>CM070032.1:223809859-223819982 GCA_036250615.1 Ptychadena robeensis
AATCTCTCCTCTGTTTTGAGGACTTTAATAAAAGGGGCAGAAAAGTGATTCCTAAAATAAAATCAGCTCACCAGTGGTATAGATGAGGATGCGCCTCAGTGGATGTAAACACCCTTTTCTGTAACAACTTTACAAAGATTCTCCTGTGTTTAATCTTACATGGACCTTAGAGACTCAGGATAAAAAATACATGCATTGTTGACAATTCTACTGGTTAGGACTGTCCAGGAATGTCTGCTCTCCCAGTCCCATTTCCATAGTTCAGCATTTAAGCAGCCCTGTATTCACCTAATGTAGTCCATGTGTCATGAAGTCAAAGTAAACATTACACATGCAATCGCCCAAAAAACCTTACCTGTAATCAGTAAATCCTGATTGGCCCATCCAGTTCCTGCGCTCAGATAATGTGCTTCCATGACAGTGGCATTCAACGGACACAGAGACTTGGGAAGGGAGACATCACTACATTAATGACTCTCCATTCCCATGTCTTGGGAGCTATGTTTTCAGCTTTGGAAATAAGTATCCAGCGCCATCTAGTGACCATGTACACTACTACAGGAAGACATGTCAAAGGCATCAGTGACAATCTGGACCAGCTGAAGAAACTTTGGAGAGAATGAAGATGAGATTTATTTGTTTGTATGTCAGTATGAGACAATGCACCATTCTCACATTCAATGCTCTACATGACTTTTGAATACCTATATGTAAAAATAAAAAATATTTGTGCCCTAACCTTCCTTAACCTCCCTAGCCCTCTTGCAAGGTCCAAATTTCTGTACCAAAAGCGCACCAGAGACTTAAATTGATTTTTTTTTATGTTGTAGGCCTTTAACTTCCCAAAATATGTCCAGTATACATCCTGAATATAATAATGTTTGAAACACACAATTATGTAAAACAAATTACATAAAAAATAATAACATTTGAATGAAAAAATCTCTAAAATACTTCTTTTGTATGATAGATTGCAAAACAGTATGTATTTATATTTGTTTTTTGTTTATAATAACATTTAAATTCAATTGGAAATTTGTTTTGTGTTTTTATAACTTTGAATTATATTGTATACAGTTATCACTGTACCTGTTATAATTCCATTTGGCACCCTCTCCCCCCTGGTGTGATTGACCTGGTGACATCACACCAGGGGAGTGAGGGTTAACTTCAAAGGGGCAGATCTGGGGAATCATACAATCATAAAACAGTTTCGGCTTTAGTGCAGAAGCCAGTTCAGATGTTTGTAGCCACTGAGACAGCGCAGAACAGTGAGTTTGGGCTGCCGGGGCTCCAATCTCCACCGGACAGCACCATCTCGTCCAGTGCAGTACTGACAGGACAGGGCTGAACAAGATGGTGCCGTCAGGAACGCTAGGGGGGGTTAAATAAATGACATCTTTTGTACATAAAGTATTTGTATGCATTTGTATATGAGGAACATATCTAACACAGCATTCCTAAATGTCTGCTTAGTCACTGGCAACAGTTTGGTGTAAGCTTTTAAGTATACCTGAACTCAGAAACAAGTTTACAAACCAGAAACACAGCTGAGTACCCCCATAAGGACACTTTCCCATGTACCATTAAAGCTGTTTCATATAATTACTTTTCTGGTTGGCTTCAGTGAATGGTACTGATTTACTACACTATGGCTTAAGGCAATAACCCTTAACCTCCTAGATTCATGGGAGAAGGGAAACATCAAAAAAGCTGTCCCATAAAATGTGTGGTGTCACTGCTCCCCGATATCAGATGTTAGTCGGGACATTCTTAGGCTTCAGGTCTTTATGTTTCTATGTTACTTTGGTTTTTGCCCATTGAAAGCAATTGTATCTAGCACCCCTAATGGCCATGTGTGTTACTGCAGCTATTACCAATGGAAGACTAAAAGCTACACAGGAGGGCGACTTCCACAGAGGAGAGCAGAGCAGTGATGTGGAAAATGTATTGTTTCTGAGTTAGGTTGCACTTTAAGTCTTGACTTGCTTAAAGGATGCTGATGGGTGGTGTGAACCCTGAAACAAGGGGGTTGGGTAAGCATGCTGGCAGAGCAGGGGCAGGGACTTTTATTTATTACCATATTGAACTCAAAATACCAAAGGAAGAGAGAGCGCAGTTTGACATCTTTACACCCGGCACTCATTACTCTACCTGTACTGCACTGTCTGATTCCTCAGTCTTCTAATCTCTAATATAAGCTGAGACTCTCGAAATGGGATGTAGAGTGACCTGATCTGCTAATCCATCTATAAGCCACACACTGCTGGGCTATACACTGTAGCTATACACTTGCACTATAATCCCTGTGTTGAATGCAGGGAATGTAGAGCAGTGCACAAGCCGGCCATTGACGGAACTGGGGATATGACAGCCTGGTATAGCCCCTGATCCGCTATTACTCCCCAGTGCCTCACAGATCAGTGAGGGAATACATTAAAGCTTATTTGCTGCATGTATCATACCAAAGAAGTCTTTCTGCCTCATCTGGTTAACTACTTAGGAAACTTTTGTGAAGAGAAATGTGAAATCTGCCATTATAGACTTCTCACCCCGCCCCATGTGATGGTGTTGGTGATAATTAGTTTTATCAGGCAAGATAGTTATTCCTTTTTTATTTTTGGAGAACCCCCAATTCAAAGCTTCACTGAGATTTCGGCACAGTAAAGGCACTGCTTATGTCATGGCTGAGGTGACACGTATCATTTTTGTGAAACATTTTTGAAGGATCTGTATTGGAGTTTGGATCTAACCCTGACATTATGCAGAGATATCCACATGTGCATACCGGTAGTGTTGTTTCGTCCATGTTTTGTGCTACTTACCTTTTGCCATTCCAGACATATTCAATGTATCTCAAATACACACTGATCTCATCACAAAGAAAGAATTTCAATTAATTTAATTCAAGGCAAAAAAAATATGTTGACACAAAACAAATAATGTGATAAAGAAGTTGTGTTCAGTCATGGAAACTCATTCATGACCAATGTGCGGTGACATCACATAGACTACACTCACCAGAAATAACAAGCTGTAACATTTGAATATTTCCTGATTTACATAGAGAGACTCTGAGATGATTTCCCTATAGATTTCATGTTATATAAACAGTTTACCATGAAGGTCAATGATCTGTGTGTGATAGACCAGACACATCAAGATGTTTCCTCTGACATGTCTCCTCTGTGTCCTTTATCTCTACATCCCAGGTAGGAGGAGATCTTGTACTTATGGCAGTTTTATTTATTTCTACATTACATTTGCAAAAAATATTTTGATTGCACTATACTGATTAAATAAAAACAGAACTTTTGATTGATGATATGATTACATATGATATGGTCACTAGTAATGAATTAATATCAATATATTCAATATGTCTCTTCCTATCCTCAGGATCCTGTGGAGAGATTGTGATGTCTCAGACTCCGGATTCTATCTCTGTGTCCCCGGGACAGACCGCGACCATGTCATGTACATCTAGTGAAAACCTTTATTACTCTGGTGCAAGTGCTCACCTAATAGCCTGGTACCAACAGAAATCAGGACAACCTCCCAAACTCCTCCTGTATCACTCCAGTACTCGAGCTTCTGGGATTCCAAGCAGGTTCAGTGGTTCTGGGTCAGGAACTCAGTTCTCAATGACAATACAAGGAGTGACTGAGGAAGATGAAGGAAGATATTACTGTAAGCAAGGCAGATATTTCCCTCTCACACAGTGATACAGAGCCATACAAAAACCTCCTTCCTCTTTTCTGCAGTCAAGTGTTTATCTTATATTTTAAAAAAAATGCCACTTAGAACATCTCATAAAAGTGACTACACCCCTGACATTGTGGTAAATTGTTTCAAGTTTCAAACATTTCAAGTCCCCCACACATAGACCCATAGTATGTGTAAGTGGCCTCAAATGTTGAGTTATGGTATAAAATCTTTTTTATACATTATTTATACCCTGCTACGCTTCATGGGCAGGAAGGGGTTAGATTGCCTACTCTGCCACCCTTTCCCTGTGCAGCCAGGCTTCCCCTATAGAGGGGTGTCAGAACTTTTGAACAGGAAATAATTATAATGTATACGTATTATATATTTTATACAGAAAAATGTCAGCTGTCTTGTTCAGGAGTTTAAAAGGATGGATGAAGTTGAGACTCTTGAATAAGATATCTTTAGAAAAGTTTGCAAAGGTATATTTGTTAAGAGAGGAGACTCTTCTCTTAAAACAATTTGATAATAAATTGGTGTTTGCAGATTCTACAGACAGGTACATACAGGATTATCTGAAGGTTTTTGTCTTTAAAACCTGATGTGGTTTATGATGTGGTGTAATAGTTAATCCATATAACCAGACTTGTCTCAAGGAATATCTCAATCCTTATATTTGTTCCAAATAAAAGGTAAAACTATGAATAGAGTAGGATTTCAGATTGTGCGACAAGGCTGGAAGTTAACAAAGTATACAGGAAAGTGTTTACTAGGGATTAATAGGCCATTGTTCTCTTAAGCCCCCCATACACCTTTAGATCAGTCCATATCAGTCAATTTCCATTATGCCGGCCATACACATGCCGATAAACGGCCGGATTTTAATCTGACCGACTGGCGTGCTAAGTGACGTCGACTTTTTTTTTTTTTTTTCAAATTGTCCCTTCAGACTGGGAATTTGAATCTTCACCGGCGGCAGCGGGACATCGGATTCCGGTCGATAGTTTTTTTGGCCATCACTACAAATAACATTAATGTTTACTGTACTGCTAGCGCGCGTCAGCCCAGTGTGTGTTAATGTGGCGTTTTGGGAGTCGGGTTGGGATAGGACAGCTTCTTGGTTCCCGGATGAAAGGAGGCGTATCTTATGGAATGGTATGTTTGGGCGTATGGAATAATCCCCCTTTATCAACCTGTAGAACCAGTCTTAGGGGAGGGGGGGACGTGGAATTTCCAGGTTTGAGGGGACAAGGGAGTTTGGGCAGCGGTATCGAGGTAAGTGAAAGAGTAGGGGAACGTTTGTGGTTGGTCGTACGTTTGGTGTCCGTTGTGTGATTGTAACGGAAGACAGGGGCGCGGTATTAGGAGGTATGTTACGTTGGCGGAGTATGAGTGAAATGGTTAACGAGGTGGATGTGAAGCATGTTCCAGGGGGGAAGCGTGGTGTATTGGGGAGCGATGACAGCAGATGGGATTTGAATAATTGGATTTATTTTACCTATCAATGTGTGTCATGTTTTATTTATGTATTTTTGTAAAAATTTATTTGGTTTTACTTATGGAGTGTGGTGTATATGTTTAGAATGAGGATATGCATATTCTTCTTGTAGGTTAAGATAAATGACCATGGAAGTTAAATAATGATGTTAGTGTGAAGATATTGCCATTTTGTGTCTTACGACAGTGGTCCCAGAATGCATGTGGGCCCGCCATTTTTAGAGTGGACTTGAGTTATGATGTATGTGAAAGCCAAATGAAAAGTTTGGAAAAATGCGAATTCTTAGATGTGGAATGCTGATATTTGTGGGGCGTGCTATGATTTTGGGCTCTGAAGATCGAGTAAAGATACACATTGGGGAGTAGATTATGGATATAATGACAATGAGTGCCAGTCTTGTGTGGGCTCACTATGGATTACCACTCTAACTAACAAAAGTAGAAGTCATAAGTATAATCATCGTATGCTGGCTAACATGCCGATAAACAGCCGGATTTTAATTGAGGTCGACTGGCGTGCGTGGCGTCTCGCCGCCGGGTCAGGTTTAATTAATCCCGCCGTTTATCGGCATGTCCCCCACATGGGGCGACAGATCCCTGTCGCCCCACTCTCGGCGGCCAGAGATCCGATAGTCGGAAATCTCTGGCCGATGGGAGCCGATTGCCATAAGCAGCAATGAAGACGGGTCTCCATCGCTGCTATGGCCGGCACACAGGGTGCCTGCCCGAGTTGTGGGGCCCCCGAATGCAATGGGAGGCTAACGTGATGACGTCATACGTTAGCCTCCCGGAGCTATATCGGAGGGCGATATCGCTCCAGCTCGGACAGTGTCATGGCCGGCATAAGTCTGGAATAGTAATCTACCTGATCTAAGCAGGGTGGGTGTCAATCTAAAACAGCAGAGTGGGACCAAAATTAAAAACCTTGACCGAGCCAGCCATATTATTTCTTGAATTGAGAAAGGTAGGGAACAAGAGTGAACTAACAGAGTTAACACCCCCGTATTGTATTTTCCCTTGGCAATCAAGGGCAGGGGACTTTTGAGGGCCACAGTTTGTTAAGTTTGGGTGTATGAGGTTCACTACATCCACGAGCTAAGTAAAATGTTGTTACTTTTATTTGCCTGTCATATAATACATTAAATAAACATCTTACATTCCTATGTAATTCCACAAATTCTGGAGTTGCAATTAGAGATGGTCGAAATGAATAAATTCCATTCTACTTAAATTTCGAGTTTCCCAATCAATTTTGGTTCGACTGGGAAATTTCGACTTTTTTCGAGTAGTAGAAAATTGCTAAAGTCGAAAATTGGCATAAAGCCTAAATTCGCCAAGGTAAAAAATTCACAAAGATGCAAAATTTGGATTTGCTGTTATGAGCTTATAAGAGAAGAATCAGTGTACATAGTAGCAATCAGAGCTGAGATTTAAACCCAATTATACCACAACTTGACATGTTAGAGCAAAACTTATTGTTTTCAAATGTTTCCCCAACCGTCTCTACAATCTCCAGCAAGTCCCCCAACCTTTCTTACATCTCCAGCAATGTCCCCCAACCCTTTCTTACAAACCAGGGCCGGGACAAGGCAGAGGCAGAAGGAAGAGCACGTGCCTCTGAGCTCTGCTGAATCTGGGCGCTGCTTAGGGGGTTGAAACTCCCCTGAGCAGCGTAGAAAGAAGACGTGGTGTTACACGCATATCTCCATCTGCTAGCCCTGCCGATCCCACATGCTCCCACATGCGGCTCTCCCCCCCCCGCTCTGACGGCTGGAGGGGTTAGTGCGCCCCCCCCCTCCAGTACGGTCAGAGCGGGGGGGGGGGGGGCTGTAGAGCGCACGGGGACGGGGAGAATGTGGGATCGGCGAGGTCGCCCCCCACCCCCGCGCTTTGACCGGCTGGAAGAGGGGGGGGGGCGCACTGTGGAGCGTCAGCCTCTGCTCAGCTCAGCTTGTACCGGTCCTGTCTAGAAACTCAGCAATGTCTTCCCCCAACCTTACTTCACCTCCACTTACATCTCCAGCAATGTCCCCCAACCCTTCTCTACATCTCCAGCGCAATGTCCCCCAACCCTTCTCTACATCTCCAGACAATGTCCCCAACCCTTCTCTACAACTCCAGCAATGTCCCCCCAACCCTCTCTACATCTCCAGCCAAGTGTCCCCCAACCCTTCTCTACATCTTCAGAAATGTCCCCCAAAACCCTTCTTCTTACATCTCCAAGCAATGTCCCCCAACCCTTTCTACTAATCAGTCAATGTCCCCCAAAGACCCTTCTTCTACATATCCAGCAATGTCCCCCAAACCTTGCTCTACATCTCCAGCAAGGTCCCCCAACCCCTTCTTACATCTCCAGCAATTGTCCCCCAACCCTCTCTACATATCCAGCAATGTCCCCAAACCCTTCTCTACATCTCCAGCAATTGTCCCCCAACCCTTCTCTACATCTCCAGCAATGGTCCCCTAACCCTTCATCACATCTCCAGCAATGGTCCCCCAACCCTCTTCTTACAACTTCAGCAATTTTTGTGAGGATACCATTTCAGGGGCTTTACAATAAGCTGACAAAGTTAGCTAGCACAATGCGAATAAGTTCGCCCAATTTAAATTTTTCAATCACTCGCCGCATGCGAAATTGATAAAGTATTAAATGTGGAGATACTCGCACGAAATTTCCGACTTTTTCGGTGAAAAGTCGAAATGGACCCCATCAAATTTCGACTAGTGCGAAAAAGTCGAAGTTCTACTTCGCACTCCCTAAGAGTGCAAATTGATAACAGTATCAATATATACACATATGATCAAAACAAACAACAAAAACTGGTTACATAAAACATATATAAAGGGTTAGGATTCTATTTTGAAAAGTTGAAAAGGAATGACAGTGGACAGGGACAATTCATGAGAGCCACACCACAAAAATGTGCATGTTTTAAATGTGCGCTCAAAATGTCTAAAGCTTCTTCCTATAGCAGGAATATACTTTTTTATCATATAACATGGATATTAATTTACAATTCAAGACCTTGTCAGAATTTTTATAGTTCTGATTAACAGTATATAGTATTATGTGTAAATAATGTTTAGAATCGTATAGGAGGGATGGAAATTATAACAAAAATAAGCAACAAGGAGTGTGATCTGCGTTAAGTGAGACAGATAATGGGAGTAAAGTAATTAAAATACATATTTATAACAAAACAACGAGAAATAGTTTATGTACAAATAATCAATGCAAAAAAGGAGATAGATGTGAATTATGCAATATCATTTTTTCATATTGATTTCTGCTCATCAACAGATCAGTGTTCAGGTTTTTGTAAAAACTAAGTGAATTAGGTTGACATTAAGTATATTTTAACTTGCAAGGTACCTAGTTGGAGGATCATATTGCTCCTAATCCATTCCCTCTAACCTTTTATCCTATTCAGGAATAGGTGGGCCCATACTCAATAACTAGTGATATCACAAATGGAAATATTTTGCAATAAAATTTAGCTCTACCCACCAAAGAGACACTAGAGAGTTCTTGCCAAATATAATTTTAGGGACTTCCTAATGTTCTACAAAACAATGCAGATAATGAATCCCTTACCTGGTGTTAAGAGCCCCCCATACACCTTACAATCTTACCATTACAATTTCTTACAATCCACTGTGTTCTACCAAAACCATGTAACATGAGGGACCTTCTAACCTGCCAATCACAATGTATTCTACCAGGAGGACCCAGCACACATAGCAGTGAAATACCTTCCAAATCACTATGTCTTCAATCGGGCGGAACCCCGTGGCTCGCGGTGGCTGCAGGGAATACTATCGCACCCTGACGGCGATAGACCCTTGGCTATCGAAGGTTTGACTATGTGGCTTGGCGAAAGCCTTCCTTGGAGCGTCAGCCCGGGCGAAGGCGTGGCAGAACAGAGCGAGGGATGCAGTATACTGACTTGGTATTGGATTCTATCAGGGGGAGACCGGGTTAACGTCATCCGATCATGTATACAGCAGGAGGATAGCTCGATTCTCCTGTACGTGGGCTGCGCCATGAAGGAGCGAGTAAGCGTCTGCGTCACTACGCAGCTAACATTAGTCCTCAGCACCGTTTCCCGAAGGGACATCGTAGACCAATTTACCACTGTGTATTTGGGTGATGCGAGACAGTCACTCGGAGTCGATCTACTCTTGGCACGAGCTGTAGCGCCCTGGTTCCTGGCACTACTAGCAGTGATATATACATCCAATCACGATGATCTGTTCAGGGAGGGACCCAAGCACTACAGCAGTGATATATAACCTTCCAATCAATATGTATTCTTTCAGGGTAGGAGCCCAGCACGACATAGCAGTGATATATAACTTCCAATAATGTGTATTCGAATCAGGGAGGCCCGGCCACTACATTAGCAGGATATTACCTTCCAATCACTATGTTATTCTATCAGGAGGAACCAGCACTACATAGCAGTGATAATTACTCTTACAATCACTATGATTCTTCAGGGACGGACCAGCACTAAATAGGCAGTGATATCTACCTTCCAATCACGTGATTCTATCCGGGAGGCCACATCCTACATAGTTGTTGGTAGATCTAATGCCGGCCATACACATGCCGAGCGGGCGATACGCCCTCCGATTATCGCTCCGGGAGGCTACGTGATGACGTTCCATCACGTTAGCTCCATGGAAGTCTGGGGCCCAACAATCGGCAAGGCACCCTTTGTGTGGCCGACCATAAGCAGCGGATGGAGACGCCGTCTTCATTGCCGCTTATGGCATCGGCTCAATCGGCCAGTAAGAGTTTTTACGAACATGTAGGAGCTCTGGACGGCGAGAAGTGGGGCGACAGGCATCTGTCGCCCCAGGTGGGACATGCGTAAACGGCCGGATTGTAAACCTGACCGACGGCGATGAGCGA
>CM070032.1:223843724-223854150 GCA_036250615.1 Ptychadena robeensis
ACCAACTTCAAATTAGCCACAGCTCCATATAGTACGATGCTACCAAGTATGGGAAGAAATTTGTTAAATACTTTCTTTTTTTTGTAATGTTCCCTCATCCCTTTTGTACATCTCCAGTATTTGGGTGATGATACCTTATTCAGAGGCTTTCCAATTCACTCACAAAGTCAATAAGTCGAATAGGAAAAAAAATTACCTAGCTCCAGTTGACTCACTTTTCTTGTTAGAGGTTTAGTCATTAATGGCTGTGTGTTGCGTTATTTTGAGGTGACAGGAATTGTACACTGTTATACAAGCTGTACACTGACTACTTCCCATTGTACCCAAGTGTCATATCTTCAGTGTTGTCCAATGAAAAATATTATAACATATTTACCACAATGTCAGGGGTGTACTCACTTCTGTGATATACTGTCAGTGGCAGTTCTCTAACATGAGATAAATACATCAGAAAAGAGGAAGGAGGTTTTTGTACGGCTCTGTATCACTGTGTGAGAGGATCCTCTAGGTATTGCTGACAGTGATAAGTTCCATCATCATCCTCAGTCACTCCTTGTATTGTCATTGAGAACTGAGTTCCTGACCCAGATCCACTGAACCTGCTTGGAATCCCAGAAGCTTGATTACTGGTGTGATACAGGAGGAGTTTGGGAGGTTGTCCTGATTTCTGTTGGTACCAGGCTATTAGGTGAATATTTGCTGCAGAGTAATACAGACTTTTACTAGATGTACATGTGATGGTCGCAGTCTGTCCCGGGGACACAGAGATAGAATCCGGAGTCTGAGACATCACAATCTCTCCACAGGATCCTGAGGATGGGAAGAGACATATTGATTATTAATAAATATGACCATGTCATATGAAATCATATCATCAATCATAAGTTCTGTTTTTTTTTTATTATAATAGTGCAATCAAAAAAATTTTAAATATCCCTAAGACTAGTTATGTAGATATTTCCAATAAAACAATCTGTTTGTATTTCTAGGTTTTAAATAATAATAGAAATAATAAAACTGCCATAAGTACAAGATCTCCTCCTACCTGGGATGTAGAGATAAAGGACGCAGAGGAGACATGTCAGAGGAAACATCTTGATGTGTCTGGTCTATCACACACAGATCATTGACCTTCATGGTAAACTGTTTATATAACATGAAATCTATAGGGAAATCACCTCAGAGCTTCTCTATGTAAATCAGGAAATATTCAAATGTTACAGATTGTTATTTCTGGTGAGTGAAGTCTATGTGATGTCACCGCACATTGGTCATAAATGGATTTCCATCACTGAACACAACTTCTTTATCACACTATTTATTTTTGTGTCAACATATTTTTTTGCCTTGAATATAATCGAGTCATAATTCTTTCTTTGTGATGAGATCAGTGTGTATTTGAGATACATTGAATATGTCTGGAATGGCAAAAGGTAAGTAGCACAAAACATGGAAGAAACAACATTATGCACATGTGGATATCTCTGCATAATGTCCAAGATTCAAACTCCAATACAGATCCTTCAGAAATGTTTCATAACAATGATACACAGCACATGTGTATACAGCCACCTCATAGTCCATAGGAAACATGGGCAGTGCCTTCCCCATGACGATATCACAGTGAAGCTTTGAATTGGGGCTTCTCCCAAAAATATAAAAGGAATAACTATCTTGCCTGATAAAACTAATTATCACCAACACCATCACATGGGACGGGGTGAGAAGTCTATAATGGCAGATTTCACATTTCTCTTCACAAAAGTTTCCTAAGTAGTTAACTTGTAAGCAATCTTAGTTACCAGATGAGGGAAATCCAAGACTTCTTTGGTATAATACATGCAGCAAATTAACTTTATTTTTTTTTTTAACATTTGAAGAGCAGCAAATTAACTTTAATGTATTCCTTTAGTGATCTGTCAGGCACTGTGGAGTAATTCATTATAAAAGTTCACAGCAGATGCACTGAAACTGTTAGGCTATGGCTACACTATACACCTGGATGTATTCATGCCAGCACATCCAAAAAGCGCAAGCCCCACTTTTCACTTCATTTGTATGATTGTATGTATTGTATGGGTCCATGGACTGTCAATGGACGTGTCATACGTTAACCCTCTGTTGCATTCATGTCAGTGAAGAGCTCCGTGTTGTCATTAACACAATGGAGGCTTGGACTAATGGATCAGGGGCTATAAAAGGCTGTCATATTCCCAGTTCTGTCAATGGCCGGCTTGTACACTGCACTACATTCCCTGCATTCAACACAGGGATTATAGTGCAAGTGTATAGCTACAGTGTATAGCCCAGCAGTGTGTGGCTTACAGTTAGGATTAGCAGATCAGGTCACTCTACATCCCATTTTGAGAGTCTCAGCTTATATCAGAGATTAGAAGACTGAGGAATCACAGACAGTGCAGTACAGTTGGAGTACTGAGTGCCGGTTTTAAAGATGTCAAAGTGTGCTCTCTCTCCCTTTGGTATTTTAAGTTCAATATGGTAATTAAATGCCCTGCCCCTGCTTTGCCAGCCTGTTTACCCAACCCCCTTGTTTCCGGGTTCAGACCACCCATCAGCATCCTTTCAGCAAGTCAAGACTCAAAGCACAACCTAACTCAGAAACAAATTAAATACATTTTCCACATCCCTGCTCTGCTCTCCTCTGTGGAAGTCGCCCTGCTGACTCCTGTGTAGCTTCTAGTCTTCCATTGGTAATAGCTGCAGTAACACACATGTCCATTAGGGGTGCTAGATACAATTGCTTTCAATGGGCAAAAACCAAAGTAACATAGAAACATAAAGACCTGAAGCCTAAGAATGTCCCGACTAACATCTGATATCGGGAAGTATAGGAGATGGGAGCGGTGACACTATGCATTTTATGAGACAGCCTTGATTTTTCCCTTCTCCCATGAATCTGGGAGGTTAAGGGTTATTTTTAAAATTTTCCAATGTAATAAGTCATATTGCCATAAGCCATAGTGTAGTAAATCAGTATCATTCACTGAAGTCAACCAGAAACGTAATTATATGAAACAGCTTGGGATCTGCTAAAAAGGTACATGGGAAAGTGTCTTTATGGGGGTACTCAGCGGTGTTTTTGGTTTGTAAAGTTGTTTCTGAGTTCAGGTATACTTAAAAGCTTACACCAAACTGTTGCCAGTGACTAAGCTGAAATTTAGGAATGCTGTGTTAGATATGTTCCTCATATACAAAAGTATAAAAATCCTTTATATACAAAAGATGCCATTTGTTTAACCCCCCTAGCATTCCTAAAGGCACCATGTCGTCCATCGCTGTCCTGTCAGTACTTCACTGGACGAGATGGTGCCATCTGGTGGAGATCGGAGCCCTGGCAGTGCAAACTCACTGTTCTGCGCTGTCCCAGTGGCTACAAACATCTGAACTGGCTTCTGCACTGAAGCCAATCCCCCCCCCCTGGAGTGACATGATTATGTCACATCAGGATGGCGGCGGAAGATTCAAAAGTAACGCATGAAAAACATTTTCTATGCAGATAACTGTTTTGTGTGTGATTCCCCAGATGTGCCCCTTTGAAGTTAACCCTCTCTCCCCTGGTGTGATGTCACCAGGTCAATCACACCGGGGGGGAGAGGGTGCCAAATGTAATTATACTGGATACAGTGACAACTGTATACAATACAATTCAAAATAATTAAAACACAAAACAAATTTCCAATTGAATTAACATTTTAATATAAACAAAACGCAAATATAAATACATACTATTTGGAAATCTATCATACAAAAGACGTATTTTTGTGATTTTATCATTAAAATGTTACATTTTATTATTATTTTTATTTTGTTTTACATAATTGTGTGTTTCAAACATTATTATAGTCAGGATGTCTACTAGACCCTTGTATGGACATATTTCGGGAAGTTACAGGCCTACAACATAAAAAAATCAATTTAAGTCTATGGTGCACTTTTGGTACAGAAATCTGAGTGCTAGGGAGGTTAAGGAAGGTTAGTGCAAAAATATATATTTTTATACATATAGGTATTGGAAAGTCATGTAGAGCATTGAATGTGAGAATGGTGCATTGTCTTATACTGGAACACAAACCAATACATCTCATCTTCATTCTCTCCAAACAAGTTTCTTCAGTTGGTCCAGATTGTCACTGATGCCTTTTACATGTCTTCCTGTAGTAGTGTAAATGGTCACTAGATGGCGCTGGATACTTATTTCCTGAAAAGCTGAAAACATAGCTCCCAAGACATGGGAATGGAGAGTCATTAATGTAGTGATGTCTCCCTTCCCAAGTCTCTGTGTCTGTTGAATACCGCTGTCATGGAAGCACATTATCTGAGCGGAGGAGCTGGATAGGCCAATCAGGATTTACTGATTACAGGTAAGGTTTCTTGGCAGATTGCATGCGTAATGTTTGCTTTGATTGCATGACACATGGACTACATTAGGTGAATACAGGGCTGCTTTAATGATGAACTATAAGTTTCTAAGGTCCATGTAAGATTAAACACAGAAGAATCTTTGTAGTGATGTAAAGTTGTTACAGAAAAGGGTGTTCACATCCCCTGAGGGGGATCCTCATCTATACCACTGGTGAGCTGATTTTATTTTAGGAATCACTTTTCTGCCACTTTTATTAAAGTCCTCAAAACAGAGGAGAGATTTACCTGGAGAACACAGATGAAACTATAACATGACAGGTGTCTATACCTCCTTCTCACTCTACACCAATATAATACAAAGTCCCTGCTATAACGACACTTTTACAACATTACCTTCATAACAACATATCATTTTGTAATCAGGAACATGAAGATGTGTCAGGTTTCCAAGACCGTGACTGTAATTTATATTATGTTCTTCACTGCAAATAAAAGAGGAAGGAGGATTTTGTACGGCTCTGTATCACTGTGTGAGAGGGAGATATAAATACTGCTGACAGAGATAAACTGCTTCATCTTCTTCCTTTATTCCGCTGATTGTCAGAGTGTAATCCAGATCCAGATCCACTGAACCTGGCTGGGACTCCAGTATGCAGAGTGCTTGTACTCCTGATAATCAGTGATGGAGGTTGTCCTGGCTTCTGTTGGTACCAGTGTAAGCTGTTGAGAATATAAGTACTGGCTTTACATGACATGGTGACTGTATCTCCTGGGTTTGCAGTGATAGAACCCGGAGTCTGTGTCAGTGTGACCTCTGCCCAGGAACCTGAGGATGGGAAAGAAGAGAAACATTTCTGTATACACAGCAAACTATAAGATTGTATCCACATTTCTATCATTTCATATTTATTGAAGTCTCACCCTGAATATAAAGCAGTATGAGAGGCAGCAGAACCCCCTGAGAAGCCATCGTCTCTGCTCTGATAGACACAGACTACTGAGATGTCACCTGTACAATGTCTCATATATAACGGCTGCAATCATTAGGGGGAAACACCCGACACCACATATGGGGAACAGGAAACATGCAAATTATTGTTATTTCTTTATTCATTAAATAGCTGTACAGTCTTCAGTTCTAATAAACTCTGTAATATGATAATGTTTTTAGGATTGTTATATTAAAAGTAATCTTAAAGTAAACATTTAACACTCTCTTTACAGCACTCTTCCACATTATTCTGCCAACTGCCATGGATAACTAAGTCTTCACTATTTGCTTAACATGAAGCCAGTATCAGAAAATTTGACTTTTCTCTAAGCTGAATGCTTAGGCAAATGCAATTCTTGAACATTTGTTATCAATGTTATAAAAATAACTATTATTATTATTTTAAAACATTACATTAGATTACATTACATAAGATTAAGTAATTTCCAAATTCAAAGTGTTCTTAGCAAAACATAATCTCAACGTGTTTCGCGACGGCCGTCGCTTCTTCAGGAGATCAATAATAAACAAGAAAAATCGTATATCCCAGGTGCCGGATATTGTCCTGGACCCAGCAAGGCGCCACGCTTTTGGATTTAAATATTGGAATTATGGGATGTTGGTAGTTACTATTTTGCGGTGGAGGTGTACCGTAATGTTCTCTGATTTTACAATAACAATTACAACAATATTTGCAGCTCTGTATACAGTATAACTATAAATAATAAAACTTTTTGGTTCCTTTATTCACCCTTGTGTCAGCCTTTTTCAGTCCCTGCATAGAGCTCAGACTGAATAAAATGAAAGAGGTTTATCGGTTTTGAATGCTGTAAGAAAATCTCTTAAATCTCATGAAAGGAGTGTCATTCATGCCTGGCATACACATGCTGATAAGCTCGCGCCATCGGTCAGCGGAAAAATCGGCCGCTTATCGGCGTGTGCCCACATGGGGCGACAGATCCCTGTCGCCCCACAGCTCGGCCGGCCGGAGAACGGACATGTCCAATATTCTCTGGCCGATGCAAGCCGATGCCATTAGCTTCAATGAAGACTAGCGTCTTCATTGAAGCTAATGGCCGGCACACAAAGGGTGCTGGCCGACTGAAGCAGCCCCATAATGCACCAGGATGCAAACGTGATGACGTCATCATGTTTGCATTCCGGTGCATATCGGAGTATGTCTGTCGGCACCCATCTCTGGGTGTATGGCAGGCATAAGGCAGCGTTATCTCCCTTCCCAAGTCTCTTTGCCTGACAGAAGAGGGGATGATACTGCTTCAGTTGGAATTAAAAAATGTAGTGTGTTAAGTCGCTTGTATGAAAATATCGAACCATGAATGGTCACCTGTAGTTACTTGGTTAACAAAATAATTAGCAGTGAATTTTGAATGTAGAGGAGGAAACATGGGTGAATGCCTTTTAAATGTGCAGAGAGGTTTTCTAGGGAGTCCGGTAAGTAAGAAAGAAACTCTAACTCTCATTGAGTCATGGGTTCATTTACTTCCTGCTCATAGTTGTATGAATTCCTTCATTCCATGGAAATCCTTTCCTTAGAAATAAAAGATGTGTGCTTTCTTTGTCTGCAATGACTGCATGTGACAACTCATCATTGACCAATGACCATTCCTGTCTGTACACAGTGGAAATGTTTACAATGAGGACCTAACTGAAGTAATATGTAACATTGATCGGTTTATGAGTAGTGTTGAGCAGCACATGGTATATTCGAATTTGCGAAGAAATATTCTATATTGATAAAATTACATTTGTCTGTATTTTATTGCCTTCCATTGCGCGTGCCCACAAGATTCGCAAGGCAGCTTTACAGCTTCTCTTCTTCATTCTGTGATCTTACCCAGTATGAGCACTGTGTGTAAGCTTGGGGTATGTTGAATCCGCACAAACCGCACTTACTATCACAAAAATCTCCTGGTGCACAGCCTCCCTCTCAGGCAAAGTGTTCCGCCGGCTTTGAAACTCAGGATCAGCTCATCCACTTGTATATAGTGATGAGCAGCAAATCTTATTCACATCGCGGAAATCTTTAAAATGAATGGTCACATGCTATGTTTATTTTCGCAATGCGAATATTATTTTCGCAATACATGGCCATATTGCGAATATTCGGAATTGCGAATATTCGCCGAGATATTCGAGATATTGGCGAATTCTCGAATTGCCGATATTCGCGAAAAATATTCGGCATTTGAATATTCGAGCTCAACACTACTTGTATGCAGGAAAAGGAAGGAATTCAAAAGTAGCTGAGATCCGCACTCCAGTTTCTTTTAAAAATCTTCAGGCTTTATTTAACATCACGTAATACGAATAGGGTACAGACAGGGTCCCTCCAGGGATAGCCCCCTCTGACGCGTTTCACTTAATGAAGCGTATTCGTATTACGTGATGTTAAATAAAGCCTGATGATTTTTAAAAGAAACCGGAGTGCGGATCTCCATTCACAATGCACACACATATGCGCGATGTATGCCGGTAAACAATGTTGTAGCATAATATGACGAATATCCACCATTGCGAATATCTGCGCGCACATTAAAAAAATATTGCGAATTCTCGAATGACGGATATTCGTTGAATATATTCAAATATCGAATGTTCTCGCTCAACATTATTTATGAAATATAACAACTAAGGAACCATTGCAGTGAGTTTGTGTTTCACTTACATTCATTCAGCTCCATTATTACTGGGACATCAAGACAATTCTGGCTCTTTACACCACCACATGGATTTGGAAAGAAACAAGCAGACTGTCAGCTTTCATTTGAGGGCATTTACATCCAAATCAGTTGATTGGTGTACGAATTACAACAGTTTGCATATATGCCTCCCACTTGTTAAGGGACCAAATGTAATGGGACAATTGGCTTCTCAGCTGTTCCAGGGTCAGGTGTGTGATATTCCTCTAATTATCCAAATTACAATGTGCAGATATAAGGTCCAGAGTTCTTTTCAAGTGTGTTGTGTGCATTTAGAATCTGTCAAGATGAGATCCAGAGAGCTATCACTATCAGGGAAGCCAGGCTGAAAAAAAACAAACAAACCCATCAGAGAGATAACAAAAACACCAGGCATGGCCAAAACAGCTGTTTGGAACATTCTTTAATAGAAAGAATGAATTGGTGAGCTCAGAAACACCAAAGGCGTTTGGAAGACCACAGAAAACAACTGTGATGGATGACCAAAAAAGTATTTCCCTGGTGAAGGAAACAACCTTCACAACAGTTGGCTAAATCAAGAACACTCTTCAGGAGGTAGGTATATGTGTGTCAACATCAACAACCAAGACTTCACCAGAGTGAATACAGAGGGTTCCCCACAAGATGTAAACCATTAATGAGCCTCAAAAACAGGAAGGCCAGTTTGGAGTTTGCCAAATGACATCTAAGAAAGCCTTCACAGTTCTGGAACAACTTCCTATGGACAGATGAGACCAAGATTAACTTGTTGCCAGAGTGATGGGAAGAAAGGAGTATGGAGAAGGAAAGGAACTGCTCATCCTAAGCCTACCACCTCATCAGTGAAGCATGGTGGTGGTAGTATCATGACATGGGCATGTATCGTGGGCTATCTATCTTACAATACCTATCACAAAACGGTTATATCACATATATCACATTACATCTTATTTAACAAGTCCACATACCCCGATTTTCTGATTCTCAAGTGGAAAAGATAGCGGGCCGGAAAGGAGGGTCACACAGCAACCATGATATTGAACCAACTGAGTAGGAGGTGTCCCCACTGGCTTTGGGACATATATGTCCTTGAGTAATTGTATGCACAAAGCTCTTTCTTGGCCTAATTGTACTTATTTTAACACAGACTAATCACTCTCCTGAAAAAAAACTCGAGAGAAGAAAGAGAGAATTACCCTGGACATTTGACCTACTACAGGCCAGAATTGCTGGGCATTCAATTAGTTTTTTCACTTTCTTTGTGCATAATGAAATGTATTTTTACCATTGGTTCAGGACATTTTATGTAATTTATATATTTAAAAAAAAACATTTCCTAATTGACTTTTTGGACCCATGCCATTATTTAATATTCTTTGCCGTGAATGTGCTCTTTTTTTATTTATATGTGTGGTATGTTGGCAAAGGGTACTTGGCCAAGTACTACTACTTAACACTAACATGTATATTCATATGTGCAGAAAGTCCTATCCTATGCAGAAAATACTTATATTGTAATTTTAGAGTACATCTGTATAAGACATCCTGGCAGAGAGATTTCCACTGGCTTCCTCTTCTTGTGGAGAAGATTTTATCAGATAAAAAGGGAGTTTAAATCCAACTACAACACTAGCAGAACCAGAATACACTTAAGCCCCCCATACACCACATACAATTACCATGCAACTTCTGTACAACCAACTTTTCTTCTACCAAAACCATGTAATAGAAGGACCTTTCTACACCTTCCAATCACTATGTATTCTATCAGGGAGGTCACTATACTACATAGTTGTTGGTAGGTCTCATGAAAGTTGTATGGAGGAATCTGCAGGTGTATGGGGGGCTTTATGGAGTCCTGACCACTTCTATGACATGGATGGATTGATGTTGACATCAGAGGTGCAGATAATATTGTTGTCGGAGGGTGAAGGAGGCAGATTTTGTATATATTGATATTTATTTCTCCCCGAAGGATTGTTGCAAAAATCCCATTACTTCCTGTCTTATGAACCAATCTATTTCATACCATTATTATAGTCACAGAAAATGGATTCTGATCTTTTCATAAGTTCATTAAAAGGTTCTTTGTGGCTTAATATATACATTCTAGATGAAATGATGTGATGATGTTTGTACTTTGCCTTAATTCTAAATACATTGTGATCTACAACCATGTACACTATGGAATTAAAACACCTTTCTTTAAAAGTCTATCTATACTGACCTTTTGTACTTCATCACCTGATAGAGCAATGGCAGTCTGAAAAGATGCAATGATGCTCTGTAAACAAGCCTTGTTTAAGTTTTTCCATTTAAACCCTTTATCTGGTGCCCTCCAGTGGCCACTAGC
>CM070032.1:223957178-223979404 GCA_036250615.1 Ptychadena robeensis
GTCAACTAGAAAGAATAGCCCCAGAGACAGAAACCTCTGGAGATCTACCTTTCGTGCGGCCCATACCCCGGAAGGGGTGAAGGGGAGTAAGCGAATGGGCTAAGTAAATAAGGCAAGGGTTGCTAAATATTCTCTACTTTCTCTCGACCTATCTTGCTCTATTTCTACAGACGGCTTGCAAAAGTATTCACTCCCCTTGAACTTTTCCACCATTTTTGTAACATTCAGCAACAAACATGATCAATTTTATCGGAAATTCAAGTGGAAAGCCCAATACAAAGTGGTGACACGTGAGAAGTGGAACGAAAATCAGACATTGATTCCAAAAATTTTTTACAAATAGATAACTGCCAAAGTGGGGTGTGGTCTGCGTAATTATTAAGCCCCCTTGAGTGCAGTCAGTTGCCCATAGACATTGCCTGATGAGTGCTAAATGACTAAATAGAGTGAACCTGTGTTTAAGTCTGATGGTCAGAACAAATACAGTGCTCTGTTTGATGGCCTCAGAGGTTGCTAAGAGAATATGGGAGCCAACAACACCATGAATTCCAAAAAAAGTCCAAAACACACCAGACAGGGTCAGGGATTAACGTTATTGAGAAATGTAAGCGGACTTAGGCTACAAAAAGATTTTCCAAAGCCTGACATCCCACGGGAGCACTGTTCAAGCCATCATTCAGAAATGGAAAGGAGTATGCCACAACTGTAAAACCACCAAGCAAGGCAGTCCTCCACCTTAAACTCACAGGACAGAAAAAGGGATGAGCGATGATCAGAAATGAAGTAACAAGGCCCATGGTGGACTCCTGGACGAAAAGTGCAGAGATCTACAGCTCAGGTGGGGAGAATTGTTCCATTAGGAAACTATTAGTCGTGCACTGCACAAAAGTTCGCTTTATGGAAGACTTTAGCGGCGAGAAGAAAGCCATTGTTACCAGAAAGCATAAGAGTCCGATTTGCAGGTTGCCACAAGCCTGTGGGGGACACAGCAAAACATGTGGAAGAAGGTGCTATGAGTCAAGATGAGACAAAATGGAACTTTTGGCCAAACTGCAAAACACACTAGGCCATAGGTGGAGGAAAACTAAAAATACGGGCACATCATATGAACACACCATCCCCACTGTGCAACATGTGTGGCAGGCATCGTTGCTTGGGGGTTGCTTCTTCCTTCAGCGGGACAGGGGAACGCTAACGCTCGGTCAGAGGTTATGGGAAGATGGATGGAGCCAATTACAGGGGCAATCTCCCGAAGAAAAACATCTTGGAGTCTGAAAAAGAAAGACTGAGATGGGGCGGAGGTTCACCTTCCGGTTAGGACAACAAAGAACCCCTAACACATAAAGCCAGGGCAACATGGAATGGTTTAAAACAAAACTATCCATGATGTAGAATGGCCCAGTCAAAAAGTCCAGATCTAAATCCAATCGAGAATCTTGTGGCAAGGACTAAAACTGCTGGTCACAAACGCTGTCCATGCTGGACCTGAGCTGGGGTGTTCTGCAAAGAGAAAATAAGACGACATCAGGGCGCAAGGATTTCAGTCTCTAGAGTGCAAAGCCGGTGGGAGACATTTCCCTAAAAGACTGGCAGCCTGAAATTGCAGCCAAAAGTGCTTGCTACAAAAGTATTGACTAGGGGGCTGAATATTATGCACACCCACTTTCAGTTATTTATTTGATAAAAAGTTTGGAATCAGTATGATTTTTCATTCACACTCTCACGTGTCACCAACTTGGTATTGGTCTGTCACGTGGAATTCCAATGAAAAGTGCCAGTGAAGGGGTGTGGGGAAGGGAAACCCTATCACTACCTCTTACTAACTTAAACTCCCTCCGAAAAGCCCATCCATTTGTGACAACATGTGAAAAAAGTTCAAGGGGACTTGACAAAGGGGTTCGAATACTTTTGCAAGCCACTGTATACTTTTACCGTATTTTTCGGACTACTCTATAAGACCCGCACCCGGACCATAAGACGCACACAGTTTTATAGGGCAGGAAATCCCAGGAGAACAAAAAAAAATAATATTTATTAAGGTTTCACATCAATTGAGTTAATTGGATTTAGGAAGGCAATATTCTTTTCAGCCAGCAGCGGGTCTAATTAGCAGCAGTGAGCTCCAGCACATGTCTTTACACTGATCACTGGGAGGAGGAGGAGGAGGGGGGAACAAAGCTGCAGGCTTTTCCTCTCACTCTCCTCGGCTCTAACCGATCGGCTGTGATTAGTGCCCGTGGTTGTGTCAGTGGAAGTGCCAAGTTATTGCGATTCCCACTGACAACTGGAGAGTGAGGGGAAAGATGCAGTCCATCTCTCCCTCTCTCTAGCTTTTCTGACAATTGGCATTTTACAGAAACAGCCTGAGAGAGCCGGCACCAGCCGGCATATCTCAACGGACATTCCTCCAGCTCCTCCGGATAATCTCTGGCAGGGGGAGTTGGCACGGCAGCCAAAAGGGATGCGACCACCAGCGGACGCGGAGTTGGCCACGGGGGTTGCACATTAAAGATGCAGGCAATTTGCCCCCAATTGCTTCACAATTAATTGCTCCATTGCATAATTTTCTTCTGACTCATACATGCTATGCTTTTGTGTGTACACAATGATAAAATATTTTGGGGGAAAAAACTTTTCCTTGTGCTTAATTACACTTAAAGATGATACATTTTGTATTGCAAAACAATTTTGAAAATTAAAGAGGACTATACCAGAAATCTATGTTTTTATGAATGGCACTAGAAGTGCCAATAATAGGGAGGAATGAGTGAAAAAACCAAAAACTTTCCTGTAAGACCAATTTAGAAGATACCCTCACAGCTCTTCTCATTTCCTTGTTCGCTAAAGGCCAAACATAGAAATGGGGGTGCAATATACGCGGCGTGGCCAATGGGGGCGTTCAGTCATCTTCTATCGGGAATTTTCAAAGGCAGAGTCACTTCCTGTGAGTGTTGCTGCCTTTCTCTGCCCTTTACAAGCGAACCAGGAAGTGAGAAGAGTGTGGGTTTAATCTTCTTAAATTTGTCATTACAGGTAAGCCGGTTTTTTTTGGTCCACGCATTCACTCCACTATTATTGTCACTTCTCGTGCCATCATGAAAACATAGATTTATGGTGGTAGGTCCGCTTTTAAGCAACTTGAGGTTGACATGTGGCAGCCTCGGGCGTCCATAGTTGGTCTCAGAGTTCCCTCTGATTCAAAAAAGAAGAGCAAAAATATTTTTTTTTATCACTTTTAATTATTATTTTGGAGACAACTGATGGATAACAGGATTCTATATTTGTAGTTTTATACAAACAGAAGAATCTGTAGGCCCATTACATACAGGCGCCACCTTCCTTTCCACCAAGCATGCTTTCCTTGTGTAGGCAGGTACAGTGGTCATGTAGACAGATTTATAGGGATCTGCATCCTTCAAATATACTTTTAGTTTGCATTAATTATTTTACCAGCAAACTACATTCATTGTCTTTGTGACACAAATTGACGAATTTAGAAACAAGTCATGCATCAAAACATCATAATGAGGGATAATATAAAGTGAATATTTGGGCAAAATATTACCTAACCTACCTACCTGCTGAGGGGGAGGAGGCTTAAGCCCCCTATCACCTAACAATTGTTCCATCACAATTTCTGTACAAATCAAATTATGTTTCTACCAAAACCATGTAATAGAGAGGACCTTTCTACACCTCCAATCACTATGTATATTCTATCAGGAGGTCACTATACTACATAGTTGGTGGTAGGGTCTCATGGTGGAAAGGTATGGAGGAGTTCTGCCTGTCTATGGGGGGGCTTAATGGTTGATCTGTGTCAGAGGGTTAGATCGCCCATCCTCTTCATTCCATAGACAAGAGTAGAAAGGGGGAACGGAAAAACGGGGGGGGGGGGGTTACCATCCAATTGGGGACTTTTCATTGGCAGATCTACCCTAGTAAGTTGATATGAATAGTTATTGAGGGAAAAATACATTAAACTTAATTTGAAATTGATTTGGAAATCATTGCACATACAGGTGGGTACGATTGGTTACAAATGGTCGATATACAATAGGTGGTAGGTCAGATGTTTAGATGTAGGCATCACTCAAGCAGGTTCATCTGTGGAGGGGTTAAGGTGAACAATTGTTGCGAAAAGCACCCTACCTTCCCTCCCTTGACAATTATTATTCGGACTACTCTGAGGATCCGCTCCTGATTGGGATAAACAGCTTTTCCTCCCACCCCGTTAATGAGGGGGAGTTAAGCAAACACAATCGCGATGATTTATGTAAATGCTGCGTCTCAGTGATTCCTCCGCTCCCGTGTGTAATTGTGTTTTTCTACATCGGTGAGCACCATTTAAGTTCCCGCAGCCAGTTGACACCATCTGGAAGTGTACTGAGGAAGCCCGAATTTTAGGGGCGAAACATGTTGACTTTTCCACAGTTCTATATACTCATTGGAATCAACTGCCTTGAGTGATGCCTAACATCTGACACTCTCACACCATTGAGATAATCTGGGACCATTTGGGACCAACCACGTGTTGACGCCCTGAATTGAGAGGTATCTATGTATTTGCAATGATTTCCAAAATAAAATTAAAATAATGTAATGTATTTTCATCAATAACGTACAGATCAACTACTAGGATAGATTGCCATTAAAAGTCCCATTGAGGGAACCCCCTCTCCCCCCTTTACCCTTTTTATATATACCTACCTTGCTGGCAACATTTATGTGTTATTCACTCATATGTAAATGCCCGGTTGTCTCTTGTTTTTTTTTTTTTTTTTTTTTTTTTTTTTTTTTTTTTTTTTTTCAAATTTCTTTTCAAACACTACTGGGGTGGGTTGTAATGTTGCAGTATTAAAAGAGTACAGTAAATCATGTTTAAATTCCCTTTCAACTTTAGCTCTGTTAGTGAACAGTCCAAAAGCGACATCAGTTTACAAAACTATCTGCACCGAACCAACCCATTCTAGAAGTGACGGGAAACTATGGGCGTGCAATGGGGGGCCCCCCATACCTACAATTATTAACATGCGGACATAGGAGTGCCCTTCCATATCACAATGCCCGTGCCCCTTTGTGCCTGCCCACTTCTGGCGCCTCTGGTGCCACCCTACTTTTAGATGTAATCATATTTACAGACTTTACAACACAAAGTTTACATTGGCAGGTTTTCAGGGTTTTTACTAAGGGAATTTGCCTTGACATTTGGCAATAAAATTCCGTAAACCAGATTTGGTGTGCGGGTGGCGGGGGGGGGGCGGGGTGTCGATGGGAGGGAGTGGGTGGAGCGTCGGGAGTGGTGGCTGTGGCGGCGGGCGGGGCGGTTGGTAGGGGGGGTGGTGGGTGGCGGGGTAGTGCGTGGTGGGGGATGGGGGGGAGGGTGGTGGCAGGTGCCTGGCAATCGGATGAGGACGCCGGGGGGGCGAGGGAGGGGGCAAGGGAGGCTTGGCACGGCGGCAGAGGCTGTTGGGTTGAGTGTAAACGACTCCGGGGGTTGGTAGTTCGCTGGGCGGCGCGGTGGGGGGAGGTTAGAGGGGTGGGCGAGGGCGCCGTACGCATCTGGGGTGGGCGAGCTGGGCGGTGGGGGTGGGGTCTGGCTCGCGGGGCGGGAGCCGCTGAGGAGTTGGGGGGTGGGGTGCGGGGGCGGGGGTTGGGTGGGTGGAGCGGGGGGTAGGCTGGTGGGTGGATCGGGGGGGGGTTTGGCCCGGGGGGTGGGCGGGGGGGGGAGGGGGCGCGGTGCCTGGGGGTGGATGGAGGGCGGGGAGGGGTAGAGATGGGCGGGGGGGGCATGCGCCGGGGGGCGGGTGGTTGCGGGTGTTGTGGGGGGGGGGGGGGGTGGGTCGTTGGTGGCGGGGGTGGTGAGAGGGGGGGCGGGGTGGGGCGTGGTGGTGGGGGGGTGCGGGTGCGCTGGCTGGGGGGGGGGGGGTTGGGGGTCGGGCGGGGGGTGCCCTGGGTGGGGGTTGTGGGCTTGGGGGCGAGGGGGGGTTGGCGGTTGTGGGGGTGGGGGGGGTGGTGGGGGCGTGGGGTGTGGGGGGAGTGGGGGAGGGGTGGGGGGGGGGTGGGGGTGTGTGCGTGGGGGGTGGGGTGGGGGGGGGGTGGGGGGGGGGTAGGTGGGTTGGGGGTTTTGGGTGGGGGTTGGGGGGGTGGTAGTAATGGACTGAAAAGGTGGCCCGGCGGAAAGTTCGCAGGAACCTAGCAGTCACAGTCCCAATGCCGGGGAACATTATGGTTCTACCGCCCACTATACCTATAGTCAGGTGGACAGTACAGCCAATAAACACTTCCTTTTCGCTTCTGGAGATACCCCCTCCCTTATAAAAAGAAGCCCCCCAGCCTGCCATTTTTACATTCGATCCTGGTCTCCAGCACTAGATAGATAGGGAGAACCACTGCTGTTGAGGGGCATCGGATGAGCTACTTTACATTATACTCCATCAAGTGATCTGTAGCTATGCTAAGGTTGTTCTGTTACAGTGTAGTTCATCATTGAATGAAGCAACAAAAGTCCTTCCTCTCTTTTTTTTTCTCTAGGGGTCGGTGGGGTGTGCTGTTATTATTGAAGAGCAGCAGCAGAGAGATCGATTACATGTGATGCCGGCCTTGCAAAGGTACTGCCAGGTAACTTTTGGCAGAATCTGTATTGCTAGAGTGATTTATGTCCATTACACCTGAAGAAGAAAACAGCATTTTAAGAAGAAATCCCTTATTTTGGGTTGAAAAGATAGCCATTGATGAAATATGACCTTAACGGGTGAGAAGTGTCCACCCTACATTAAAGCTCAATTAGAGGTTCGCCGTTTGCATCGTTTCGCAGCAGGTATTGCAGAATTTCGATTCGCCTGTTCGGGCGAACAGCCGCAGCTGGTGTTCATCCCTCACTATGATTTGGTTGGAAAGATTACCTAGAGAGGACCAGGAGCATGAAAGTGAAGGCCATCTCGGAATTCTCCATTGTAACAGTCTCTGAAAATGTTAAAATAAAAGAAACATGAAATTACTGACTAACAGACAGAACTGATATACAGGCAGACATTTGGAACAAATGCAATGCTTGGTAAGAGTGGGTACATAAAATGGGTAACTTGTCAGACATCACTCCAAGTCAAATCATTGGTGCCCATATTACTGATATAAACTCTATGGATGCATATGTATAAAGCATGGATATGACAGACAGGAAACAGGGTTAGCAGTGTATCCACGGCTAACTCCATGGGGACAATCTCCACGGGACCTTTCCCCACAGATGCCTACCTTTTCCTGGCCCTGTGCCGGACAGGCTTTGATGCCCGCAGGTTCTTTGTATATAGTTACCCTCTACATATCTACAGGAATGTACACAGCAGTAGTAGTTTCTTTTCAAAATAAACTGAGCAACCAAAGGGACAAGCAGGTTTCATTATGGAGCCAAGGGGGAGTCTACAGGGGCAGAGTCTTTAGGAATCAGTTCACAGCTCCCCGCAGTTGTAGAGATGAAGATCTACATTAACCCCCAAGACAGGTCTTTCGTGCCTTCAGGCTGATGTTTTCACAAGCAAAACGACCAGGAAGAATCTTTTAGAAACATCCCTGTTTTATAAAATCCAAGGTGGCCAAAAAATAAAAAAATACTCTCACCTTAGGCTGGCCCCTTTTACAGCATGCAGAAGATCCAGAAGATTTTGGAATCAATCTGACCTTCGAAACAGATTAAAAAAGAACATTCCTGAGGTGCACAAAACAATCGGATTGGGTCTACAGCATACACCGCACACCAGCCAGAGGCATGACTAAACTTCTTGCCGTGGCTGTGTACTTTCTAATTTATTTACAGCCTTAATTCCCAGGCAAGAACAAGGGCATATAACTCAACAACCACAATTTAAACGTGGAGTTTTAGTTTTTCCATTGGAGCACATTTGTGAGTTGATAGTAAGCTTTATTTAATATAAGTTTCATAGCTGTCATGTACTTGTGTGAATTCTATTTCTGAAATGAGGTATACCTAACCTGCATCCACTATTTGAACCCATCTGTGAGGGCTTTCAGAAGCTTTCCCTGGCCACAAGTAAAAAGCCGGAGCTTTGTTGCTGCAACACACTGGTGGGTTTTGGATACGTGCTGTCCCCAAGCTTTCATGTGTCGATCTAGAACTGGATCCATTTGGAATCATTCTATGGGGAATCTGTTGGAGATGGCCAGGGGTTCCAGATTAAAAAAAAAAAAAAAAAAAACCTCCACTAGGGTAGATCTGTGCCTGTGATGGTGTCGTTCATTGTACTGCTGGTTCTCTGTACTCTGTATCAGGACCAATACTCGGCTAACCTTTCTCCTGATTTGTTGGACTGATTTCTGCTTGTTTATGACCGGACTGTGTATCTGAACTAATCTTTCATATAACCCTTTGCTCCTGGGTTTGATTGTTGATCTGCTGTCAATGAAACACCGCGGTGTACCTGGATCAGTCTTGGTGTAAACATTTTAACCACTGCACATTATTTGGACCGAGTTCCAAGTCCAATGACCTCCACTTTGGCTCTGAATTTGCTCTCTAGGGGTCAATGGAGTGTTTCATCAGGTTTGTTATTAATTATCCAATATTAATTATCTTTATTGTAAATATATAAAATGTATATTATTTTGAGCTACCAATGGATCCGTTAGCTCTTGATAAAGTATCCGGGTATAGCTCCACCTGAATCTAGTGAATCCCTTCCTCGGGGGACGGGATGAAAACAAATTCAATTAAAGAAAGCACCAATTTTAATTCGATGAGTGCATCGCACATAACACCAGTAATGGCATGTCAAACATTAAGAAAAACAACTAACTAACACATTTCTGGGGGAGTCCACATCGACTTACATCTTCAGTCGTCACTTCTAGTTCTTACTGATCCTGGGTAGACAGAGGAAACATTCCCCTGTAGCAAATGTTTAGTAGTATTGCAGTTAGCACTAGGTGTCTACTAATATTATTGAGGTTTTAGTTTGTTGGACAACTCGTTGGTTACTGAAAGGCATGTGGTTGTAAGAAGCAATACTTGTGATGAGAAGCTTGAATTAATCCTACTCTATCCATATCCTCTCTGCAACTCTGACACTCTAATCCCCACTCCCCCTTCCACCCTATCTCCCAGTTATAAGCTCCAGCCGTGTCTGCCAAGTGAAGCAAACATACCATAACAAGCATGGTGGCAGCGGTGTCCGGATTTGTTCAGACGTGACTATGAGCACCAAATGAACACACAGAAAGAGGCAGCAAGCCTGCAAGGACCAGACAGCCCACCAACAGCAACAGTGAGTACAGCGGCATGGTACAGATCAAGACAGCATTGGGAGACTCTAGTGTGGATTTGAAACCCCCTGGGAAGCTAGATGTGAGTGCATCTAATCTGGCCCAACGCATGGAAGCATTGGAAAAGAGGAGTGTCCACATTGTATGTGGATCTCACAGTAGCACCAAGTGATGAAAAGCCAAAATCAAACTGTTTCCATACTTGATAGGGGAGAAGGGCAGAGAAATGTCACCAGACTTTAGTCAGATGGGAAAATGACTGAGAGTATGACTGTGACGTGTTCTTCAGAGGTTGATAGAAAATGTGACCCCTAAAAGAATGAAAACTGTGGAAAGATTTTAAGTTTTTCTCAAGAAATTCAGGATGGACTGGAGAAACCTATAGACAGCTATGTTACAGAAATGAAAATACTAGCAGCAAAGTGTGAGTTTGGTGATCTCTAAAGACTCTTAATCAGAGACAGGATAGTATGTGGATTCCAGGACTACCCAGACGAGAGCTTTAATGAAGAGAGAGAAATCTGGATTTGAGAGAGAAACTTGTATTCAGATATGCAGAGCCTCTAGTCACTAAAGTGACAGCCTAAAGATGATGAAAGTTCAGTGATTGTTGGTGGGCAGGCTGTATCAATCACAAGGACAACATGGGAGGCAGAAGTTTCCAGAGACTCCCTGCACCCCGCGGAACCCGAGCCAACACCGGTGACCCTGGTGGGGTTAACAGGTAGGGAGTGGTGGCCGTACCTTCAGAATATAAGACAAAGGCATTTTTTCTCCCTAGTTTTAGGGGGGGGAAATACATCTTATAGTCCGATAAATTACGGTACATGCTTCTTTTTCAGTTTTTTTACTACATACCTATGGATGTTATTCATGGATTTTTGTTTTACTTTTTTAATGATGTCCTGGAAGTCAAATGTGAATTTGTAATATAATCTAATTTTTGTATGAATCTAATGTCACAATAATGACAATGTGAAGATAAGTATTTCCAAATGGGATTTTTTTTCTGTAGGGTTGGTCACAGACTGGTGTTGAGATATGTTTGGATCAGTATAATATATAATATTATTTGGGTGAAAAATCTTAGGGAGTGATTTTCGTATTTGACATAGTAATTTGACAAGTAATTTTACTTAAACTTGAAGTTTCCAGTTAGAATTAGGGGAATCTCAGTATCTACTGGGTCATTTTCATTGTTCATTACAGTGTTCATTGGCTCATCATCAACATCACGTTTGATACCAGATAAATGTGTTTATGCTATTTCTACATATTTACACTGATAAAACCGCTATTGGAATGCCATTCCCCCTATGTATGCTTGCTTTGCCTATTTTTGCTTTCTGTACTGGAAATTGTTGGACTGGTATGTTTTATTCCTTTAATAAACTTTAATGATTAAAAAAAAAATCTTAGCAAGTGATTTTGCCAACACCACACATATATAAAAAATTAAGAAATAAAAGGGTTGGTAGGCCACACAAAAAATGAGGTGGCTAGTCTCAGAGACTTTAACTGCAAGTTAATAATTATTAGTGGTTTGGATCCATAAAGTTAGAGTTTATTCATTCTATATAAAATATATACAGTCATTATCAGGGAGGAGGATCACGTAACCCTATGTTGTTAGCCCACTAGGCACAGGGTATGCTAATTGGCTATGTGGCCCTACTGCATATTTTAGATACTAACACCTCCCTCCTCATTATCAAATGACAGAAGTATAGAAGGACACTTCCCCATCTACCACTGGACCTCATACTGTGTAAGGACCTTGGCTGTCCCATGAACCACCTGCTGGTGGCGCTGTGCTAGCGCTTCCCATGGCTAGTTTGCCTAGTCACCAGCAGGTGGCTCCCTGCAAGTGTGGGCTGGGTTGAGGACACCTGCCTCGTTAGCCTGGGAGCTATTAAGGTGTTCTCCACCCTCTCATACTTGATGAGCATTTAACCTGAACCTGCATCTTTACCCGGTTATCTGATCTGTAATCTGTACCTGATCCTCACTCTGAACTCTGAATCTGAAGATTACTTTGTTACCTAATCTGAACTCCTGTTTGTTTTCTGTTCTATTTTTATATAGTGAGTTTATAGTGAGTTTACAATAAACCTGTTTGTTCTTCATATCCTTGTTTGGTTGACACATTGGTTCACAATAATGACTGTATACTTATATATTTTATATAGAATTAATAAACCAGCACAACTCTGACATCTCCGGTGATGCTGGAGTCGTGCACGGGACCGCGGGCCCGGGGGCGGGCAGGAATTTGTGGTGGAGCATATTGTGCAGTGCTGCGATCACCAGTGGCTAGTGATGGCCGAACTGTCCGCAAGGCAGACAGTTCGGCCGCGAACAAGCATGTTCGCCCATCCTCTCGCCTGCGGACAGTACGGGTGTTCGACCCGCCCCGTTCGCCGGCGAGAAGAGATCTATATTCTTCCTCCGGCAGGATCAGAACCTGCGAGATCGTGCCGGAGGAAGAATCTTTTCACTACAAGACCGGCATGAAGCCGGTCTTGTAGTGAAAATACCGGCTCGAAACAGGAAGTGACGTCAGTGACGTCACATCCGGCTCCCGCAACCAGGAACTATGCGTTCCAGGATGCGTTCCAGGGACCGGATGTGACGTCACTGACGTCACAACCGGGTTTTCCGATTCAAATTCCCCGCCTAGAGGCGGGGAATTTGAATGTGTCCGCGAACAGGCGGACGGCAGACTTAATTAAAAGTTCGACCCGCCTGTTCGCGGACCGTCCAGGCCGATGTTTGGCCATCACTACCAGTGGCACACTTTTTTAATAAGAACAGGAGGTACAGAGAATGTAGACTCCTTATTATTTTTATTATTATTATTATTATTATCTTTTATTTATATAGTGTCAACGTATAACACAGCGTTGAGCATTACATTGTTGAGATACAACACAAGAAAACACACAGGTACAGGTTATGACACAGGAGGCTTCCAATCTAATTTCCAAAAGGTTAAAGCATACCCATCGATAGCCACTAATTAAAACAAAATTTAAAGATATCCTCCCAAACATGTAATAATTAAATAAATGATTACATAAAAAAAACAAATATATAACATTAATGAAACATTGAAAATCAAAAATTACCCTGCAAAACATTTATATGTAATAATAAAAGAAATACTTATAAAAACAAAAATCTAATAATTGTTCAAAATGATTTATGTGTAGGTTTTGTTTATTGTCAAGCATGTGCTTTAAATGTAATCATTTATTTCATTTTTATGTGTGAAAGTTTTGGGGGTGTGGGAAATCAGCCTCAAACGGACGATTTCAATCACAGCAAACCATACAACAGGTTCTCTTTAGGGCTCCTGCCTGTATTTATTCAATAAGTACCAACAGATATTATCCAACAGATATTATCCACAATACAAATGTCTTTGAAAATACCAAGCCTCCTGTCTTGCACAAGGTCCAACACAGGCTCTTCCCTTTAGCTCAGGGAAAAGCTATCACAGCCTGGAAACTAGACTTCTCCAGCCTGGGCTACACCCTCCCTGTGTGCCCCCTGGTATCAGCTGCTCCAGTGTCTCCCCACCTCATCAGAAAGCCCTGACTAACTGGTCTCAGTTCCTTTTTTGGAGACACACCCAGCCATCTCATTAGCAGGTGTTGTGGTGGAGTGGGAAGGCCCACCCAGTTCCCTTCATCCCCACTCCAGAGTCCAGATCCCTGTAACCGAAAACATAACACAACTGGGCAGCAACCTACTATCGCTCCCCAACACTACTCCGGACTCCTTTTCTTTCCTCCTCCTGTGTGACCATCCACTATTGGTGCTGTACAGCCCCGAGTCAACCCATGGACGCACATCTCTGCATTCTATTTGCTGGTAAGAATCAAACATTCTAATATTACTGTAAATGCAAACCAAACATGAGATTAATATATCCATATGATGATTGATATGTACCATCATTTAATGTAAATGGAGACAAACGATTACCTAGTTTGCACTAAATCAGTGGTGGCCAAAATGTTTTTTTTTAATGAAAGAATGACAGCAGGCTGAGCTAGAAGATATACAGTCATATACATCTTCAAAGGTTATGCGCCTCGTAGACATAATCAAAGCCTTTGATGATATCTATGCGGCACATAACATTTGAATCAAAGGTTATCTGCCCCTATTCTCAGGTCATGTGCCACAATATATATTAATCAATCACCCCACCCCCCATTCATTGGTGGAATAGTGGGAGCATAAGCACTCACCAGTCTGCTGATTCTCTGCCAACACTAGAGGAGAAGAGGAGAGGTGAGGGACTTTCTCAGGCGCCGCGTGTGTCGATGATTGGCTTTAACATACGTCTATCAGGTATGTTTTTTGCCTCTCCTCCTCTTCCCACTCGGACAGGTGAGTTCCTATGCAATATGCAATAACAGTTAGGTTTTGGGGGCCGCAAGTGGAGGACCACAGAGAGCTGCCAAAGAATGTTCAAAGGGCCCCCGGGCTGCAGGTTGGGCACTAACTGATATGCTCTCTATCCAGAATTGAAAATACCAAAGCAGCATACACTCGCCCCAAACTCAGAGGAAGCCCTTCTTTGGAAGAAACGGGTCGGAAAGCATATGGGAGAGTATAATCTTTTTTTGGACTTTATGTGCATATTATGCCGGGAGCTGGTAAAGCTCTAAATCCTTTTATACATATTTATTTGGATTTGTTTGTGTATCCCAACGAGCCCTATTGAATTGTTGAAGGACTATATTGAGTACAATCAATTTTAAAGCTTGTAATAAATAAGCATGATGAGAAGGAAAAACTTCCGAAATTGTAGATATTTTTCAACTTGGACTATTCATAGTGACAATGGGAATGGAAGGGTCATTGAAGAAGGGACATTGCTTTACCTTTTCTGTCTTTTGGCTTCCTACTTGGCGCTGGTCTAAACAAGGTTTATTTGTTAGATGCTGTGTTCTGATCCATGCCAAGATATGTGTGGCCCATACTTACATCTGTGAGGACGAATGGTGGCAGAGCTCCAATTAACCCGGGGGGCACACCAAGCTACCGGCTACACTGAGTAACGCTGATGAAATCTGCGTAGTTAATGCGTAACTGTCCGCTGTGACTTAATGTACCATGACTGTTTTGTTGGGTTTCCCACTTGAAAACTTTAAAAATAATGTCAGTTGAAAAATGGGCTTCTGGTTGATGTCAGGAAAAGGCCATCCCAGGTTTGTGTTTTCTCTCATCATTGAACACACAACAGACGGCTTTTAAAATATTTTTATTAAAATACATTCGGGGCAAATGTTTAACAAAGATTCCGCCGTTGATGTACTACAGTTCCCAGGCCAGTGTTGTGAAGAAGCTCTTGAGCAGTTGTCTTTTGGGCATGCACAGTAGCATGGGATATTTTCCCCACTCTACTGCACATTCTTAAACGGTTACTTGAGGTCATGTTGTAGAACTGAGCACAAGTGCTTTTGCTCAGTCAGGGCTGGGACCTCTATTCCATCCAGTGTGGACATCAGTGCAAAATCAATTCCAGTGGGGGACATTGTTTGTAAGTATGTTCTTTATTTTACTCAAATAATCTATTTACTTTATTGCCACTGACAATTCAGGGTAATGTCTTCTTTAAATTTCCGGACCATGATTCTCCTGGGTCCCTGGGCCCACCCTCACCAGCTCAGCAGGAAGGAGTCTGATGGAGTGGAGGTAACTGGGCATGCGATCCACCCAAAGATTCAATACCTGCCTCAGTCTGGTCCGGCGTGCGGGCAGCAAAATAGTACGCACTGTCCCTGGAAGCCTCAGTTACATGTTCTCCTTACCGGGTCCTGTCTTTACCCTTGCTAAGATTACAGTGGGGTGGCTGGAAGCCCCCGCCACGTGGAGGACAGCCGATGGACGTTGGAGTCAACGCCAGACTGTGGAGGTCTCCCTGTGACTTCACAAGTACCAGCCCGTTCTGGCCCTATTTCCTCTGGCCCCACTTGGATGCAGTAGACTAAACTTGGTACCCGTGGCTTTTTGGAGTACCCGTGGACAGTTGTGTTCAAAATTATTCACCCCACACTGAAATTGAGTGTTTTGGCCATTTTGATATTGATCATTTCAGTCATCTTGTTTACAATGAAATCAGCGAGGCGCTTGTAAGTCAGAGAAATATAACATTAATAATGAAATAACCACAAATGTCTTTTCCTCCTCCAAACATAGTTGTCTCCAAAGAATAAGAAGAGTCGACTGCAGTATGCCAAAAGTCATGTGGACGAACCACAAAAGTTTTGGGACAGTGTTCTGTGGACTGATGAAACAAAATTTTAACTGTTTGGGCCCATGGATCAATGCTGTGTTTGGAGGAAGAAGAACAAGGCCTATGAAGAAAAGAACACCTTGCCAACTGTGAAGCATGGTGGGGGGTCAATCATGCTTTGGGGCTTGGGGGTTTTGCTTTTGCAGGTACAGGGAAGCTCCAGCGTGTGCAAGGTACCATGAATTCTCTTCAGTACCAGGAGATATTGGAAGGAAATGTGATGCAGTCTGTCACAAACCTGAGGCTTGGGAGACGTTGGACCTTTCAACAGGACAATGATCCCAAGCATACCTCCAAGTCCACTAGAGCATGGTTGCAGATTAAAGGCTGGAACATTTTGGAGCGGCCATCGCAGTCACCAGACTTAAATCCGATTGAGAACCTCTGGTGGGACTTGAAGAAAGCAGTTGCAGCGCGCAAGCCTAAGAATGTGACTGAACTGGAGGCTTTTGCCCATGAAGAATGGGCTGAGATCCCCGTAGATCGCTGCAAGACACTTGTGTCACGCTATGCTTCACGTGTAAAAGCTGTTATACCTGGAAAAGGATGTTGTACTAAGTACTAAGAATGAATGTCACTTGGGGGTTGAATAAAACTGATAATGATGTGACACAGAAAAGACATTTGTGGTGATTTCATTATTAATGTTATGTTATGAAATGATCAAAATCAATGTCAAAGTGTCCAAAACACTCAATTTCAGTGGGGGTTGAATAATTTTTAACACAACTGTATATATATATATTGGGATGTGGTGATTAGGTATGGTGTGGTCCATCCCCCCTTCTTGCTATTGTTACTATTGTCCGTTGACCAAAAAGGTCAAAGGCATCTTCTGCATTTTCCAGGTCTGACCCGTACAGGTGAGAGTACTTTCTGACATCACTGCATAATATATCAAAAAGAATGTCCAGTCCTTTCCTGTCGCTTCCTGGAGACGGTGTCAGTGAATCTTGCATTTTATTACAACGGAAGATTAGAAATTTCACAGCTCGATTATTCTCGAGTCTAGAGAAGAAATCTGGATCCTGAGTCACCATTACTGGTTTGCAGAATTCTGAAACACAAAACGACAATGACACTTTGCTTTGAATGTCTGTTTCTAAGACACAAAAAATATATAATTTCCAGTTCTTAATACAAGTGAAGTGACCTGAGAAAGGGCCACAAACTGTATATATTGCACTGTGTAAATACTACTGCAAAGTGTTTTATTATAGTTGGTGTATGTCCCTTTAAGAGCTACACTTGTTGGGTATCAGTTGCTGGAACCTCTTTTAGAAGGACAGGGTTAATGTTTTTTCCTGCTGTTTTGGCTCTATTCTGTTCTGCTCAGTTACAGGCCTTAAGCCCGTCCCTTTCTGAGGTTATAAATATAAGTTCCTCAGAACATTCTGGGCTTTTCTGATGTGGCTTCCCTGATGACTGCAGCTTCCCTTAGATGTGTCCCCAAACCAGAATCTCTGGGTGAGGAAATCTCCGCTGACCTAAAGGCTGCCATACACAGCACGAGTAGGTCAGACAGACCTACTCCAATATGCACCGGAGTGCAAACGTGATGACGTCATCACGTTTGCACCCCGGTGCATTATGGGGCCCCTTCAGTTGGCCGGCACCCTTTGTGCAACTCTGTCCACCATTACAGCAGCTGGTAACGCCTTGGCAACATTCTGATACCAAGTCTGGGCCCCATCTCTGCCCTCTGGAGTTGGAGCCTATATGTAAATATTCCCTGATAAACTGTACATAGCCCCTACCAGCTGCGTGGACCTATGTTTGTTCGGAGTGTGAGCCATGCTTTCAGTCTGAAAGGAACTGGTTGCGTGAGTTGCGCACTACATTGCACCTCCTCAATACTACACAGCTTTTCTTTGGTAGCATTTTTTAAAGCCCAGGAAGATGTGAATATGCAGATGATTGATAGAGATGGCCGAATTTTTCGACTAGCTGACCTTGTGAGCCGATTGCAAAGCCTCTGAAAATGGTATCATCACCAAAATTGCTGGAGATGTAGAGAAGGTTTGTGGGAACATTTGAAAAAAAAGGTTTTGCTCTAGCAAAAAAAAATAAAGTTGAAATTCCGATTTTTGACATTTTGACTTGACTTTGAACTTAATTTATGCAAAAACTATTTGTGTTAAAGACATACTTTTTTTGTAGTGTACCCCCAACCCTTCTGTATATATCTAGCAAATTTGGTGATGATACTATGTTCAGGGGCTTTGCAATTAACTTGAAATGGTCGAGTTTAAAAAACAAAATTTGACCATCTCTAATGATTGATATCGGTCCTTGAGTAGAGGTATCTCTGTGATACTGGAACCAAAATGTTATTTAGATATATATATATGTTTTTTTCAAACACTTCATTGATAAAAATGGCAAATATGTGGGTGCAATACCCTAAACCCTAGGTGCCCAACCTGTGGCCCGGGTTGGGTTTTGGGCTTTGTTAGGCGGCCCCCAAAAACTAACTGTTAATGCATAGGGCATAACAACTCACCTGTGAAGTGGTCACATGCTGACCCAGCTTTCCTAATCAACTTTGGCGTCCTACATCAGTAAAATTGTCAATGTTAATCAGGGAAACCAGGATATTTTTATGGGGGGAGGGTCTAGATCGATGGTATGTGTGGCCCTTTAGTGATGGCGAGGGCCGCACTTTTGGCCCTCCATATCAACTCAGTTGCCCACCACTGCCATAAACGCAGTTGGTGCAAATTAGGTGCAATAAGCAGGTTGGATATTTAGATACTAAACCTCAAATCTCTTATACCTTCTTGAAGGAGAAGAAGAAAATGAACAAAGCAACACTCCCATACATGCAGCTCTTCCTTCATCTTCTTCTTCTCCTTTCCCCTCCAGCACAACCACCCACCCTCTCGCTGTTTAGATCTGCACAGGGAGGGAGATGCGTGCGAGGGAGGGTCCTTTGCAAATTCAGCATAGCAGGAGAAACAGCCCTGATAAAGGTATCCAAGCCTTTTCCAACATGGCCAGGTTAGAAGGTTAAGTGAAAATGATGTCATCTAGTAATGGGACAATTTGGTTTCACATCCAGCTCCCATCCAGTTTTTGTACAATCAACATCTGCTTTGACAGATCCCAAGGTGACTGTGCGATCTCTTTGGAAATACGAAAAACTTGGTACATTCCTGACTCTCTTTAGAACTAAACTAATGGAAAGGGTGCAAGAACTTTTTTAAATGTCCACATTAACAGGAGGATTAGCTCCCCTCAACTTCACAGACTCTGGAACCTAGTTATGTTTTTATAAGTATTGTAGCTGAGAGCAGTGGTGTGCCAAGGGTGACGGCCCCTTTAAGACCGTGCCCCAGCATGCAACAGGACCTCCAGAGGAGATAAGAGAAGGCTACCAGGAAGAGGCAGTGCTTAGTCCGAGGATAGAGGAAGAAAGACAGGTTCGCCCTGTGCCCCTCTCCCCTGCCGGGACTCTAGTACGGCATCCAGCACCAGCGTGCGTACAGCCGGTGAGCAGAATAGTACACAGCCCTCCTGTTGCCAGTTGCCTGTCCTCCTGCCTCCAGGGAGTACTCTCCTCAGAGTGTACTCCGCCCCCCCCCCTGGAACGTGTTGGGCTGCACCAGCCTACCCACGGACCACCTGCCGCTGCTCCTGGGAATTGTGCCAGTCAGACCCCCATCCCGTAACTAGGGGGACCGGTGATGCCGTTGTGGCCTTCTTCTGGTTAAGGTACTGTGCAAAGGCACTCAATGCCAATCCGATCCCGATCCGGAATGGTCGCCGATCCTACCTGTTGGACTCTAGTTGGACTATTAGTTGGCTGAGTCTGTAGGACTTATAATCACCACGGTTGCCATTGTTTAAAAAAAAGTTTTACACAACCAACAGCCGCCTCCACTGTGGTTGTTTCCTGTGTCGTTACAGTATAAGCTTATTATTTAATAATGATTTGGTATGTTGGTTATATATCACATTTTCTGTATCTAAATTATATAGAAAAGAGGACATACCTGGAGTGGTAAGGAATATCACAAATAGTAAGAGTCTCGTATATATATTCATCATTACCATTATCTGAAAAATAAAAATGAAAAAGCAGAAACCTAGAATGTAACATACAGAAAGACAGACATGTCTCTGTGATATATTGATTATTATGATCTTATAATGAGCGCAAAACAACTCCAATCAAACTTCCAGCTCACTCTTGGAATCCATCAGTTAAGCCCCCCATACACCTTACAATTGTTCCATACAATTTCTGTACAATCAAATTTTGTTCTACCAAAACCATGTAATATGAGGACCTTTCTACACCTTCCAATCACTATGTATTCTATCAGGGAGGACCCGGCACTACATAGCAGTGATATATACCTTCCAATCACTATGTATTCTATCAGGGAGGACCCGGCACTACATAGCAGTGATATATACCTTCCAATCACTATGTATTCTATCAGGTAGGCCGTTATATAACAAAGTTGTTAGTAGACCTAATGGAAATTGTATGAATTGATCTTAAGGTGTATGGGGGGCTTTATTTATACATTTCTAGATCAATATGTGCTGCAAGCTCACTTTCTGCTAACATGCCTAATACTATTACTCACATTTCAGCTGGATAGAAGTGAAATTGTAGCTGGGTGCACTGCCCCTGCATGTAATGAGTACCGGGGTGAACCAAGGGTCAGGGTCTGGGGTCTTCCAGCATCTCTCACTGCCTGGTCCCTTCTCTCTGCAGACTGTTGCACCCCACTTGTTAGAGGCAGTTTCCAATGCCAGCCCTTGCACACGTCCCAATAAAGTATCTGCACACGCTGCCAGTTGGTGTGGTATCTTTATTGATGTTCTCTGGTACAGTAATCCGTTCCAGTTCCATGCCAGCCATGTGGCAGCATCCATTGCCCTTCTAGGACAGTCTCTTTTTTTTTTATTTTTATTTTTTTTATTAGACCATTTAGATAATTTTGAGTGAATTGCAAAGCCCCTGAACATGGTATCATCACCAAACTTGCTGCAGATGTAGAGAAGGGTTGACGGTATACTACAAAAAAGTATGTCTCTAACACAAATAGTTTTTGCACAAATTAAGTTCAAAATTTAGAAAATTGGAATTTCGGACTTTGATTTTGAACTTCATTTGATAACATTTTCAGAGGCTTTGCAATCAGCTTACAAATCAGCTAGTCGAATCAGCTCTTCTCCATCCTGGTGTCACTCTGCTGGACTTGGGCACCCTTGTCTCTAGATGGGGACAAGGGGGAAGTCATGAGCTACATCTCTGCGAGTCCCATGTCTTCCACCCCACATACTAGCATTGTCCATTTCCCAAGGGGACTAGTGTCCAGCACGACACACCAGATCAACTTGCTTGGGCACCCAGGAGAAACACCTCCTACCTAGTCACTGACCCTTAAATAACCTCTACCCAGACAGGACCCTCCCATATGGCATGGTCATGGTTACATCAGATAGAGGGTTCTAGCATCTTTTGGACATTTGCAGAAACAAAACAATCAATCTATTCTGCACAGCAACAGTTACAACAACTCACATCATCTCAGCAGAGCACACTTAACTCTTTATGCCAAGCTTAACATACTATACACCGGCCACTCCGCTACAGAATATTACTGTAAAACATTGTCTACGGTTACTAAGTGCTCACCATAATCTATTTATATATTTTTTATATGTACACCAGCTTAAGACTACACATAAGTGTTAAAAATGGGGCTATGACACATGTGTACACACCACGCATCATGGACGCTTGTTTGCCCATTGGTTTTTAATAGGCACGTAATTGTTGATGACCAGTCCAAGAACTAGGGTCACGAGGCAGCTAAATTACCCCCCCCCCCCATGTTTTTTTCCCTCGCTGACAACGCCGACCAATATGTGAAAAAACATAATGGAGTTCCAGTCTAATGAAGGATTACTGTGCAGCCTACATCTCTGGCATTTTGTATGATCCTGCAATCTCTTCTAGTTAAACAGGTAAAGCTCTTAGACAATGACTTAAAATGTACTTACCTCTACCAGTTTGTACTGTATGAATGTCTCTGAGAAAAGGCGGGTTGTTTTCCAGTGAACTGTGCAGCTCAGGATTCATGGAGCGCCTGACTTGTGTCATATGACAGCACAGGACACACATAGACCAAGGAGTCAACAACAAACTTTTGAGATGAGGTGTGTAGTTGGCGTACTGTAGTGTCAGAAAGGCAACCCTAGGCCAGGTCATGTATCCTGATAGCACAGAAACAGCACCCCAGCCAGGGCACCTTGCGCAGGGGTTCCTGACTGGGGCGGGCTTGCAGGAGGTGTCGGTTCTGGGCTCCGGTATCAGTGCGAAGGCGGAAATGACGTCATCCATTTCGGAACGATCGACCCCGCCCTCTTTTTATTTGTTCTACCTTTCACTTTGGTTTTTCAGTTTCTTTTTCGCAGCCGGCGGGTTCAGGATGGTGTCCATGAAGAGACCAATGGGTTAACCTTATGGGGTGACCTGCTGGTGGTTTGGCAGGCACCAGCTAGTAGATACATTGGGCTCTTGCAGGGTCAATGACCAGGGAGGCACCTAACTTTTTTTAGTGAGCTCCTCAGATGAGTACCAGGAGATGGTGTTTAGTACTCACCCCATATG
>CM070032.1:223993985-224004473 GCA_036250615.1 Ptychadena robeensis
ACCTCCTGGCAGTGTACAGCGATGGCGTACCACCTAGAAGTGGCATCAGTACCTCCTGGCAGTGTACAGTGATAGAGTACCATCTAGAAGTAGTATTGTACTCACCTGCAGTGTACGGTAATAGGGTGGTTTCCAGACTGTTGTTGCTGTTTTTGGACAGCTGCGATAATATTAATCATCCCCTTGCCATCGGTGGGTATTCCGACCTCTGGCCAGCCGTGAAAGTGGAACTGTCTAATTTGGCGAGCTTTATTTTCCTGCAGGAAAGACATTTGTTACTGTAATAGATCACACATACATTATAGTGACAAGAACATTTCTAATGAGGTTCTGATGTGCAGGATGTTCCCCTTTGACCCTTTAAACTAAACCAGCAGTTCTATACCCTTATTCAGTACAAGGGGGGAGCAGACATGAGATTTTCAAATATCATCTATATATATGTTACCCACGGTAACCAAGTTCCTGTAATTAGTGTAGGAAGGCATATACATGGGACATTTCCCCTGGCGAGGTGACATCCGGGAGTACTTACCCTGGTGTTGCTGACCAGCAGGTCTCGCACCGTGTAGCTTTCACACTCTTCTTCCTTTTTCAGCTCTATTGTAATGTCGCCAAAACACATGGTCCCTTCTGACGGCCAATACTGCGCACATTTTTCCTAAAAGAGCAAAGTAGCATAGTATTCAAACATTGGAAATATAAACATATGATATGCCTACCCTACCGCAGGGGAGGGCATTTCTCATAACAGTACAGGGGGCTTTGCTATTTAAAAAATACATATATATGTTCTCAAGCTCCAGACGAAGTTCATCACAGTCTAGTTCAGGGGTGAGCAAACTTTTTGACTTGGGGGGCTGAACAAAGAACCTGTTAGGGCTGCAGGTAGAGACCATAACAATCACTTGTTGCTGGGAACAAGTGGAGGGGAGCCAAAGTGTTTTGACACAATTGATTAAAAGGCTAAAAGGGCCTGAAATGGCCCACACTGTAGTTTGCGCACGTCTACACCCATGTCCTCTGTTGAACACCTTCATCTTCTATTTGCAGAATTGCTTTTTTTTTTTTAAACCATGAAGTTGATATGAAAATGTGAGGACCAAGGTGGGTATAACAAGACTCAAAATATAACAGAAGAACAGGTCTTGTGTGGTGTTGGAATCTGTAGTGGGTAGTAGCCAAACCAGTGGAGGTACGGACAGTCTGTGAGCAAACATGTCATGGGTACCCAAGGCTTATTGATGGGAGTCGACACCCCCTGCATTAGGCGCATCCCTATACACACCTACCACACTGTTGAGTCAGTCCGCTGGCCGGTGGTTAACATACTGAACTACATTAACCTTCCTGGCCGGCAGACCTGTGCTATTAAGGTATGTTTCCACAGCGTATGGGCTTTGTCGACACCCCCTGTGTTAAGAGCATTCCTTGATTGGGATGTCAACGTAGCTCATCTCGTCTCCACGGTGTTGAGCCGGTCCGCTGGCCGGAAGTTGACATACTGAACTCCATTAACCTTACCAGCTGGCAGTGCGGTAGGTGTGTATAGGGATGGGCTATGTCCATGGGACATATGGGAGCGCATAACACCTTGGAAACATTGCCTTAACTTCCTGGGTGGTATGACCGTATCACTCAGTTTTCAACGGCTGGTTTTCCCTGACCTATGGAAGTGATTGGCGGGTACACTGCAATTCACAATCACCATGGCTTTGCCGAGCATAGGTTACTAAGCCCCGAACCCCCAGGGAGGTGAAGTCGTGTTTGGGGTCTGGCTGGGCACATCCAGTAATCATCATTCTGGCTGGAGGAACATTACCTGCCCCCTCTCCTCTAGTTCTGTTAACATGACGATCGAACAGGACTTCCACTCCCAGATCATCCGCCAGAAATCCTCTATGGTGTGCCGCAAAGGCCCCTGACTGGCAATGTACGAGTCTTTTTGTCGGTAACCCTGTAAGACAAAGAACAGATATTGTAGAACTAGACGTGAGACATTGTGTACAGACAATTCGTAATCTTTTCACTAGAAATAAACAGCTTCCGTGTATATTTCTTCTGTCATTTCAGCATAAATTTCAGCTTATATCGGATATATTTCAGGTGGCAGTTTACATTCTCTCATTTAATCCCATAAACTGTCGGGTAGACTGTGATAGGCCGAGCTCACAGAGAGAACAGATAATTGGCCAATAAGAACGGATAATATTCTTAGGCTCCCCATACACCTTCAGATTTCTCTGTTAGATATCCTTTAGATCTCCTTTTGTTTTACCAAAACCATGTGATATGAGGGACTTTCTAAACCATAAAGTCTACCTGTGTTTAGGGCTGGACAATAATCCAATATCAATATGTATTGTGATATAATTTTATATCGAAATATCGGAAATGTGTTTTCAAATTGTAGAATTTGTCACTCAATGATGTTCAGTCAGGGGCAGTCCTAGGGAGATCATCACTCCCTCTGCCGCCCCCCCCCCACCCTTTCCCCCCCCGAGAGAGATCACGCTGCCATTCCATTAGTCCCCATAGAGGTGTATGGGCGCAGTGATCTAGTAACTCCTCCTCTATGCTTTGCAGCAGCTATGCACAGGGAGGCACATCTCCATAGAACAGGGGACCCATCGAGATCAGCCTCTTGGTGTCACTGAACGTTCATTCTGCTATGGACAGAGAACACAGAGGGGGGAAGCTGATCCTGACATGTCTCCTGTCCATAGAATAAACTCTCAGTGATACAGGGATATCAGTTGAGGGGAGGTCGGTGCATTGACCCCCCCTGGTGCTATAGTGCGGCCGCTGAGCTGTGCTGGGTGTTGCTGGCAGCCGACACAAACCTAGGGGGTGAGGCTGCAATGCGCTAGAACAAATCAGGCATAAATCAGAAGATAGATAACGCTAACGGCCTTCTACTCCTGTTAGCCCATGGAGCAGGGGACCCGTCAAGATCAGCCTCCCCTGTGTCACTGCTCATATCCTCCCAGCATATGGAGATCAGCCTCACGATAATTTTAATAGGAGGAGCCTGGAGGTATCATAGACTTTGCAAATTCAGTTTGCAGACATCTATTGTGTGTGTCCTCTGCAGTTTCCTGAGGCTTTTTAATGTTGTCCATATCAATATCGGAATTATATCGTATCGACCTAAATTAAGAAATATATTGTGATATAAATGCCATATCATCCAGCCCTACCTGTGTTCAATCACAGAGGACCCAGCACTACATAGTTGTTGGTAGATCTAAAGGAGATCTGACAGAGATCTAAAGGTGTATGGCCAGCTTAAGTCGTATTAGACAATGTTAAGCAAATGGTTGGAACAGATATGTTCTATCCACACAATGATGTCTGCTTTCATCGTATACCCCTTACAAGATTTACATTATGGCGCAGAACATTTACCGTATTTTTTGCACTATAAGATGCACCCTTACAGTTTTGAAGACAAAATTAGAAAACCAAGTGTCAGAGACACAGCCATTCACATATAAAATGAATATACAGAATGTTCCAGCAAACTAGGCAGGTCTGGTTCATCCAGTATCCTCACAATATTTCTCCAGCCAAAAAGGCCAGTGTCAGGTGGGAGGTTTGTGCAGAAGAATGTGCAGGGCTGAACTTTACCATGTATCTACACACTAGCAGTATCCATTCTCTGAACCAACTGACCAACTTATGGAGAGACACATTTTACAATCTGGCGCTAATGACTTCCCTATGAGCAGCTATTTACATATGAGAGGAGTCTGTGTCACATACATTTTTATATTGCAATGCAGAATGCATATATACAACATTCGCTATCTAAATAGCCTTAAAGCGGACCTACCACCAGAAAATGATCACTACCTATAGGGAGGAATGCATTAAAAAAGGTAAGGAGTAATTTAAGAAGATCCCCTGCAGACCTCCCTCACTTCCGGGTCCTGGTATAGCGACGGTGAGACGTCACAAGAGCGAAGTGTTTGTCGCGTAATTCTGTGAACCCAGCTCATTGAAAGTAAATTGTGGAAAATTCCCATAGAAAACCATTGAATGCCCCCCAGTGGCCACCTGCAATATTGCACCCGGAGTAAACCCTCGGAAGGCTGGCGAAAATATATGGAGCCGCTCATACAATTCCACAGAACAGCAGGTAAGTATACTATTTTAGGATTTTGGAACCCTGAGCCAACGGAACATATCCAGACCATAAGATGCACAGATTACCCATTGATGGTTCGAAACATACAGCACATACCATACGCTCGGAACATACAGCACATACCATACACTTGAAACATACAGTACATACCATACGCTCGGAACATACAGCACATACCATACACTCAGGACATACAGCACATACCATACGCTCGGAACATACAGCACATACCATACACTCGGAACATACAGCACATACCCTACACTCGGAACATACAGCACATACCATACACTCGGAACATACAGCACATACCATACACTCATAGATGAAGAAGCTATTGACTGAGGGGAAATGTCTTCATTATTCCAGAGCAACGTGTCAACTATTACTAATTCTACAATTACCAGGACAAATGAGAACCTTCACACTCCACATCATCTAGTCCCTCTGTACTTACATCAATAAAAGAGGCGTTCACATAGTCTGTATTCTCCTCTCCTCTCTTCACAGGAATGATCACTCTGTTAAATTCATCTGCGGGAGAAAAAGAGAAGAAAGCGTTCTTACGTTGTGTCCGGTTTGATGACCGCAATAGATTTTATTTTGACTTGATGGACTATTAGATTGTAAGCCTGTCCGGGCCCTCCACTCCTCCTGTGTCACAACCTGTACCTGTCTATACTACCCTGAGTTGTATCTCCACTCTAATGTATTGTATAGCGCTGCGTAATATGTTGGCACTATATAAATAAATGATGATAATAATAATAATAGATATCATGTGTAACAAAACGTCATGTTGTGTAATTAGGCCTTACATATTTAACAATACATTTGGCCTAGGGGTTAGCCATATGATATGATTATGTATTAAATAAAAGTGTATATATACAAAACAAGATATTGGCTGATCATGTGTTAATAGTATGCAAACAGGAATGCTTCGAATGTTATATATTGCACAGAAAATTATGATCACCACCACCAAGGAAGGGATTGAGGCCCTGTCCTCTGTGATAGGTATCTTGTATGATTCCCCCTATGAAATAGGAGCAAGGGGACTTTAGAGTGACTGGCCTCGAAAGTTCCCTTGCTCCTATTTCATAGGGGGAATCATACAAGATACCTATCACAGAGGACAGGGCCTCAATCCCTTCCTTGATGGTGGTGATCATAATTTTTTGTGCAATATTTATTTGGGATGCTGGCCAAATTTTACCTGAAACTCTGAAGAATATGTCTTAGAATTTTATATAAAAAAAACACAACCAGAAGCATTAAATATTTGTGTATGTACAATGTAGGAAAAATATACTTTAACCTCTCTAGCCCACGGTTTTTAATGGCGAGGGTATGGGCAATGGCGGCCTGCAATTCCCGCCCTCCCCCCGCCCTTGTGCACACAGCCGGAGTCATTAATGACGGCGGCTGTGTAGGCTGGAAACCCAACGCCCCTCCATTAACCTCCCTAGCGCACTGCTGAGGTACAGATTTCTGTACCAAAAGCGCACCATAGACTTAAATGGAAAAAAGTTTTTTACACTGTAAGCCTGTAACGTCCCAAAGTCTGTCCATACAGGAGTCAGGTGACATCCTGACTATAATAACATGTTCAGATGCTTTATGAATAACTCACAATATCAGATAATGAATATTTCAATAATTCACTTTATCATGTAAATTAGCACTGCGACCACTAGATGGCGCTGCAGCTGTGCCAGGTTACATAGGAGAGCATGGGGGGGGGGGGGGGGGGGGGGGGGGGGAGTGATCCGTTCTCCTGCAGCTGCCTCATTAGATCGGAGCCCCACGGGTCGGTGAGTTTGCGCTCCTGTGGCTCCGATCTCTGCCTTCCAGCTTGTCCACTGCAGTTCTATCAGGGCAGAGAGCTGGACGAGCTGGGACCGTCAGGAACGGCAGGGGGGTTAAAATGGAGAACTATGGCCGAATTCCCGGAAATGCTGCAGTGATTTAGACAATAGCTGCAGCTTTCTGCGGGTGTTTTGGGTGCACCCAATGCCCTCTGAGCTAGCTGTTGTGGAGGAACCCAAACGTCGAACGAACTAGTCTCAACTGCTAGGGAGGTTAAGCACCAATATGGTTCAATTTTTGCCTCAAGGAGTAAACAAACAATATCGAAACATGTTACATCAAAAGAAGAAAAAACAAAACTTACATGGAATGATCTGCAGGACTCGGTTCTTCTTCATGTTGGCCGGTAGATTTCCCGTCCTCATTTTGTCATTCTGGATTTTGATGGACGTCAGCTTCTGGCAGGAGAAAGCCCACAATTTAGCCGCTCAGAACATAATACAAGGTTCCCAACTAAAGCTGAAGTATGAATACGTGGTATGGAAAAGGGGGGGGGGTCACACCCACATTATTTTATCACTTGTTCCATAAACTTATCTTTTCTCAAAGTGGTGGACCACACAATGGAAAGCAACACTGTATGGTGAAACAGTTGTTGACACATTGACCATCCCACCTACATGAGGTTGCTGCACTAAAAACCATCCTCCTTCCGTTTGCTACTGCAGCTGCATCTACACCTCCAGAAAAGGCTTTGGGCCAAATTTTGTATTGAGCAAAGAGCCCTTTAATATCAACTACAGATGTACCTCCACACCAAAAACATGTCTTTATGAACAGGGCTGCACATAAGTAGTAAGCTGGTACGCACAATGGACTATAAACGATCCATACTAAGCGCATCTGCGTACTACCCAGAGAGGGGAGACATGCACGCAGCTTTCTCCCTTCTATTCCCCGATGTGTGAGAAGTTAGAAGAGCTTTTGTGTTGTGCTTTAAGGGTAAGTGCTCACTAGTGACATCTGGTGGCTGAAGCTGATATTGCAAGGAGATTGAGATTAAAGCTCTAACACACAGCTGTACAAACAACTTCACTTTATCATGTATACACTACTGTAAAATTAAATTTTTTTAGATTGCCAAAATTCTTTGAGTTTTATTGTTAAATGTTTACAAATTTTGTCACTTGGATAACCTGAGGGAAACATTTATTACTATAAAAGATTGCAGTTAGGGGTGTCAAATTGGGAATGTTAATTAAAAGTCCAAAAAAATAAAGGTCGGTCTTCTAAGGGTGTTGTAGATCTGGGGGACTAAAATATGTAAGGGAAAAAACTAACAAGAGAAAAGTTGCACTACTGAGGTATAAGATCTGGGGGGGGTCAAACAGTATTGTACTGTGAGAGTTACATGTGACCTAAAGCCAGCTGGTGACCTGTGGATGGAGACCGCTAATCGGAGGATCAATCAGGAGCAGGGAGCTCCATCTGCAGCAGAATCTACCATGCAGGGGGCTGACGCAGAGGACAGTGAGGGAGACAGTGAGGAAGACCACCCTACATATTGGGAGAGTACCAAACCCCATCTCCTGGTACTCATCCGGGTAGCTCACTTAAAAGTTATGTGAACCTGGATAAGTCAGGGGACAGCCAATAAAACAAGGAATGACCTTCTTCAGACTATTGTCATGAGAAATGCACAATTGTCTTGTAGTGAACAAATGTGTGATGCTATAGGGTCACTGTAAGCCCACCATTGACCACCCACGTCGTCTCAGCAGTAGGCTTTTACCTTGAACTCCTCTTCCAGGCCGTTGCTGTTGGTCCCGGGGATTTTGTTGTACAGCTTCTGTAGGTGAGTTTCCAGAGACGTGACCTCTAGCTCGGTGTCCCCGTACAGATAATGTTCCAGCAGCGCTTGATAAATAAAGACGTACTGCATCTAAAGGAAACACAGATGGAACGACACATTGAACACACAGCGGTAGAAACTTACATTTACTTCCAGCGCCATAGAATTAACATTAGTACCCCAGGGCACATCTATTCATTAGAATACGTAGAATACATAACTACTGTATCTTCTAAAAATTATATTTAAAAACGTTCGCATTTTAAATGTAAAATTGCAGCCCAAGCGGTCATATGTTCAGTGAGCTGCTAAGAAAAGAGGTGTAAACTGTAAATGAACACAAATTACTGCAATGCAAATGGTTGGATATTGCTGTATGTTCAAATATTGGATTTTTTGCTGCATCAGGTGCGCCCATGGAAAAAAAAGTCATATAAGGTATAAGATACCATAAGGGGTCATAATGCAGAGAGAAAATTTGAAAATAAAAATATAGTGTCAGAGGCACTAAGAGCGAAACTCATATAAAGTGAATATGCAGAATGTTTCAGCAAAGTAGGAAGGAACTGGTCCACGCAGTAGTCACCATATATTCCTCCAGCCAAAAGGCCAGTGCCAGGAGGCAGATTTTAGTTCCAGCAGAGTGTCAGGGCATGAGTCTTTACAGTAGTGGTACCTATTCTCTGAACTCACTGACTATAGGCTTGTTTTCACTATACGTCAGGACCCCCTCCGCTAAGCGAAGTGCTTGGCGGGGATCCTGACGGAGCACATTCACTTACCTGCTTGGCAGATGCTGTGTTTAGACATCCACCGATGCAGAGGCTCAGCGTACTCCACTACATTCAGCCTTGCATTGGCAGAACGGCTCAGCGCAGTGAAGACACAGCATCTGCCGAGCAGGTAAAGTCTATGCGCTCCGTCGGGATCCCCGCCAAGCAATGCGCTTACCGGAAGGGTACCAACGTATAGTGGAAACAAGCCCTAACTTAAGCTAGGCATAGACGTTTAGATTTCCTAGCGATAGATCTTTTAAACAATTGCGCCACATGCGATTCTGGAATCGATTCCATTTATAAAATGGATCACACACTGCACCATATGACATCTTCGATTCCTGGTCGATTGCTTTCCGCAATCGATCACAGATGGTGCAATCTCCAGCTCGCAGCTGTTCTAATCGGAAATTATGTAATGAGGGTTGGACGCCAACAGGTCGTTCGATAGGAATGATCATATGTCCATTAACGTTCCGCAATTCCAAAGCGATAGACTACATTTTACAGACAGGTCCGATACTTGGTTGTGCGATTTTACATACGATTTAGGGTCAAATCGATTGATAATTTTGCGCATGCATCGCTTTGTGGGCATTCCATTTCAGTGATCGATCTCACAAAAATCATATGGAGAATCAAGACATCTATGCCCAGCTTTATGGGGACACATTTTACAATCTGGCAGTAACAACTTACCCATGAGCAGCTATTTACATATAGGAGGGGAAATGAGCTTGTGTATTCAAACCATAAGAGGCGCAGACATTTTACCATATAATGATTTTAATGGGGAAAATGTGCATGTTATAGTCCACAAAATACGGTAAGTTTCCAGCCCTGCACACTCCGCTGGAACAAAGCTCTGCCTCCAGACACTCACAATTACGGCTGGGCCAAAGCCCTGTTTCCTGGGATGCTGGCCTATTGGCCTGACAGGAGCGCTCAGGGTAACTTGCGTTGGGTATTTGCTCTATACAAACCACATTCTTCTCCCCTTGATTTTGAGGGGGGGGGGGCATCCTTTAAAAGAAGTGGTTAATGGGCAGAACGCCCAGAGGGTTAAATATTATATTTTTGGTTTTAAAAGGAGTGGTAGGGCTGATCAAAGAAGTAATCTGTCAGAATTACTTTCCCTCTCTCCCCCCTTCACATGTGAGGACCTAGAGCGCCAATGCCAGTGGGACTCAGAAGTGAGATCCCCTTGGCCAGGTAAGATACCCAGAGTGTTTGTAAGCAAACTCACCCCAAGCTAAAGCAGGCTCAACGCCAAGGAGGTTAAGGTAAAGCATGCTGTTTATGTGGTGAACACTTACATCTGTTTGTACCATCTGACAGCGCTGAGCCCGGATCCGGCTGACAAACCCATAGACATCTACTTTTTTCTCTGAGTTCATCATATCCAGCATGGCATCTATGACTATGAAGGTTCCTGTACGACCTACGCCGGCACTGAGATGCAAACACAAGACAAGTATCAATACATAACGGGTCAAGTTAAATGTAACCGATATGAATAAATGAATCTACACAGGCACCCACCTGCAATGTACAACAATCGCTCCAGCATACTGTGGGTTACAGGCTTTAACCTTTTTCAGGAATTTAAGCATTCCTATAGGAGTAAAAGGCACCCCGAAATCAGGCCAACTGGTGAAATGGAACTGCGTTACAAGGCGCTGTGGCTTCTTATTCGTAACATCACCGACCTTAAGGAGATGGGAAACCAGAACAAAATGTTACTAATTCCTCATAACGTCACTGGTCCCAATGGGAAAGACAGACATTCAATATAGTAAAGCACCCCCATACACCTGTATATCACTCCATACATGTTACTTTAGATCTACCAACAACAATGTAGTGCCGGGTCCTCCCTGATAGAATATATAGTGATT
>CM070032.1:224014080-224028532 GCA_036250615.1 Ptychadena robeensis
CACTCAGGATGGGAATGTGGGTTTCGACCTATTGATCCAGATACATACCCCCCCTTTTTTTTTTTTTCCAATCCCAGATACATAAGGTGTTTTTGGCTATTGATACGGTAATGTGACATACAATATACAAAGACAATCTATACCAGGGGGTGGGCAAACCTTTTGACTTGTAGACCACAATGGGTGCTTAAATTTGACAGCGGGGCCAGACCAAGAACCTGTAATTGGCACCCAGCATAGGAGTCTCAAGTCTCCAGATGCGGCGCATGCAGCGCGGGGTGGCGTAGGCGATGGGGAGCTGGACTGGGTGGGAAACCTAAACAAATTACATTGTAAACCGTTTAGTTTCTCATACCACTTTCAACAACAGCAATCACATTTTAACAAGCTCTCCTGCTGGATTTTAGTCACAGAGATCTTAGTGAAAAGTCACTCTGGCACCTTCACTCACTGGGTGGAGAGAATGCATGGGGACAAGCCCCCAGCGCCTTCATATGACCATGTCACGACATCATCTCCATGTTGACCTTTTGACATTATCTACGTTCACTGCAGGGAACAGGCGGAAGGGAGTCAGAGCATCTTGTCACAAGAGGACAACGGGACAGATTAGAACACTATGGCCAGATGTGTCCTGGATGATGGGTCACACACAGTTGGACTGCCAATGCCGGGGTGGCCCAGGGCTCCCAGGATCACCACAGTTTTCCAGGGGTATGGCCGGTTTTTACGATCCCAAACTGGGCTAATCTCAATCAAAATTCATCAAAGATTCATCTCAAGTGGAGCGATGGAAAGGCTCCATCCAGGAAAACCCACCTCAGCATGTAGAGGACGATGATGATGAAGACAATGATCAGCAGGGAGGAGAGCGCCACCATAACTGCGATTATGGGCGTTTCATCTGGAAAGACAAACAACGAAGAGTTAATTACGACTCAAAGAGCACCAAGAACATATGTTCATCTCTGATCTATGGAATTCGTCGTCTCTGTGCAACTCCAAACTAGTGCGAGAAAGCAACATCCGCGCCTCTTCCCTGAAATAGCTGGAAATGCAGAATCATGTCTACGTATTGGAGAATCGGGAGCCGGGGCGAGAACAATGGGGTATTGTCAGGACAGCTGAAGTAATGGGCGTGTGATCAGCTGAGGAGTTATTATTACTGTCAGCTTCATAGATACGCATTTCAAAGCTTTCTACCTATACTGTATACTGTCTGTGGCAGAGACAGCGCCTCCATCTGGCAACCAAGGGAGTCTAGGGCTCTATGGATGTCCAGCGACCCCAGGGGTAGTGCAGGGTCAAAAAAGTCCCCCTACCTATCCCTACAAGACATATGACATCAGTAGGATGTCGGACCACTACAGACAATGAGGTGGCTACATTGTGCCAACTGCAATCTGTGATAATGTCAGTGAAGGAATAGGCAAATTTATGTATATGGGGGTGTGGTCATTAATATTAAAAATTTCGGAATAGACAAATTAATAATGTATACTGAATATGTAAGGAATATATATGTAAAATTAAAGTCTCTGAGCCGGTATGATGGTGGCTTAGTGGCTTGTCTTCTGTTCCCTGGAATCGTATGAGAGATTCCATATTTAATCGCCAGGCTTCCGGGGGTTAACTCAGGGTGCAATATCATGGATGGCCACTGGGGGGCGTTTATAATTGTTTTCTATGAAAATTTTTATCTCTGTACTTTCAATGGAGAGCTGAGATCACAGAATTACCCGATTAACTCAGCGCTAAGATATCTCAGTTCCTTTAGAACGTCATCAGACCCAGGGAGAGAGGTAGCGCTGGGAGGGATCTTAAATTACTCATCACAGTTTTTTATTTTTTTAAGCTTTCGTACCCACTTCTAGTGCCATTCATGCAAAGATGTACTTCTGGTGGTAGGTGAGATTTAAGGGGGTGTGGCTATCAGCATTGTCAATGAAGGATTGGATAAATTTATCATTCTGGGGTGTGGCTATCAGCATTGTCAATGAAGGATTGGACAAATTAATAATTCCGGGGTGTGGCCATCAGCATGGTCAATGAAGGATTGGACATATGAATAATTTCGGGGTGTGGCCATCAGCATTGTCAATGGAGGATTGGACTAATTAATAAATCATCAGGGTGTGTGGCCATTAGCCATTCAAAATGAAGGAACGGACAAATTAATGCTTCCGGGATTATCAGCATTGTAAATAAAGCCTATATAAGCCCACTGCTTTCAAGATGGACACCACTGCCTGTTACTGAACTCCCCTCCTCCACGAGCTGCAGTGTCTGGGAAGGGGTGCGCTTGAAACCGAAATGAAGGAAGAGGGCAAAACGTTTTGGGCCTCAATGGGTCACACAGACTTTTGTTAACACATAAAGCCAAACATGGAGACAAACCTTGGCCTTCAGCTGTTGGGTCTGCAATAAAAAAAAAGAAAAGAAATAGTTTAATAAAGACCAGTGAACGAGTAAAATGCAGAGTGAACATTCACTGGAAACATGTGAACAGATAAAGATTGATCAGCAGCATGAATCAATAAACTGGTATTCCCAGAACATATAGATTACTTGAGGGTATGAGAGCCCTGTGTATAACACCCTCTCATATTAACCTCCCTAGCGCACTGCCCGTATCGCACCGTTATACGGGCAATCGAGGCAGTGTACACAGCCGCTCTTCACACAGCTGGTGTCATTATTGACACCAGCTGCGTGAGAGGGAAAGCCGGCACTCCTCCATTAACATGGAGGTCTATGGCGCCGCACCCCCCTCCGCCCCTTCCGCGTCACTGTGACGCGATCGGGCGGTTCCGAAACCCCGGAAATGCTGCAGCGATGAAGGCAATCGCTGCAGCTTTCCAGGGAGGCATCGGGTCTACCCGATGCCAGCTTCCCATGCGGTTGAGAGGACCCTGAACGCCGAAGGAACAGGGTTCGTCTCAACCATTAGGGAGGTTAAAGTGGATGTATAATTTGGGGATATAGGGGCAGCCATTGAGTCAGTTGTACCAACAACCCAACAACAGAACTAGAAGGCAGGGGTGTCAAACTCAAATACACAGTGCGCCAAAATTAAAAACTTGGACACAGTTGCGAGCCAATGACATGCCATGCAAAGGACAGGTACACCCAGGTGCATCAGTGTTGCTTTGTTGCACGTCATTTTACTGGTGTGGACAGTCAGACACAGCCCAGAAAGAGCCTGCCCACCCCCGGGGGAAGTCTTATGTCCCTGCGCTGGAAACGCTGTGCTTTCAGATGCATGTGTTAATGCCCCCTCAACATCAGATTAATATTTTCATGGCAAGTGCCTAATTCTGAGTTGTGTCAAATGGAAACTTGCCAGGTAACTACTTCCCCACACAAAGTTCACAAACCCCCCACAATGTCTGCTACATTGCCCCTCATGACTTGTATGGTAGCCATACACATGGCGATATTTCCATTTGATCAACCACAAAATCCATATTTTAAAGTCTATCAAATGGGAATCGATTCCTGCCCATCTGGTTCGAATGACCACAAGGGATCGAAATCGAACATTAACTTTAATTCAATGTTTTAAGCCCCCCATACACACTTACAGCGGTCAATCAGGCACAAAATCGGATGGAAATCTAACGCTTAAAGTGGTAATTTGGGCAGAAATCAGCCGCCAAATCAATCTAAGCCATTATGGAATTGTCCATCGCCCTGTCCAAAGTAATTGCCAGCACACATAGGGTGTGCAGGAGCGGCCGCGCTTGATGACGTCATCACTGGGGGTCGATCTGCCAAAATTCTATACCTGTATGGGGGGGGGGGCTTTACATGTACATGTTTTTTGGTTTCCATGCCCCCTCTTGTTGCAGAAACCGGTAATGACACTTTTAAATGAAGAACCAATTGTCTATATCTAGAACACTCCGTGGCGGCACAATCTTTTTTTTTTTATTGCACCATATGATCGAGTCGCAAAATAAAGCAACTCGGCAGATCTCTCCATTGCTCTGCGTTACCCAGTCGAACGGACATTTGTTTGGCTGTCTGTGTGAAAAGCTGGCAACGTGCATGCAGCTTTCACACAGGAAGAGCTGGATGGGTGAGCTACCAGGTGGCAGTCCTTTCATTCAGCTCCCCTGATGTAAACGATGCAGATGGAACATCCATCCATGGGCGGATATCCCATCTGACTGCTCCTCCACCTCTTTTTGCTGGGAACGCTGGCGGGGAGCCATGGCACGCCTTCAGAATTAAAGACGCAGGGGTGGAAAGGTGTTTTAGAGTCCGAAAAATCTGGTACATTGTAAGATGTCAGGAATGTATCCATGCCGAACTATTCAATAGATGTAATGACCAGGGATACACATAAGCAGTACGCTGGTACACAAATGGGTCTAAAAACACGCTCTGCGTACCTTTGTTGTCCTTCCAAATCGTATCTGTGGACTACACAGACAGAGGACAGATTCGGAGCTTCCTCCCCCTCCTTCCTGCTGTGTGAAGAGCAGTGCTTGTGTTGTGCTCTGACGGCAAGCGCTCTCTAGTGACACCGGTGGCTGAAGCGGATATTGCAGCTTGAGTTGAGATTACAGCTCTACACATTACTATCATTTAAACACTGCGGTAAATGGGTTTTTTTTTATTGGCAAAATTCTTTGGCAATTTTTATTGTTTTTATTGTTAAACATATACAATTTATGTCACTTGGAAACCCGCAGGGAAGCTTAAATAACTATAAAAGGTTGCAGTTAAGAGTGTCAAATTGGGAATGCAAATTACTAATTAACCTTCTGAGCGTTCTCCCCAAATTAACTCGGGCTGAGTTTCATGCATCATGAAACTCAGCCCGAGTTAGCCGGAGGAACGCCCGAGGTCTCGCCGTCTTCTGACGGCGGTCGGGAGCATCGGCATGTATGCCGATGCTTCCGGGTCCGCCTCCGATCGCGTCACCGGTGACGCGAAGGGGGCGGGGGTAGGCGGCGCCATAGACCTCTGTCAAACTGGAGGGGCGTCACTTTCTGTCAGCAGAAGTCCGGCGTCTCCAGCGACGCCGGACTTTTGTTTACATCCCTCAGCTGAGCTGGCAATCACGGCGGAGCACATTGTGCTCCGCCGCGATTGCCCGTGGCACGGTCATAAAAAAACCGTGCCACGTGGCAAACGCTCAGAGGGTTAAAAAAATGATTGGACTTATAAGAGTGTTGGAGATCTGGGGGACGAAAGTCACTACTGGGATATAAATGAGATCTGGGGGTTCAAACGTTGTTGTACTGTGAGTTATATTTGACCAAAGCCAGCTGGTGACCTGTGGATGGAACAGGGAGGTCCATCTGCAGCAGAATCTTCCATGCAGGAGGCTGACCCAGAGGACAGTGAGGAAGATCACCCTACATAGGGGGTGAGTACCAAAGACCATCTCCTGGTACTCATCTGAGGAGATTACTAAAAAGTTATGTGCACCCCTAGTAATGACCACATTAATACATTTCATTTCTACATCTCCCAATGTTGGCTTAGTGTCTATCCTCATATGCCCGGCACCCGTATTCGGGTTTTCCACCACTGAACGTGACGTAAGACGTCCGATACTCGGGACAAACAAGGAAGTGTGAGAACGGAATGACAATGAAGCAAAACAACGTGACGTACGAGGTATGTGATGACAATCCAGCTGTTCCTACATGTTTACACAAGGCGAGGAGATGGAGATTTGACAGGAAAAATCATTCATGTTTCTCTCTGCGCTCACTCCGGCATTCCATACATGCAGACTCATAGTACAGAGTGTAACATGAGGTTGTAACATTAAGGGGGGGGGGGGCACAGAACACACACAATCCGACTTGAACAGTCTCACTTACAGGAAACTGTCCAAGTATTTCAACCACCATTCTGAAGCTGTCCAAATATTGTATTTCTTTGGTTTATTAAAGTGACCACCTTGGCATAGATAAATAATTTAAAAACAGTTAGAGAGTCCCTAAATAAGCAGTGGGTTCCCAAACTGGGGGGTGGGGGGGGCGTGAAGGTATCCAGGGCCAGGGCGGTCATTTAGGTAACGTGTGTGAATATTGTGGGTTGGGGGGGGGGGGGGGCTAAATCGAAATGGGCCCTGAAAGGAAAATTCTGCTGTAAGGTTTACCAGACAGGAATTGAGAGAAATCTCCCACAGAGAGCCACGGCAGGAAAGAGACTGCTATCATGGAAGACGTAGAGCAGGTTCCCATTACCAACCTGACGGCGTGACGCTCTCATCAGTGAAACTTTCCAGAGTGGTCACCTCCTCTGAAATGTCTTCGATGGTGGTGGTTATATCTGTGACGGGTGCCACCGGGGTGCTGGTTTTGATGAGGATATTGACGGTAGTTGGGGCAGCGGTGGCGTTCTCGAACTGCGTATGATTGCTGAAGTCCGAGTCATTGCTCGCGGGGAGGTAGGTGGAGATGGGGGCGGTGGCATTGCTTGTAGGCGCCAAGATGACCGGTGAAGTGGCGGTGACCGCTTGCGTTGGCTTGACGTCTGTTTCCTCGCTGCTGTTTGTAGTAGGTTGGATATTGAGTAGATGGAGCGTCGGGGCGGACGTGATATTCAAAGGCGCGGTAGTGGGAGACACTAGACACAAAGAAAAAAAGTGATAATCTGAAACTACAACTTCTGAGCCTCATACATGCAGTTGAGGAGAAATGGTGAAATAACGATCATATTTTTATATGTCCCCATACACCTTTTTCTCTGTCAGATTTCCTTTAGATCTCCTTTTGTTTTACCAAAACCATGTAATATGAGGAACTTTCTAAACCATCAAGTCTACCTGTGCTCAATCGCAGAGGACCCGACACTACATAGTTGTTGGTAGATCTAAAGGATATCTGACAGAGATCTAAAGGTGTATGGCCAGCCTTAGACGCATTCCCCCCAGCCAAGCCAAAAAGCCACTGCCAGGGAGATCTCATCTGTAGTGGCACCAGAAGTACCCGTTTTCTGAACACACTGAAAAACTTATGGAGAGACACATTTTACAGTTAAAATGTGTTATGTATTTACATGAACATTCTGCATTGCAATAAATACATTATGTAACACAGACTCGTATCTGCTCCCATATGTTAATAGCTGCTCATGGGTAGGTTGTTAGTGCCAGATTGTAAAATGTGTCTCTCCATACGTTGGTCAGTAGTGCTAGTGTATAAAACATGCTAAAGATTCAGCCCTGCACCTGAAAATACATCAAAGACCTACCCCCTTGGCACTGGTATTTTGGCTTGGCTGGAGGGAGTGAAACATAGCCCTGTCTCCTTGTACTAGAGATGGTTGAATTTTTCGACTTGCTAACTTTGTGAGCCGATTGCAAAGCCCCTGAACACGGTATCATCACCAAAATTGCTGGAGATGTAGAGAAGGGTTGTGGGAAAATTTGGAGGGGAAAAGATTTGCTCTAGCACATGTCATTTTTGCATAAATTAAGTTCAATATCAATGTGGAAATTCAGATTTTGAAATTTTGACTTTACTTTGAACTTAATTTATGCAAAAACTATTTGTGTTGTAGCCATACTTTTTTTTGTATTATACCCCAAACCCTTCTCTACATCTCCAATATGATACCATGTTCAGCTGCTTTGCAATTAACTCGAAATCGTTAAAATGGTTGAATTTAAAAAAAAAGATTTGATCATCTCTACCTGGCAGTGGCCTTTTGGCTTGTCTGAAGGAATATAGAGTGAATACTGAATATACCAGCCCCGGTTACTTTGCTGGAACATGCTGTATATTCATTTTATATGTGAATTCTGTGTCTTAGACTCTACTTTATTTTCGCTCATTTTCTCTCCAAAATTATGGGGGAGTCTTATGGTCGAACAATATGGTATATACTTAAGAAGTTGTCCAACGCCTGTTCTCCAGAGTCAGATATAAGCCAAATTATGACTTCTCTGACTCCGTAAACCATGGCTTGCTTCATTTACTGCGGTCACATGTGCCCTGGAGCACTGCAACCCAGATTAATGGCGACATTATCAAAAGGTGACAAAATAGAACATCCCTTATATCGGAACTGGGTCAGTCCCAGGAGTACGACCAACAAGTACTCCCGAGTAGAGAAGGTCAAATTTTTTGTTTCAAAAATGCAACCATTTCGACAATTACGAGTTAATTGCAAAACCCCTGAACATGGTATCATCACCAAACTTGCTGGAGATGTAGTGAAGGGTTGGAGGCAAAAAAAAAAAAGGATGGCTCTAACACAAATAGTATTTGCATAAATGAAGTTCAAAGTAAAGAAAAAATTTCGAAAATACAATTTTTTTTTTTATGTTGTGGGCCTTTAACTTTCCAAAATCTGTCCGTACAAGGGTCTAAAGCTAGCCATACACGTGTCAATTCCCGAGCGATCGATCAACTATCCGATCGATTCCGCTGAAGTCACAGGCGTCGATCAACCATACAAGTCTGCGCCTACCACCTTAGGCCACCGATTCCTGGACGATTCTGTTACCAGTCGATCGATTCACAAATGTCAACGCCCCTTGATGTGTGCTGAATCGATCAGAAAAGACCAACAGGTTGGTTCTCTGGCCGATCCGATTTGGGGGACATGTCGAACGGGCGGGGTCGATCGGTCAAGGTGGGCTGCACTCGATTCCTCGTTGATCGATCGGCATGCACGCGCCTGGTGATCGATCAACCAGGAATCGTGTGGGAAATCGACCTGTGTATGGCCACCTTAATAGACATCCTGACTATAATAATGTTTGAAACACACAATTATATAAAAAAAAATACAAATAAAAAGGTATCATTTGAATGATAAAATCTCTAAAATACTTATTATGTATGAAAGATTTCAAAACAGTATGTATTGATATTTAAATTTTGTTTATAACAATTCTTATTACAATTGGAAATGTGTTTTTTTTTTTACTTTGAATTGTATTGGATCTGGTTATCACTGTATCCAGTACAATTACCTTTAGCACCCTCTCTCTTCTGGTGTGATAAACACACCAGAGGGAGGGAGGGTTAACCTCAAAGGGCACATCTGGGAATCACACTGAAACAGTTTTCTCCATAGAAAACGGTTTTAGTGCAATTTACTTTTGAATTTTAGCTCAGAAGATCAGAGACGCCGAGACAGCGCAGAACTGTAAGTATGCGCTGCCGGGGCTATGATCTCCACCGGACGGCGCCATCTCATCCAATGCAGGAGACAGGACAGTGCTGAATAGGACCGGCAGGAACGCTAGGGGTTATACACACACTATTACCTGGAAGCCTGGCAGATAAAAATTGAATTATATAAAAAAATTTACCTTTACCTTGAATGGACTCCGTTTCGGTCTGCATACAATTTGCATACTAATGTCCACATTTCTGCATCTCACTGACCATCATGACGTTTCAATTAGACATGGTCGAATTTTTCGACTTGCTAACTTTGTGAGCTGATTGCAAAACCCCTGAACATGGTATCATCACCAAAATTGCTAAAGATGTGGAGAAGGGTTGGGGAAACATTTGAGAAAAAAAAAGTGTTGCTCTAGCACATGTAGTTTCTGCATAAATTAAGTTCAAATACAAAGTCGAAATTCCAATTTTTTACATTTTGACTTGACTTCGAACTTAATTTATGCAAAAACTATTTGTGTTAGAGACATACTTTCTTTTTTGCAGTATACCCCTAACCCTTCTCTACATCTCCAGCAAGTTTGGTGTTGATACCATGTTCAGGGGCTTTGTAATTAACTCGAAATTGTCGAAATGGTCAATTTTTTTTTCAAAAAATGGGACCATCTCTAGTTTCAATCACAAATCCGGCTGTATATGAAGTACACCATTCCTCCCTCCGTGAAGTGATCTTACGAGTCGTGTACTTACCTGTGGTGACATTGTCTGCCGCCTGGGACGTCAGCAAGCACGCCAGCAGTAGTAACACATGCCGGGAATCCATGTTGCTCTGAAAAACAGAGGGTTACCATCATTAGAACGTATGTAAGTGACAACGGTGACAACAGCTCTGACTGACAAACCATTCCCAACACCTTAAGGGTCATTTAAGTTCAACAAATGGCCCAAACAGGACTCAACATTTTAGAGGAAATGGCTTGCTCCCTTCACTTAAAAGAAATTTACCGTCACTTCCTGTTGAATCTCCAAGACAAGAAGCAAAGGGGAACCTAAGGGGAGTATTAAACCCTTCACCGTTCTGAAACGCCAATACATGATGAAGCCCACTGACCTCTGATGGACCAGTTTTGGGAGGAGAGCTCCTACGTGTCGTTATACATTACTCCATTCTATAGAGTCATCTGTGGATAAATTCATAGAGCGGAAACATGGCTTCTGTTTTGTAACCTGGACCTTCCATGTATAGGAGATCAGTGTGTCACAACCTGACCGCAAACAATGCAGAAACTCCATTACAACACGAACTGACAGCACAGAACCAGATAAGCCAGCGAGGCGGAGGGGAAGTACAAACCACAGCGCAGCAAAACAGAAACAATACAGAGACGGCCGGCGCAGTGTTGTCACCCTGTCTTGGGATAGAGCAATGGAAGGGATAGAGCAATGGAGGGGATAGAGCAATGGAAGGGATAGAGCAATGGAAGGGATAGAGCAATGGAAGGGATAGAGCAATGGAGGGGGGGCTCGAAAATGTTCCTAAATAGAAAAAGGGGGGCCCTGCAAGGAAAGTTTGTCTTAGAGGAACATTACACCCACTATCACAGGGAACTCTACATCCCTTTATTACAGCCACTCCAAGTATTTAAGCCGTTTAGAGCGCAGAGAAATGTTGGTTCCAGATTTCCACACACAAAGGTCCATTCACCTCTCTGGCTGGATGGGGCCGTCAGGACAATAAAGGAGGCCTATTGATGGAGCCCATTAGCGGGGGCCGGGGTATCCAGGGGCTACATGGTTTCTAGAATACTTCTGGGCCACTTTGGCCTGCCAATAACCCCCGAGTGCGCGCTAATCCTCTTGTTCGGTGCCGTCACGTTACCTGGCTACGGGCGGCTCACCTCGAAGCCTTTGATGTGCCTCAGAAATGGCCGTCCTCCCCTGCAGGAGCGGTGAATGGGCCGCTAATTCCCACAATCACTGGCCATTCTAATAACCTCTCCGCTCCGGCGATTAGCAGAGGGGGGCTCAAACAAGTCTCACAAATTGCTGCCCTCCTGATCCCACCTGACAGTTTTACATATGAATGTAGATTATTATGGAGGGAAGAAATCTTGAGAACCATTATTTAAATCAGGTTCATTTGCATAAATCAGGTTTTTGTCTCCATCTCCTGATGGAAACAATGTATCTCGGATCACAAAGGGGAGATTAATTGCCCTGGTGGTGGAAGCAGGAAAACGGCAATCGAAAGATGGAGAATGCGGGCAAGAAACAATGGCGGTATGGAAGGAGGAAGGAATATACATTGAGGGAGATGTAAAGTCTTCTGACATTCATTCTCATTGATATATGATCATTATACATTTACATTTCCAGGCAGGAGCCCAGCGTTCGGAATTCCTACTAGAAATGTACTACTACGCTGTGAACATCTAGGAGAGGAATTTAAATGGCTTCCAATAAGGATTCCCAACAAAAATTTTTTATTTAAATCAAATCCAATGGGTAAAGCCCCCCATACACGCTTAGATTTCCACATGTTGGTTCTCTATCGGATCCAATTCTGAGCCCCCGATCAATTGGACACGATCACTCGGACAAGGTGGTATGCGGATCCTCTTATTGGCTGATTGATTGCAGCTCCCATTCCACTGAGATCCCGGAACAATGGGGTGAGTGATCAATTGGCATGGAAATCCGACACGTGTATGCTAGCTTAACCCTTCCAATCACTATGTATTCTATCAGGGAGGACCCAGCACTACATAGCAGTGAATATACCTTCCAAAACCTATGTATTCTATCAAGGAGGACCCGAACTACATAGCAGTGATTATACCTTCCAATTACTGTGTATTCTATCAGGAGGACCCGGCAACTACATAGCACGTGATATTACCTTCCAATCACTATGTATTCTATCAGGAGGACCCGGCACCTACATAGCAGTGATATATACCTTCCAATCACTATGTATTCTATCAGGGAGGACCCGCACTACATACGTGATATATACCTTCCAATACCATATGTATTCTATCAGGGAGAGGACACCACACAACAGAGTAGTGATATATACTCCCAATCACTATGTATTCACTATCAGGGAGCCACAATACTACACAGTTTTGGTAGATCTAATGGTATTGTATGATCGCTTCTTAAGGTGTCTGGGGTTGCTTAACAAAGCGGAAGTAAACCTCAAAAAAAAAATCCCCACTTACTGACAGGACATATTACACACCTGTCACAGTATACATCGTGAAACGCTCCACCAGGAAAAAAATAGGTACTTACAATCTTCACTTCTATTCCCTCAGGCACCATCTTTAAGTACTGGCGCCTGAAGCTACTTCCGCCCATTCTGTTTGGAGAACATTACTAGGTGCCCCTCCCCTGCAGACATATTTACCAATGCCACAGGGTTTTGGTATGGGGAGGACAGTTCTGCCTTCTCGAGATCTATGTGCTGCAGTTTGCCATAGGAGACAGGATTTGTAAGCTGAAGAGGACACTGTAGGAGACGGAGAGATTGAGACTGTAGTGGTGGTAAGGGGTGTCAGTTGCAGGTGATATGGGGGTGACATGGATTGGGGGCACACAGTTAGGCTGAGGTTTATAAAAGTATCTTTTTCCTCCCTCTGCTGCCAGTCCCAGCAATGTCCTCTTCTCACTTCCTCCACAATCACTCCACAAATATTCACTCCAGACAGAGAATGGGGGGGGGAGAGCAAACAAACACAGCACACTTCTGTCATAAGTGACGTCACAGAGCGATGCATTCTGGGGCCCCATCGCAGAGCTGATGTTTCCAGTCTTTTAGCTGGTCAAGCTCTAACCAGGACCATCGGCGCCCGCGCTTAACGTCACAGCATGGGAGGTGCTAGACCTCGAAAACGTCGTACCTGCTGTAAATTTATTTATTTGCTTTTTGGACAGTGGATATTGCCCCTATCTATTGGCAGCCTGAGCGATGTGCAAAGTACCTACAATGTGGTAGGTCCCGCACCACCCCCACAAACAAAAAACCCCCCACACCACCCCCACACAACCCCATCACCACCCCAACCCACCAACCACCAAGCACCCCCAACAGCCACCTACATAATAACCACACCCCCCCCCCGCTAAGGAACCCCTTTGAGAACCCCCCAAACACCGCGTAAGGACACCGCCATAACCCAAACCCACAGTCCACCCCCCATTCGCAAACACGCGCATGACAAACACTCGCGCCGGAACTCGCACGTTTCCCCGCCCACCTTAAGAACTACAAAGTACAAGTATGGTTCTCCTTAGCTCTGTCGGGGACGGTAGCTGTTCCCTGCCTCTCTCCCTCAGAATTGTGAGGGGGAGAGGGGGGGAGCTAGCAGGACTTTCTCTCAGTCCAGGTCCCCCTAGCTTCCTCAGTCCCTGACGGAGCCCCGCGCAAGCTGGGGGACCCGACGGACAATGCCTGGCACACAAATGGTGCCCATTGGAGGTAGTTATGACCTCATGGTTTCTACTAAACCACGCCGGTCATGTCTACCTCCTATTGACAGCTACATTGCCAGCGGCTCAGGAATCACAGGTATCCTGAGAACTTCCTGTTTTGGACCTTTTTTATGGGACTGTTTATTATGATTTTTGGACTATTAAATCCGGTTTTAACTTACTCACACTGCATTGGTCATGGTCACCAAGTCCCATTCCCCCGATGTTAGTAGGGGAAACCTCAGAGTGCCCTAAAAGGTATGTCGTAGAACTCTCTCCCCAGATTGGTGATATCTGCTGTTTTCCTACATCAGGTTTGGATGTCGGCCAATTCGAATGTAAAGGAGTTTTCAATTCCTTTCTTTTTTTCTTTAATTTGAACTGGAACACCATGCCCTAGGAACTGGGCAGGAAAGGGGTAAGTGAAGTTGCATACCCATCACCTAGCTACTATGCTCATCAGACTTGCTGCAGCACATGGAAGAACTCACAGATCGGTTTCATACAGGAGATGATCCCTAGAGTCAAAAAGTAAAGTTTATTTTTAAAAATACATCGGTAGTGTCAGTAACACCCGAATCTATTCTCAATCAGCCTCTCTGTACAACAGCGTGTAACCACGGTACAACCTGACCGGCAACCACCCCCCGCAAAACAAACACCACAAAACTCGACGGCTATAGAGGAGATGATACATAGAACATGTTTTTCAACCACTGTTCCGCGGGCACACTAGTCGGGATGTTGCCCTGGGTTGCCGTGGGTTTTTGACCCCACCCTCGGCCGCTCCTATCTCGCTGCCTCTTATAGTATAATCTTATACTATAAGAGGCAGTTAGAGAGAAAGAGGGCTAAGCAACCGCATCCTC
>CM070032.1:224053821-224071201 GCA_036250615.1 Ptychadena robeensis
GCTGACAGGTGTGTAATATGTCCTTGTCATGTATGTGGGGGATTTTTTTTTTGAGTTTACAACCGCTTTAAGGTGGGTTTACACATGTGGATGTTTTCCTTCGATCAATGAAGAATGAACGATTTTTGGGTTGATTGAACAAAAATCTAGAATGGCCAATTTGTTTGATCGATACATTTTGCTTGACCTCGAAGAAAAAATAGTTTGAAAGGTCATCGAGCATGTTGGTAAATGTTTATCTGTCGTTGTAATTTCAAATGTTTTTTCATTAGCTTTCTTTTCACCTTGTTGAAAAGATGCTCCCCTCCGCTTGTTCTCTGCAATAAGTGCACATAATGTCTAGAGGAAAAATGTCATCCTTTAGTGCAAAGTCACAACCACTTGTGGTCCTTCAGGCATAGGTGGTCGGGCCTTTGTTCTTGTCAGCACCTGGGAGAGATGTCCCAAATGCCATTATGGCTGCCTCGGTGCAACGTAAGGCAGTGTTACGGGTGCTCCTCCTGCTGTCAGAAATTTTTTTTTTTTTTTTACAATTGCAGATTTCAGCAGTAGGTCCGCTCTAACTTGTGGTAACACGGAGCTCCAGCAAGCAGAGTGAGAACGTCCTACGCACAGAACGTCTAGTGGTCACAATAATCTGGTACTTGGCTTGGCTTTGCCGATAACCCTAAAACCTTATTTCTACACTGTATTTCTGAAAAGGTTCCCTTATAATTATTCAAAATGTCAACTCCCTCCATCCTACTTGTGATATTTAGAGGAAAAACATTATATAAACCGGAAAGTCCACGTCATTGATATGAAATGAATTATTCATAAAGAAAAACCCACTGAGTGAACAATAAGAGAAAATAGGAGCGTCATCAGAGTTGCTGGTGGATGGTGTGTGCGGTAGGAATAAAGTCTGTTTCCTGAGCGTTAACTGGCAGCCCTCCATTTCCTGTCCGTTAATGCGCGCACAACCACTCCGGAGAGGTATTATTAACCACTCCTTAAAATAGATGTAACCCCCCCCCCCCCCCCCCCCCCCCCCCCCCCCCCCCCCCGGCTCTTTTAGCCTTTGGCCTAGCTTTTAGGGAATGTATAGGAAGTAGAATATTGTAAATGTTGTGTTATAAATAGAGAAATACCCTTTGTTTCAAGTGTGTTTTATAGGTTGTTCCTCTTTCACGGGAGGTATAGAAGTATATGTGTCACGGTGGAAACATATCCTGAAACTGTCCTGACTTTCCGGGTTATTATTATTATGTTGTATTTATATAGCGCACACATATTATGCCGCGATGTACAGAGCATATATAGTCATATCACTGAGGCTGGGCCTTCACTATACCGCTCCAGCAACCGTTATGGGCGTTATGGGCGTTATGGGCACGTCCGTGTGTGTGTATCAATAGAGAATGGACATGTTCGTAAATCTCTGGCCAATGCCATTAGTCTCAATGGGGATCGGCGCCCATATTCAAACTATCGGCCGGCGCACAAAGGGTGCCCGCCGATACTGTGAGCAGCGGGCTGTCGTCATCACGTTGCTCTCCACAGCTCATCTGTCGGTCCCCACTCGATACGTGTGTGGGGACCTTAACTGTCTCTCAGAGGGGCTCACAATCTAGTGTCCATACCCTAGTCATGTATATGTAACACAGTTGTATTTCATGTGTACATGGAGGAAACCACACTGACACAGGGAGAACATGCAAACTCCTTGCTCAGAGAGTCGAACCCAGGACCCTAGCGCTGCGTGGCCAGACTGCTAACCACCTGAGCCACCATGCGGCCCTAAGTTCCACCATTATGTCCATGGATAAGATTTTCAAAATATCTTTTTAATTTCAGATTTTGAAAGAGTTATCCTGTAACACGGACCCATAATGGTTGTGTTGTACAAAGTGGCTCTTGATTCTTTAGAGAGCTTGTGGTTCGTGTGACCTGACCTGACCTGGCCACAGACCTGTATAGTAATTGCCACCATTACATGGTTGTAGATGGATTTCTGAAGCATTTGGTTCACAAAGTGGATTTTACTCCTTTTCTTTGCACGATTTGCCAATAAAGGGTTTCCTCCTCTATGCTGTATATTTATCCATAGAGAATGTAACAGGAACAAATATAATCAGAGAAGAGAGTTGGAAAATATGACACCTGGATCTTGATGTTGCCGCACACTGAGAGGGTTGAGCTGCTGTTAACTTTTCATTGCTATACATATACAGTATATATTCGAGTATTGGTAGTGGACCTGAGTATAAGCACAGGTACCTAGTTTTATCTTCAAAAAACTGGGAAAACGTATTGTCTCAAGTATACCCCAAGGGTGGGAGGGCAATGCAGCAGTAAGTAGCAGTCAGATAGTGGAGTTTTCAAAATGAAATTCCACTATCTCCAGTAAAAATTTGCAGAATGTCCACAAGATGGCTCTGCCCCCCATACCTGTCCCCAAGAAACCGGGTGTCTCCGACCTCAACAACTTTAGGCCAGTGGCTTTGACATCGGTCATCATGAAGACCCTGGAGAGAGTGGTCCTATCCATCCTTAAACTCTGTACCAAGCCCCTTATGGATCCCCTCCAGTTTTCCTACAGGGAAAACAGGTCCACTGACGATGCTATAACAAATCGTCGGAGTTCATCCACAACAACCTTGATAAAACAAGGACACACACGCAGAGTATACTGCTGGACTTCAGACTCGGCGTTCAACACGATCTGACAACGCTCCCTACAGAAGATCTGATGTACTTGGGATCCATCCCTCCCTGCGCCATGGATCACGGAGTTCTTACAAAATAGGACCAAGTCGGTTCAGGCTGGGGGGGTTGGGGTAACATCCCAATCTGGAAAAACATACATCACCAAACACAGGTGCCCAAGGCTGTGTCGTCACCGCTGCTGTTTTCCCTTACACGAAAAATGCAGATTCCTCAGCAGACTCTGTAGGGTCATTAAGTTTGCCAGAGATACTACACGTTGTAGGCCTCATCACAATAGGACAAACCCAAGAGTTACTCAGCAGGGTGAGGATATTACTGTGCTGGTGCAAAGACAACGTTCGGTACTCAATAACTGCCAAACTGTTGAGCTGATCATCGACTTCAGGACGACTGGCCACACTCACCCCCCCCCCCCCCCCCTATCCTATATCAATGGAGAGGAGGTGGTAGGGTACCCTGTGCCCGCCTACTGGGCAAACCACAATCACAAATGACTGGGAAAACCAAATCGCTGCCACAGCGAAATCCCAGCAGCGGACTCTCTTCCTCGTCAGCTTAAGAAGTTTGGCATGCCAAGAGGCGATTCGTATCTAACTTCTACTCTGCCCCATTGAGTCGATCTATGCTCCTCCTCCTCGTCTGGTTTGCGGGCGCCACCACTAAGGACAGCAAGAAAACTCCAGAGAGTAATCAGCACGGCAGAGAAAATATTGGCCGCCCCCTTACCATCAACTCGCTCTCCTGACCCACATAACGACTGCAGTTCAGGGCGTGAGGATTGCAAGGACCCCTCCCACCCAGGGCACTGTTTCTTCAGCACACTGCCACTGGGCCGGAGGCTTCGGGTCATGTCCACCAAGAATGCGAGACATACGGAAATCATTCTTCCCCTCCGCTGTCAACATTCTGAACTCCCTCCGAATATTCACCCTAAAAAAGGAATTCGGACACAGACCAGGTCCTAAGGACCAGTCACAAGTCCCTATGTGATACTTACTGAGCAGACTATAGCGGCATTCCGTATGGGTGTTTTTTAGTGTTGTGTATGATGTGTTCTGTGTCTCTGATTATACTTTCTTGTATAGTTTACCCCATACCAATGAGATATGTTCACTATGTAGCACTGGCAACACCCAATTCGGGCAGGACCGGTCCTGCTTGGCGACAGAAATCTGATTCTGAAGTTTACCAGCCTGGGACTATTGCAGAACGAGAATACAGATTACAGAAGAAGAAAGATCAGCCAACCAGAATCAGTGGGCACCCTTGCACCTACAGGTCCCATAGTGGCTCTATGGTGGTTCTTACACACGGGCTATAGCAGCAGCAGAGGAGGAAAGAGGCTGCAGGCACGGAGGAGAAGAGCAGACATAGAACCATACACAAAGGCTGCACAACACCAGCGAATACCCGGGACAGGTTAAGTGGACCACTGACTCTTGGCTAACGGAGTCAGGGTGTGAGGGGGGCTTTTTCTCGTACATATTTGGGCCTGAAGAACTCGGTTATCTCGAGTAATATAACCATTTAAGGGCAGAAATTTTTAACCACCATTGGACATGCTCAATATGTACAACGGATAGTTAAAGTTAGTTACCGGTGGCCGACAGGTAAAACAATCACGTTTTGACTGAAGCAGCAATTTTCTAAACCTGTGGATATTGAATTTTTGGAAAAAGACTACAAGTTCCAGCAGTTCTCCCACGCATAAGATCAACAACATATTCTGGCGGGACTGGTAGAATCTTGTAACTCACAGCAATTCAGACCCACACGTGGGGTATCAGAAATTCTGTTTATCGGGCGTTCACGTTTGGGAATGGAGTTATGATTAATAGAGGTTTTAAGGACGTAGGGGGTATTCACAGACTTGAGTGTGTACTTCCGATTGCTGAATTGCTGAAGGGAGTTTGCCCCAATATAATAAGATATGGATTATTGGAAAAAAGAAAGTTTTCAATGAGTCACTGGTAATGAGTTTCTGTAAGTTGAAAGAAAATGATAACCAACATGTGTGAGCTGTGACCTGCTGAGATATCTGTTTGCTAAAGCCTAAATGTTGGCATACACAGGCCGATAAGCGGCCGACTTTTTCCCTGACCGACGGGCGTGCGTGCTTGCGCCGTCGGTAGCGGGAAAAAATGTTATCGGCTTATCGCATGTGCCCACGTGGTGCGACAGATTACTTTTCGCCCACAGCTCGGCCCGGCAGGAGAAAGACATGTCCGATCTTTCTCTGGCTGATGCAAAGCAAATGCCATTCGCTCCCAATGAAGACCAGCGTCTTCATTGAAGCTAATGACCGGAACAAAAGGGTGCCGGCCGCTGAAGCAGCCCCATAATGCGTGACGTCTCAGTTGCGTTCTGCATATCGGAGCATGTCTGTCGGCACCCGTCTGTGGGTGTATGGCAGGCATTAATCAGTGGTGAGCAACTGAGTTTATATGGAGGGCCACAAGTGTGGCCCTCTGCATCGTTTAAGGGCTGCACATAACATTTTCAATCTATACTGATTTGTATAAGCATTTTTGAATAAAAAATTCGAGCAGGTATAACTAAAAGACATTATTTTTCAATTTTTCAATAACAATGTGTGTTAATTTATACTTCAAGCATTCGGAAACACTGTAGTATGGTAATGCACATGAAGCCAATCAGCGACCAGGCGAAGTCGCTGGGGATCGGTGGATAGTTGAGTGCTTATGTCCTATGCATTAACAGTTTTCAGGGGCCACTGAAGAATGCCCAAAGGGACGCAGGGCACCTGGGGCCTAAATGGTGGTCATATATACACTGCCTGGGCAAAAAAGTCTCCACCAAAAAGTTAACACGCTATTACAGTGTTCTCCCCAGATTTTTTTTTCAGCCGGGCGGCGCGATGACGTCATGACGTGATGACGTCATCGCGCCGCCTGCACCGGTCCGGCGGCCTCTCTGATAGGCAGCACACAAGTCCTCTGACAGGCGGCGCCTCCCCATTCTTCAGGAGCGCGCCGCAGCCACTGAAAGACTCCGGCCCGCGGCCCTGGTAGTATGCCGCGGGCCGGAGTCTTTCAGTGGCTGTGGCGCGCTCCTGAAGAATGGGAGGCGCCGCCTGTCAGGCTGCTCGCTGTGTGCCGGGCGGGGACCAAAATCTCCCGGGCGGGCCGCCCGGCCAATCTGCTTTGGGGAGAACACTGTATTACGTTGGATCGCCTTTAGCTTTGAGTACGGCGTACATTCGCTGTGTATTGCTTTGAACCTCCGTGTCGGCCTCCTACTTTAAGGCCTCTCAGGCTTTGTAAAAGGCTGGATTTGAATTCCGCAATAGGCCTAACCTCCGGAGTCAAGTGCCATTGTCAGCACAATGCTCTGACCTCTTTCGATGCATTAGTAACGCCCTCCAACGTGAAAAATTGATTTTCCCATGGGCTCTGGTGTTTTTTTTTTTTTTCATCACTGACACCTCTCTCACTAAATGAGCGTTACATGGAAGGGATAGGAAAAAATAAAGTGGAAAATGTGAAAGTTCCCTTTTGGGGCTTTTTGTTGGCTTTGCTACGCTTTAGGAAAATTTGTATAAAGCCAGGCGGCTTCGGGAATTTAAAATAGATTTGTTTTGCATCCGAGAATCTTGAATATTGGAAAGGCTCCATGGAGAGGAGAAATAAAGGGATTTGCTGCCGTCTTGTAGGTTAACAGCTGCTTTGATAGGAAGTTTGGTCAGTGGCCACAATGGGATGGGTTTGAGGCCCAAACGGTCTTAGGGTAAGGTGACATTGTTGGTGAATGTTTTGGCTTACAAACCATATGGATGAAGACAATCAACAGGTTGGAAGTAAAGCCAATTCATGTTTTTTAGTTCTACATATAGAAAAGAAGAACTGACTACTGTATTTTTCGGACTATAGGACGCACCAGACCATAAGACACACCCAGTTTTTAAAGCAGGAAAACCAGGAAAAAAATATTTGATATATATGTGTTCAAATCTATTGGGTTAATGCAATTGATTAAATTAATGCAATATCAAATTCAGCCAGTAGATGTCACTAGCAGCAGTACACACACAGCACATCATGTCATTCTCCTCACTGATCGGGGGGTGGAGGGAGGCAAGGGCTGCACAGTCTTCTCCCTCTTCTCTCTTGCTGTGCCTGTGAAAGAGGGATAGATGGCAGTTCATCGATCTCTTCATTGCTTATACCAGCAGGGCTCTGGGCTCTGCTGGGATAGGCAACTATGCAGTTCAAATGTGAGATTCAGCGGATCTCTCATCTGACAGCTCCTCCAGCTCCCCGGCTAATCTCCTTGCTGGGAGAGCTGGCGGGGAGCCAAGGCGCGACCTCGAGTCTCACAATCGGACCATAAGACGCAGGCCCCCCGATTTTGGGGGTGAAAAAGTGCGTCTTATAGTCTGAAAAATATGCTATATCCCAATGGGGAAATTGGTCTTGGTCATGGTCACCAATTTCTCTTATGCAGAACGTGAAAATCTACTACAAGGTGATGAATATAAACGAGATACAGCGCTAAAGAATTGCATGGTGATACAATTCTATCTTCTGTATTTATCATATATCTTCACAGGTAGAATAGTAAGAGGATATTCCTAGTAGTGGTGGAAACCCCATTGTAGGTCTTGTGTAAGGGCTCCTTTACACAGGTGTTTTCTAACCAGTAAATGAGCAATAACCGCAACAGACCATTGAACGCAACATGAGGCGTCCACATCTATGGACCGGCTTATATAGCTATATATCCAGGGGTGCACATAAGTGGTACTCTGGTACTCAAAAGGGGCCAAAACCTAGCTCTGCGTACCGGCATTATTGTTACACAGCTCATATGTGTACTAACAACTTGGAGGCGCTCCGTGTCTGGGCGGCCGCAGCTCAATGTTACATATATACAATTTATGTCACTTGGATAACTGCAGGGAAACATGAATAACTATGAAAGGTTGCAGTTAGGGGGGTGACATTGGGAATGTAAATTAATAACCCCCCTAAAAAATTGGACTTCTAAGGGTGTTGGAGATCTGGGGGATGAAAGTCAGAGTCTGCATATGTGAGGGTAAAATCTGACCAGAGAAAAGCACTGTGTGACAGCTGGAATATGACTATGAAAGGTTGACATATGGACTGCAGGTAGTCTCAGGGGTTAGTTACTAAGCCATGCAATTTCAGGGTGTTACTACTGAGGTATGAGATCTGGGGGTTCAATGTTGTACTGTGAGAGTTTGAACCAAAGCCAGCTGGTGACCTGTGGATGGAGACAGCTAATCGGAGGATCAATCAGGAACAGGGAGGTCCATCTGCAGCAGAATCTACCATGCAGGAGGCTGACGCAGAGGACAGTGAGGGAGACCACCCTACATATGGGGTGAGTACCAAACACCATCTCCTAGTACTTAACTTTTGTTAATGTGCACCTTTGATTATAATCATATATGTTATGCACCATGTCACCGCACGTTGTGGCATTCTACTTGGGTCAGTTGCGCCCATGGCACATGCCATGGGCGCAATTGACCCTAGTAGAATGCCACACCGTGCTATGACTGCATTGTGGTAGGATGCATCCAATCTGAGAATGTTTTATCACCAACAATACATACCCCCATGGTTCTGTGAGTCAGCGGATAGTGTCACTGATGCCGGTCACAGATAAGGACGGATATGACAAACATCTAGAATCTAGAAGAATACATCTTTGAGTCGGCGGAGTGTAGGAATGATCATGTAGATGAATGTCGCTAGAAATATCCTTCTGCAGGACTGGAATTAGTAAGTCATCTTTCATCAGACAAATGATCTATTCATGGTATTCATCCTCCCCAGCCGCTCCAGTGCCGAGCTCTGTGCTAAAACGGTTCTGCAATTACATTCGTTTGTCTCCGTGACCGGGCCTAACATCTGACCGGCATCCGACTGGAAATTCTGGCTGTCAGGAAAAAGTGTCGTCCATCATCTGATTGTATTCGCTGCTATGAGGGGTCAGGTGTAACACAATGCTTCAGTTTTGGTCAAGAAAACCAATGGCCGTCTTGGTAAATTAAGTCCAAGGAGTGGTAAGGACTACTGTACTCGCCCGATTTCCATCGCTCTCCTCCACTGCCGTGCTTTAGATCTACTGGGTCCTAAGTTACGGGGCAATATTCTTCCTGTGAGCAGTGGGTGCCCATACACAGTGGCACTTTGGGAGTTGCCTGCTGGTAGATACAGAAGATGGAAGCTGTTTGTTTGGAATATTATTTTATTGGTTTTGTGGGAGTGGATGGACTACTTATCCCAGAGGTCTACGCAGGAGTAATAAGAAAGGGAGAGGCAATTTTGGGGGCCATCGAGAACCCCAATAAGTTGGACACCCAGTGCCCTGGCAAGAGTGATCCCCCCCAAAATAAACTTAAGATCCCGGATAACACCCGAGAGTTGGATTTCACCTACCGGAGAGAGGAAACCCAGAACTTTAAAAGCCCATTCTCCATAACCCTAGTCAGTCTACCTCCGGAGGTGAACACCATGAGCCTTCCAGGTGGCATCCATCTCTGGGTGCTGCCTGTCCAGGAGGTGATCCCTGTCCACCCAGCTGTCCTCTGGAATGGGTGCAACTGGCTCTCTTGGAGAGTCCGGGGAAGGTTCCTCTGGGTCTGGGGAAGATCCTTATACTGGAGGACAGCATCTTCCTGGAGTAAGGTGGAGGCAGAGTTGGAGATTGGACATGGTAAACCGTTCATAGGGAAAATGAGTGGTAGGTCTTTCACCCTCTTCTGAGGAATGTTACCCAGTGGGGGGCGATGTGAACTGTGCGTCACCCCCACCACTAGTTGCCCCCCCCCCCTGCTGGGCAGACACAGTTTTTTTATATTGTATTTTTCTATATATTATCTATAATATTTTATATTACGTCATCTTACAATTATTTTCAATCAGTTAATGCACTTTACTAAAAAAAAAATCTATTTTTTATTATTAGATCTACTGTATATACTCGAATATAAGCCGACCCAAACATAAACTGAGGTATTCAATTTTAGAAAGAAAATCTGGAAAAACTGAATTACTCGAGTATAAGCCTAGGAATAAAATACAGCAGCTAAGGCTCAGAATAAACCGAATTTCATTTTTTTAAGGAATATCTTAGGTGCTGAAAAATTCAGCTTATATTTGAGTATATACGGTAATCTATCTAATAAATAGAAATATCTATACAAAAAGTGGTTTCTTTTTCCCATATATTGGTTAACCAGTTGACATCAAAGATTTCTTGATCAATCGTCAGAAGTAATGCCGATATCGCATGTGAATGTGATCAATGTGATAACCATTTACTCCTCCTCATCAATCATTGGTCATCTCATTGATCAGCAAGAGTGCATCTGATTTAAAAAGGAAATTAAATACTGAACAAAAAGTTTGTTAAAAGTTTGCTTTCGTAAACTTTTATTTTTGAAGTTTCCACTTTGAAGGAATATATATTTGGATTATAAACTCCAGGATATTCTTATACCTTGTATTCCTAATGATTTTCGATCCAGTGTGGTAGAAGTACATGTGTCAACTTGTGAGCGATCGATCGATCGCCCATCAAAACGATTCTGGTGAAGCCACAGGCGCCGATCGATCGCCCAATCAAGTCTGTGCCTACCACCTTAGGCCACCGATTCCTGGACGATTCTGTTACCAGTCGATCGATTCACAAATGGCAACTCCCCTTGATGTGGGCTGAATCGATCAGAAAAGACCAACAGGTTGGTTCTCTGGCTGATCAGATTTGGGGGCCATGTCGATCGGGTGGGGTCGATCGGTCAAGGTGGGCTGCACTCAATTCTTAGCCGATCGATTGGCGTGCACGCGCCCGGTGATCGATCGACCAGGAATCATGTGCGGAATCGACCCGTGTATGGCTACCTTAAGTTTTTTTCTTTGTGAAGTCCTAGAATGGTGACCTGGCGTTGTGTGACATGTAAGGGCTTGTTTCCACTTTTGCATTCCCGTGCGTTTTTGTGCATTTTCGCGACGCGATTTTTTTTCAAGCGTGCCCCGCATCCGCGTCTGCTACGCCATGCGTTTTTGTGCGTTTTTGCGTGTTTTGAAAGGCATCCAATGGTTTCCTATGGATGCGTTTTTGGGATGCGGTTGGGACGCGGATACGTTTCAAACCGCAGCAGCCAGCGTTCACAACCGCACCCTAAACCGCATCCGCATCTTAACGCGCACAAACGCACCAGTGGAAACTATATTGCGGCCGCACGGTTACAAACATGCGGAAACGCGAAGAATCGCACAAGTGGAAACAAGCCCTAACACACTCTGGCAGAAGGTTGTCTAGTGAGATACCTTTATAATCAGAATATCTCCCAGAATAGCGGCGCAGGGCCGGATATGGAGGCCGTCCAGCTGCAGCCAGATCCCGCTTCCATTTTCAGTCGTGACATTATTACATTATGAATTGCCGTTTCCTGCTTTGTATCTCATTGTATTTTCTTCTGTCTGCTTCCAGAGACACGAAGATATCTATTCTTAAAGCTCCCCCGCGCCTACAAATGTAGGGTTCCTTTCACTGTGCGTTTACATATCACATATACGTGTGGTGTGTAGTTGTGTTATGTGAGGGGTGTTTTAGGATTACCTATGCTGGCTGTAGAACACTAAGCCCCTAAACCTAAACACACGTTTAGGTTTTCTGTTCAATCAACTTAAAAATATTAATTTTGTTCAGGGAAATTGGTGATGGATTGTGTGTTTGATCAAAAATATCTGTTACTACAGTTGGCAATTTTTTGGGGATCGACTGAAAGTGTAATCAATTTCAATACAACCAATTAAAATTTACCAGCACGTCCAAATATTTTTCAATTTTACCCAATTTTAATTGTTTATGGTTGATCTAACCATGGGGGCTGCCATAGATTTTCAATCAATCAACAAAAAAATGGATTGAATTAAGTTGATTGGATGGAAAATCTAGATGTGTATGGGTGCCTAAAGGCATTGCTGTAGAAGAAGTACCTATAAATTAGAGAGGTTCCCAGTGGTCACCCTATATATAGGGTTTTTAAACCAGGAAAAATATTTGAAGTGTTACAATCTATTGGATCAATGCAATGGATGAAGTTAATGCAATACCAAATTCCACCAGTAAATGTCACTAGCAGCACTATCACAGCACACGTCACCTCCTCATTGGTCTTCCTCCGTGATCGGGAGGAGGGGGGCCGTGGGGGAACGGCTGCAGATCTCCTCCCCCTCTCTGGCTGTGCCTGTGTCCGTGGAAGATGCAGAGTGATTGCAGCTTCCACAGAGAGATAGATAGAAGGCAGTTCATCTATCTCTCTCTTCATGGCTTATATCAGCAGGGCTCTTGGCTCTGCTGGTATAAGCAATACAGTACAGATGGAAGATCCGGCCGTGGCTGCATCTATTATTTGACAGCTCCTCCAGCTCCCTGGCTAATCTGCTCGCTGGGAGGCAAGGTGCGACCACCCACGGCCGAGTGACAGCGGGGGTCTTGCATTCGTACCACCCCACCCATGTATCTGGTTTTGTGCCAATGAAGGCCTAGGCATAGAACTGTGCTTAGACTAGACTAATCATGATTTCTGTCTTGGGTTTTATTCAATTCTATGATGGAGAGGATGTTATTGGAAGTTTCCTCAAGAGCATAATGAACTCTGTTTCCAGGGAGCACATGTCTACTACAGAACAACTGATTGGCTCCTAGTCAACCTGCCTCTTCCATTCCGTACTCTGTACTGGGGATGGGAAGAGTCACATTTTAGGTACTTAAGCTGATTGCATTTAAAAAAATAGACTTTTAATGTTGCAGAACGGATAGTGAGTGGTATTAATTTGTTTCCTGTATATCTGCCTGGACTTCTGCTTTCATAGAAAATGAAAACCTTTTCAGCCATCGATCTAAACGGACATGTCAGAACAAGGTTAGTCTTTTATAGGACATAAAATCCATACCCCCCCCCCCCCCCCCCTCCCTCCTTGTATCTGTGTGGATGCTTTCCAGAGTCAGAGATCTGGGCATCCTCCGTACAAGAGGTGCTTTCATTGGTGATAAAGCAAACACAGAATCTTTTTAACTCCTGGGAGCGGTAGGAGTGGCTCTGCCATTGTCAGTGATTTGGCTAAAGAGTAAAGTAAATGAACCCTTTTGCTTTTTATTGCCTTTATTTCAATGGTTAATTGTCTTGAGAACTTGAGGACCTTCCAAACACTGTGTGCCTGCTGTCTTGGCAAATGGTGACTTATGTGGGCTCATTGTTTTAATCAGTGGTTCCCGTATTGGGGGGCAGAGGTATTCCAGGGGGGGGGGGGGCGCAGCTAGCAAAGGTATTGCAGGGGGACGCTGGCCCTCATCTCATTCTTAACCTGTGTTTGAATAGGGAGAGGGGGGCTCGATAATGTCCCTACATAGTAAAGGGGGCCCTGCAAGGAAAGTTTGCGAGCCGCTGGCACAGGTAACAAGCGCCTCGGCCAACTATTTTCTGATGTGTATGTGAAATTTTAGCAATCGCCTGGTATACAACCAATCAGCGCAAATGACTGGTGGACACCACATAAAGCGCCCGCTGGTCAGTTTTTGGGCTTGCCCCCGATAGACCTGTCACAGGGTCATTATAAAAAGGACCCACCAGCGCCTGCACAAGTCAGTCCACAGCAGCCCAGGAAACAAGGAGGTGCTCTTGTCTGGCTCGACCATGAAATGTAGCCTGAGGGTATGTTTTCACAGTGTTTTGTGATCCTTCAGGACCCCCTACGTTAAACGCAGTGCTTGGCGTGGGGTCCCGACGGATCACATACACTTTACATGCCCGGCGAATGCTCTGTCCTCACAGCGCTTAGCAGATCCAGGTAAAAGGTATGTGATCTGTAGGGACCCCCGCCAAGCACTGCGTTTAACATAGGGGTCCCTACTGATCACAAAATGCTGTGGAGACATAGCCTTAAGTTGGGGGCAAACATTAGCTTTTCATTTGAAGATGCAGGGATCATGTTAATAATAATGTGCAAGCAATTTGTTTTCTAAAGGAAAATTTACTGTGCTGCCCTAAAAATACGTAAGTCTGTTGAATGAACCTGGAAAAGTGAGGTCAGGAGTTATAGGGACAACCAGGATTTTCAATATTATCTGTAGATTCAAGGTTGGCTGTCAGGGAATAATGGTGGGAGAGTGCCCCTGCTTACCTAGGACTTGTAATGGTTATAATGGACTTTGTACATGACTTTGGACTTTTGTCCTGCCTGGTTGGTTTTCCCATAGAAGGCCATTTGGCGTCTTCCCGGTGTGTTGTGGTCACCTGACCCAACAAGATCTCTCTTTTGATCACATGCCATGGGCTTGCTGTTCTCCTCCCTAGGGGGTAACCGAGGTAGCAGTGTTTGCAGTATGCTCATGATGGACTGTAGAGTCTCCGATGGTTTAAACAGATAGGCTTCTCAGGATGTTGGTGACGGTTATAAATAGATTGCAACGTTTGTTAGCAGGGTGGCGGAATTCCTGACCGGAAACCTGGCCTACCTCTGACATGGCACAGACCACCAGCTCTGTCTGTCCGTCCATGATTCTCCAGAATCCTATACCAATCTCTGGGATGGATATAGTATAATATGGAGGCGCCTTATCTAGGGTTCCTTGATGTTAGAAATCTCATATTTCCATGCCAATTTGCTTTTTCCACAAGCAGGGAGAATTTGATTTAAATCACTAGTCAGTAAGGCTGGATTTAAAGTCCCCCATACACCTTTAGATCATTTCATACAATTTCCATTAGATCTACCAACAACTATGTAGTATAGTGGCCTTCCTGATAGAATACATAGTAATTAGAAGGTTTAGAAAGGTTCTCGTATTACATGGTTTTTAGTAGAAGAAAAATTGATTGTACAGAAATTGTATGGTAAGATTGTAAGGTGTATGGGGGCCTTTATTCTTGTCGATTTAAGATTTTAGATTGCCCCTCCCTCCCTCACACTTGGTTTAAATTTCTTGTTGTGCAGATCTATTCCACTCCAAACAATCAGAAAATTGTTTCTATTCTATTCACTGAGCGTCTTGGGGAAAAAAAGGGGCTGATTCTGTATTCATAGGTTTGTAGAACAATAGGATGAAGATAGGATCAACTTTGTTCATGTTTTAGAGGCATGTGATCTCTGCTGAGTCAAATTCAGTTTTGAGAACTGCACAAGTAAACCAAGCATCTGTGATACTATCTTGTATGCAGAGAAACCGCCCAATAATCTTACAAAAACCTCTGGAAGAGCATGACATTGGGATTCATTGTGATTGTGGATTCATGGAATTTTTTTTACCAAAGAATTAAACATAAACAGCCTTATTCTACATAATAAAAAAAACTTTATTTCATGATCGAATAACCTGTGGATGGTAATAGATTTTCCTTAAAAAGCATTTTATTTAAAAAAAATATATGATTCAATTAAACAAAATCAGATTTTTTTTATTTAAATGTGATTTTGTTTAATTAAATCATATTTAAAAAAAAAAAATAATAAATAAAAAAAAACGATTTTTAAAAAAATTTTTTTGTAAAAAATCATTGATTTGTATCCACCTTCTCCACAAGGCAGTTTTTCTCTTGACACATTTTACGTTGTATTGTTTACCTTCATTTTTTATTTTTTACTCTAAATTGTTATAGTTGTTGGTCTACACACTTTTGAAGAATAGTCGCTTAACCCAAAAAGGCAACTATATGAACTTAAGGTAATACAAACATGCATGTGTTGCCTTTCTATTTGCTTTTTTTGTACTATACAAAACTACTATACTGTTTTTGACTTTTATTGTATAGAGCAGGGATCCCCACACTTTATTTGGCTTGAAAGCTATTTTTGAAAGGACAGTAGTCAATATAAACTGCCACCAAAAAAATAACATTTATATATACATACCGTATACCGTATAAGACGTATACTGTATAAGACGCAAACACTTTTTGGTGAAAAAGTGCGTCTTATATGCCAAAAAATACGGTACATACATACATACATACTTACATACATACACAAACCACTAAGAATAAAGTTCTGCTTTAAATTTGAAACTGAACTCATAATAAATCCCCTCCTAAAACCATTTTTGATCAACCACATAAAATTGCAAATCCTGTAGAAAAAAATAGTGTATTAATACAAATGTGATCTGCCTGCCAAATCCACAATTACCCTGTGGTATCCCCCCGCGATGCACATAAAACCACATCAAAAGCACCTAAAACAAACACCGTCCCAAAAATGAAAAGAGAATAAGAATTTCCAACCAGGGAACTCTGCAGGAGGCCGAGGTTGGTATGAGGACTAGGTCACATGAGAAGGAAAAGATGTATAAAGCTAGCCATACACGGGTAAATTCCTGTGCAATCAACCCCCGATCAATCACAGCGTACACATACACCTAGATCTCCTTTTGTTTTACCAAAACCATGTAATATGAGGGACTTTCCAAACAATCAAGTCTACCTGTGTTCAATCGCAGAGGACCCCGCACTACATAGTTGTTGGTAGATCTAAAGGATATCTAACAGAGAGATCTAAAGGTGTATGGCCAGCTTAAGTCTTGATCAGGGTGATAAAGCGGATACCATCAGTTGTGGTGACGGAATTAAAAATATTCCATCTGACGGGCGCCTCGTTGGAAGCAGAGCCATGTGCAGATGGTAATTTTCAGGACGCTCTCACCATCTGGCTCTTCTCTGGCTCTTTGGAGCTCTTCCGCGCCATCCAGTCACATTTCATTGTAGCGCGTTGTAGACTCGGTCACTAAGCGTTAATGTGTAACTACCCCTGACAGCGCACACATTCACACATACGGCCCTTCACTTCATCCTGTAGATGGAAGAGACTTGGTAAGGCTCCCCCAGGTCAATGTCTAAGCTGAGAACGTTCCGCCAATCTGTAAAAAAAAAACTTTTGTGTGATCTTGAGAAATATTCATGAACCATGTGTGAAAATTGCCCAGAACCACATGCAATTGGACTGGCGCTGGTTATCCCAAGTATACTATGTGTAGATGTAACATTTGGGGCCACAAGTGACCAGATTGTCCCTCAAAACATTGCAGAGGCTATACCCAAGTAATAGGTATTTTTTCTTGGTGGTGTATCATTAATACATTTCAGAATTCAGCTTATACAGCTCGCCAAAATAAAAAGAAATTTAAACCCTAGTAAATGCCAAAATAAATTTCCTTTCATTTCCTGTTGCAGGGTCACACCAAAGGAAATATGTCAAAAGTGCAGAGAGATTCCCATTCATTCAGTTATTGGAACTGGTGTCTCCATGGTCAAGATGTCTCGTCATCTCCTGGTTTTGGACTCCCATTCACTTTCTGTTTTCTAAATTAGGAGATTATAGTAAAAGATATTCAAACCCTCTCAAACATATTTAAAACATTTTGGTTAATTTCCTCGAAAGCTTCTGTGGAAATGTTTAACCTATCCACCATTTGTTTTCCTGCTTCTCTTTTGACATGCAATACACAACCAAGTGTTGTTAATTTTGAGGGCTCCAAGGCCCCCACCTGGAATGTTGAAAGGACAGAGTGCTGAAAGCTATGGTGTGAGAGAGGTAAAGTAATTGGTGGTAAGTCACCGAAATGATTTGTGTGGCTTCAAGACTTCTCTAGGGCCGCTCCTACTCTCTGGAACTCTCTCCCT
>CM070032.1:224255185-224266928 GCA_036250615.1 Ptychadena robeensis
GTAAGTCTATCTGCTACGTCGGGGACCCCCGCTAAGCGTATACGCTTAGCGGAGGGCTCCTGACGTAATGGAAACAAGCCCTTAGTGTGCTGTCACAACAGCCTGTCTTTGCATTTTGTATTAGTTATGGTATATTCCTTCTCCCCTGCTGTTTTTGTTACATAGTATTGCCCACCTGCTTGTTTCCCGCTCTTTTCTGTCCCAAGATTAGTTCAGTTCCTGTCAGAGAGAGCTGCAAAATTATAGGTTCTTACCTATGAAACCTGTGACTGTTTTACAACTTCCTGCATCCAGTATCTTACTATACCTGTGCATTTTACTGGATTAAAGAATTACTGGAACATTTAGCAGTGTTTTATGGAGTAAACTCTCCACCAACCACCAACATATCTCAGCAAGGTTACGCCATCTAATCGAGCAAGGGCCTCAAGAAGGGTGACTTCTGCATAAATCGTGTTGGGGACAGAACATTTAGTTTTTGGGGTGGATGTTTTTTTTAGAGTAGGGATGTTTTGGTTGGTGTTGGTCTTGAAATTGACAGAGGTAAGTTTATATTGGGGTGTTATGGTTTTGGGGTGGTAGGTTAGATGAGGTTCTGAGAATAAGGCATAGGATTGTAGCAATATAACAATTTTACCATACTTACCATACTACCATCCTTATTGACTAGGATAAGGCATCTTTGGTCTGATATGACAGGTGCTCTTAAAAAATATTGTACGTTAAAGTCACTGGTGTTAATGGGTGAAGCAAAATACATGATTCTCTTATTACTGTGTCCATGCTTAAAGGTCATCAGCGGCTTCAGAGAGTTTAATGGAAGATAGAAACTTTGGTTCACCTACATGTAGGTCCTTCTGAGGTGAAGATTCTGGGTTTCCCTATAACTCTGTCCTATGCTTTAAAGTCATTGGTCATGGTGTCAGTGGGTTTAATGGAAGACACAAACCTGGGTTCATCCACATTTAGGTCTTCTATTTTAGTATTAGTCTATGGTGTCAATGGGTTTAGCAGAAGAAACAAAGTTTGGTTACCCTACCATTAAGGTCCTTCCTAGGAGAAGATTCTGGGTTTCCCTATAACTGTGTCCTATGCTTTAAAGTCATCAGTCATGGGTATCCATGGGTTTAATGGAAGACACAAACTTTGGTTCATTTACATTTAGGTCTTATACTTTAGTCATCAGTCTATGGTGGCAGTGGCTTTAATGAAAGACTCAAACTTGGGTTCACTTACATTAAGGTCCTTCTTAGGAGAAGATTCTGTGATCACCTTTAACGGTGTCCTATGCTTTATAGTCATTGGTCATGGTATCAGTGGGTTTAATGGAAGACACAAACGTGGGTTCACTTATATTAAGGTCTTAAGGTCCCCATACACTGGTCCGATTCCCAACCGATTACGGGACGATCGATTCCGGGCGCGTGCATGCGAAACGATCGTCCCGGAATCGTGTGAAGCCCACCTTGTCTGATCGATCACGTCCGATCGATCGGGGGCCCGGAATCGGATCCGACAGAGAACCAACATGTTGGTCTTTCTGATCCGATTCTGCACACATCAGGGGGAGTTGTGAAGGAACCGATCGGACACAGAATCGTCCAGGAATCCGTGGACCAAGGTGGCATGGTGATCGGACGGACTTAATTGGCCGATCGATCGGACCTCCGATTCCCGCTGACATTGCCGGAATCGATTGGATAGGTGATCGACCGGCCATGGAATCGGACAATGTATGGCTAGCTTTATACTTCAGTCATCAGTCATGGTGGCAGTGGGTTTAATGGAAGATGCAAACGTGGTTTCACTACATTTAGGTCTTACACTTAATCATCAGTTTATGGTGGCAATGGCTTTATTAGAAGACACAAACTTGGGTTACCCTACATGTAGGTCCTTCTGAGGTGAAGATTCTGGGTTTTCCTATAACTGTGTCCTATGCTTTAAAGTCATCAGTCATGGGTATCAGTGGGTTTTAGGGAAGACACAAACTTGGGTTCACTTACATTTAGGTCTTATACTTCAGTCATTGGTCATAGTGTAAGAAGGTTTAATGGAAGACACAAACATTGGTTCACCTACATTTAGGTCTTATACTTCAGTCATCGCTTATGGTGGCAGTGGCTTTGTTAGAAGACATGGACTTGGGTTACCCTACATTTAGGTCCTTAAGCAAGCCATACACGTGTCGGATTCCATGGCCAATTGATCACTCACCCGATCGATTCCGGCGATTCTGCCAGGAATCCCAGGTGTGATCAATCGGCCAATTAAGAGTATCCATCGCTGCATACCACCTTGTCCAACGGATTCCGGGACGATTCCGTGTCCAATTGTCCACCTCACAAATGGCAACTCCCCCTGATCTGTGCAGAATCGGATCAAAAAGACCAACATGTTGGTTCTCTGTCGGATCCGATTCTGGGCCCCTGAACGATCGGACCTGATCGATTGGACAAGGTGGGCTGCATGCGATTCCGGCACGATCGTTTGGCGTGCACGCGCCGCGGAGGACTTGTGTGCTGCCGCTGGCCGGCAGCCTATCAGAGGTGAGCCACGCCGAGGATGAAGAAGAGCCACATGCGGCTCTGGAGCCGGGGGTTGCCGACCCCTGGTATAGCGGGACGGAACTGCCGGGCGGGGACTAAAATATCCCGGGCGGGCCGCCCGGCCAATCTGCTCTGGGGAGAACACTGACCTATAATTGTGTCCTATGCTTTAAAGTCATTAGTCATGGTATCAGTGGGTTGATACTTATACTTCAGTCATTGGTCATGGTGGCAGTGGGTTTAGTGAAAGACACAAACTTGGGTTCACCTACATTTCGATATTTCTGGGGAGAAGATTTTGGGATCACCTGTAACTGTGTCCTATGCTTTAAAGTCAACAGTCATGGTGTCAGTGGGTCTAATGGAATATACAAACGTGGGTTACCCTACATTTAGGTCTTATACTTCAGTCATCCGTCATGTAGCAGTGGGTTTAGTGGCACAATATTGGGTTCACCTAGATTATTGCCTTCATCAGTTGCTGGGGTCAAAGGGTTTAGCAAAATGCAAGATTTAGAGTTCCCCTATAACTGTGTCATCATGGTGTCAGTGGGTGTATTAGAAGACACTGGGTTCACCCAGGTACTTTGAAGACATTGATCATTGGTGTCAGTGGGTTTAGTGGAAGACCTCTTGCTTACTTATATTTGTGCCCTGTACGTCAAGCACATTCATTTTTAGTGTCAGCAATTTCAGCAAAAAACTATTCTGTAGGTAAAATAAGGCCTCGGTGTAGGACGGAGCCAGCAATGTACGGCATGCGGTCTTTCTCAACAGATCAGTTGTCAGAGCTGAGCTGTATGTTAGAGGCATCTCAGGGCTTCTACAGAACCATCACATTTCTCAATAACCCCATTCATCCTTCCCACAGCTCCGTTGCGCTAAACCCATAGAGGGAACTTGTATTTTGTAATAGGAATTGATGGGGAAACAAAAGTTCCTATTATTTCACTTCAGAAAAAAGGTTATAAGTCTGTAGATACAAAAGCCTATTCTGAGCATGGGATACAAGCCTAGTCACCCATACAAGATGGCTTCTCTCTGGTTCGTCTTGCCATGGGTTCACTAACTACTACTCACTAAATAAATCAGTCACATTTACTGTATATAATTCTATGTGTTTATGTAAAAAATATAAGTATATACAGAAATAGGCGAATAGACCCAGTGCTTCCCGTAATTTATACATTTTTATGGTAGGTGGGTGAGTAATTGGAGTGATTTAAAACACTTCCTTCCCTCCTGAGCGTTTCGCCCATGGCACGTTTTTTTCATAACCGTGCCACGGGCAATCGCGGCGGAGCACAATATGCTCCGCCGCGATTTCCTGCTCAGCTGGAGGACGTAAGCATAAGTCCGGCGTCACTGGAGACGCCAGACTTACGCTGAAGAAAAGCGACGCCCCTCCAGTTAGACGGAGGTCTATGGCGCCGCCTACCCCCGCCCCCTTCCCGTCACCGGTGACGCGATCGGGGGCTGACCCGGAAGCATCGGCATACATGCCGATGCTCCCGACCGCCGTAAGAAGACGGCGAGACCTCGAGCGTGGCTTTAGTTAACTGGGGCTGAGTTTCATGATGCATGAAACTCAGCCCGAGTTAACTCGGGCAGAACGCTCAGAAGGTTAATTCAATATATTATATATAAACTGTCTCATCCCATATGATGAGGGGGAACTCAATCTGAATTTGTGAAGGGGTGGCTAGCCCCCAGGGACTTAGGCGTCAAACGGAGACGTACTGTGGTTAGTATTTGATTGTACGTCTGTGTATATTTCACTGTAGACTACAAGCTATCATTGACCTCTTGCTTCCCCCCTGATGAGGCCCTTAGAGGGGCGAAACGTGTCAGGATATCCTTGTCAAGGGGCTAGACAAGTGGTGGGCAAACTAAGACCCGGTGGCTGGATTCGGCCCGCAGTCACCTTGTTGAAAAGATGCTCCCCTCTGCTTGTTCTCTGCAATGAGTGCACATAATGCCTAAAGGCGTCCACGCAGTCTCTAGGTATTATCTTTGCTCATTGAACTGAATGAGCATTGACACCACTTCTGGTATCGGAAGATCAAAGTCCACTCCCTCCTATTCAGTTCCTCAGACTTAGAAGTGAGAGGGCGTTGCTCTCCGTAGTATTGTCCCACCCCTCACATTATCTGCACAAGCGGGGTGAGAACTTAGGAGGGAGATTGACGCACCCTTCCTCCTACCTCTGTCTGATTTGGCCGGGAAAGTCACATAAAAAACGTGATTTTCCCGGCCAAAACGGGAGGGTTAACAGGTATGATCATTGGTGGTGCCGAGGATTCATGTAAGTGACACACCTATGAGTTGGCCATTACAGACTCTTGGGCTGGATACAGTTTGTATATTTTTTAACCTGATTCTCCGCCAATTGTTGGAGTTCTGTTTTTTTCACATTTAAATCATGTCAAATCAACAGTATTTTTTTATCACAGTATGCATCCCTGTTTGACCCCTGAGGCCTATTTAAAGTCCCTGGGGGCTAGCCACCCCCTTACAGATTTAGCTCACCACTTCACCTGTAATAAAGTTGTATTACTTGACCATTCCAGTCTTTTTCTACTTTCAAGCAAAAGCTAGACCTATGACCTATAGCCCAGATGCCCAACCTGCAACCCGGAGGCATTCTTCAGTGGCCCCTCTCAGTCCTCCACTTGTGGCCTAACTAATGCATAGGAACTCTCCTGTTCACCGATCCCCCGCTGACGCGTCCTCACCTAGGATCTTCTTAGAGCAACGATGATGCCGACCGATGTGCGCGCTCGTGGCCACCAGACGGTGGAAAAATCGGCCGCTGCTCAGGGGTGCCCACATGGGGCATCTGATCCCTGTTGCCCTGAAGCTCGGTCAGAGAACGGACATGTCCGTAAATCTCTTGCCGATGCCATTAGTTTCAATGGGGACCGGAGTCCTTATTGAAACTAACGGCTGGCACACAAAGGGTGCCTGACGATGCTGTGAGCGCCATCATGCTGCACTCCACCGCTGATCTGTCGGCCCCCACCCGGTTCGCGTGTCGGGGCCTTTGCATGAAAGTTTTGTTATTTAAAAATGAAAAATAATGTCTCCTAGCTCTGCCTGCTGTCATGTATTCATTATAAAATGCTTATACAAGTCAGTATAGATTGAAAATGTTATGTGCGGCCCTTAAGGGATGCCGAGGGCCGCACTTGTGGCCCTCTGTATCAGTTCAGTTGCTCATCATCGACCTATAGCATGTATATCAGAAGTTAGACTTTGTCACATATATGAAATCAATGTAAATCTATCAGTCCATCTAACACCGCCCTCTCCACAGGATGACTGCCTCTGTCCAAGGGTGGCTACATTACTCCTCCTTAGGGGATTGAGGAAATGTCACTTCCTGTCGTAGCCCCCGTAAGTCAGGATGTGTGTTGTTGGCTGAATCACAAGATGGAAATAAATGAAAATGAAAGAAAACGAATGAAACACATCTCAGGATGGTAAGCCCCACCGATTATTACATTTTTGCTCTTAGGTTTAGAAAAACTTGAAGTTTAATATTCTGACGCAGTTATCCTTTGATCATGGGACAGTGATACTGGGATACAGACCTATACCCAGGGGTGCACATAAGTGGTACTCAGGTACTGAAAAGGGGCCAAAACCTAGCTTTGCGTCCCGGCATTATTGTTACACAGCTCATATGTGTACTAACAACTTGGAGGCGCTCCATGTCTGGGCGGCCGCAGCTAAGTGTTACATGTATACAATTTATGTCACTTGGATAACCGCAGGGAAACATGAATAACTATGGAAGGTTGCGGTTCGGGGGGGTGACACTGGATATGTGAATTAATAAAAAAGGATTGGACTTCTAAGGGTGTTGGAGATCTGGGGGGTCAAAGTCAGAGTAGGCAAATGTAAGGGTAAAATCTGACAAGAGAAAAGCACTGTGTGACTCAGGTTAGGTACTAATACAGGACATTTCAGGGTTGCACTACTGATGTATGAGATCTGGGGGGTCAAACGGGGTTGTACTGTGAGCGTTACATGTGACCCAAAGCCAGCTGGTGACCTGTGGATGGAGACAGCTAATCGGAGGATCAATCAGGAACAGGGAGGTCCATCTGCAGCAGAATCTACCATGCAGGAGGCTGACGCAGAGGACAGTGAGGGTGACAGTGAGGAAGACCACCCTACATATAGGGTGAGTACCAAACACCATCTCCTGGTACTCATCTGAGGAGCTCACTGAAACCGTTATGTGCACCCCTGTGTATACTGATCTCTCTCCAGCAGCGAATGTGCGCACAATTCATCTCGCAGATCCTGGTCTTTGGCCAAGACACATTTGGCAGTGCAGTACATCAGCTATAAATGGAGATGGGGCCTAGATATGACCTACTTTCTCTTTCTTTGTAATTTATTTTCCTTAATACTCAGTGCGTGGAAGCCTGACCTGCCAAACGAGAAAACTCTCTGGCAAGAACAATGGTTCTGACTGGAACTCGGACCATTCATCTCCTGTAATGGTTTGTGGAGGAGACCATGAATATGTAGGTCACATTGATCTGTATAGAACATATGTTCAGGCCTGTTCTTGGCATAGTTATCCGTACAAGATGGCTTCTGTCTGGTTCAACTCAAGGAACCCGGCAAGTTGTTAAGGGGGAAGAGCCGAGGATATGTAGGGAAGTATGTAGTATATGTAGGGAAGTATATGAAACAACCCATGTAGAGGGATCACAAGTCTTCTTCAGAGATAATGACCTCATGTCTATACGTTCATATTGTCCATGTCAGAGATTACCCCATGATATCCAGCTCTGCTTCTTGATACTTTCCGTGCAACAGAGTGTTAAGTGTCAAGTAGGAGAGCTCCATTTAGCTGTGTTCTCCACTCTGTCAGATGCTCCTCCTTCCAGCCCTATTTAAAGAAGTCTCAGGCAACAGGAAGTTGCCTGAGCAAGAAGGCCTTTCATGTCTTCACCTCCAGGTTCCTTATTGGGGAAGACTCTTAAGCCGGGAACACATGGCTCGATATTTGAGCCGTTCGCGCTGCTGCCCGACTTAAAGGAGCTGGAGGCACAGCACTGCTGTGTCATCCAGCTCCGATGATGCCCATGCACAGCAATGGACATCGACTGTGATTTACTGTCATTTCCGATATCCCTGCTCGAAAACATTGATGGCCATATTAGATATGGGCTAAATAGATTCCCGTGAGCGTGCATGGCGCTCAAAGCATCCATCAATCTAGCCCATATCTATCCGTGTATCGGCACCTTAAGACTTCCCGACTTCTGACTCTTGGCTCGTCCTTCGGATTATGCCTAGCTCTATCCTTGGCACTTTTACTCTGTACCTCGTCAGCTGCCAACTGCATGGGTGTGTCTGAGGACCACAACCTGGGGACCATCTGCAGCAAAGCCCATCACTCCTTGTGCGGTGCTCTGGTTAACACCAGGGGGGTCCTTAGACTCTACTCTGCTCTGAATTGTACCTTTGTCAACTAAGTAAGTAAGTCCAGTGGGTCTACTCCTTTACATTATTGTTGTCACCAGGTGTGTCACCCCCCGTCCTGGAAAGATGTTGACTTCTTATGCTTAGTTATATACTTATTATAATATGTTCTGATATTTGGGAAATAAATATTTGTTAAATTAGATAGCAGTTCTTCGTCGTATCGGGTGTAAGAGCAGTGTTCTCCCCAGAATTTTTTTTCTGCCGGGCGGCGCGATGACGTCATTGCGCCGCCTGCACCGGTCCGGCGGCCTCTCTGATAGGCTGCCGGTCAGCGGCAGCACACAAGTCCTCTGACAGGCGGCGCCTCCCCATTCTTCAGGAGCGCGCCGCAGCCACTGAAAGACTCCGGCCCGCGGCTCTGGTAGTGTGCCACGGGCCGGAGTCTTTCAGTGGCTGTGGCGCGCTCCTGAAGAATGGGAGGCGCCGCCTGTCAGGCTGCTCGCCGCGGAGGACTTGTGTGCCGGGCGGGGACTAAAATCTCCCAGGCGGGCCGCCCGGCCAATCTGCTCTGGGGAGAACACTGAAGAGGTTTCGTAGGCGATTCAATCCACTTCTTCATTTTCAACCAAAGAAGTACCTTAGAAGTACCAAAGAAGTTAGACCTTCAAAACTATAACATGACATGGACGAAATGTCCCGAAACGATTCTTTATTGACTTCACTCCAAACTTTCTGTATTCATTGATAACTAACATGGTACAACACTCTTCTATTGATAATATGGATGATGAGAACCTTCATCACCTTAAGCCTGCCATACACACACCGAGTTGGGTGCCGACAGACTAGTCCCGATAAGCTCTGGAATGCAGCGTGATGACGTCATCACTCTGCATTCCCGAGCTGCCTGCATCATCGGCGGCGGCTGTGTGCCGGCTGTTACCTTCAATGAAGACGCCGGTCTTCATTCAAAGTAACAGCATCGGCCAGAGAAGATCGGACATGTCTGTTCTATGGCCGGCTGAGCTGTGGTGTGACAGGGATCTGTCGCCCCATGTGGGCACACACCGATTGGTGGCCGATTCTGCCGCCGACCGACGGCGCGAGCGCGCATGCCTGTCGGTCAGCGGCAAAATCGGCCGCTAATCGGTGTGTGTATGGCAGGCTTTATTGGGCTCTCTGTCCTCTCTGGGAGAATCCTCTATCTTCTCTATTGTTCTGGCGGCCATTGTCCCTAAACCAAAAAGCGTTGTGATATCCAAACCTACGTCTACAGGACAGATATGGAAGGCAACATTGGTGATTTCGCAGAAAGTGATATTCACCCCAATCACGGGTTCCTTCCAGATGTGAGGCCCGTTCCTCCATGCAGGACCAGCGTCTATGTCTCCATATAAAAACCCTGCGATTTTTTGTAAACATTTGGCCGCGTCTGCCACACGTTGAAAAACCTTGCGTTCAATGCGCGAAATATTCTGGGAGACTAGGACTAGACAGGTGCTAACGCTTTGTGAATTGAGCTTAGTCTGGGTGATCATATAGTGACACATGAGCCGTCCCTTTCCATTGTTGCTTCATGGTGGTTGTCACATGACCATGGAAAGGCCAATCCTCAGGCAGCGATGGGGTTAAGCAGCCTAGTGCAGTGATGTAGAGCAGCTGGCTGACCTCGTAGCCTTCTTTTCCCTTCCAGCCAACACCAAAACATCTGCTGCATTACTCATGTTTCATGTATCGTGCTCCAGAGCCTCAGAGGCGGCGCCCGGCGATGGGAAATGTAAGAGCAGACGTATATAGACAGCTCCATGCATGCTCCATCCACGGGGTGCAACTCCAAAAGTGTTTCTCAACTACTCACCGTACCATGGACCATGGAACAATCCTATTATAGATGCTCAGTAATGGATTATACCAAACAACCTTCTTGCTGGGGGGGAGTGGGGGGGGGGGGTTGGGCTTTATAAGATAGGTGAACTTTATAATGATACTATATCCCCATTTATTTCTGGTCTATTCACTTTACCAACCAGGAGGACATCCTGAAGGTGATAGAATTACCCGGAGGGGATTCATAGCACTTGTTGAGAATCTGGAACCTTAACCCAACATGCAAAGAGCAAGAATGATGTACAAAGTGTTAAGCTGGGCATACACCGCTCGGTTTCTTAATAGATTTGAGTACCGTGCGCGTTCATGGATCTCTATTGTGCTCAAATCTATAGAAAATTGGGGTCAATCGATCCCGCTCCAAGGGGTTCGGCCGAATAGGGTTCCAATATGTTGGTAAACCCTATTGGACTTCCATTACTTGGATGGGGACAGAAGGTTCCCATACAAAGTATCGTATGGGCTGGCAGCCACAGAAGTATCGGGCCAGCTCGATGATGTCATTGAGCCGCGGTCAGGCTTGCCATACTCTCCTGCCAACCAGAAAATAGGCAGTAGAGAATAGAAGTGGCAAGTCTGATATTAACTCAATAAGCAATGCTGATATTCTAACCCTGTGGTTCCCAAAGTGGGGGGCAGGGCACCCGGGAGGGTGCAGAGGTATTCCGAGGGGGCACAGCTGAGGTGGCACTTGAAGCCCTCTATGTGTGCATTATCAGCCAGAGAGAGGGGAGGGATCTGCAGAACTCTGCTGCGTATTGGCTCTCCCCGCTGTCAGTTCTCTTTTTCACACAGTCCATCCACCCTCCCTCCCCTACCACTGCCAGCCAATCAGACAACCCTGAGAGATAGACAGACAGGAAGACAACCATGGGTGAACTAGCTTCAGGTAGAGTGCATGTAGTATGTGTGTCTCTGTGTGTTTTTGTCTCTGTGTGTATTTGTCTCTGTCCATTACTAGAAGAACAATGAACGGTCCATTTACTTTTTGCCTGTAATTTTTCCAAGAGGTAGGTTCTAAAGCTAGCCATACACGTGTCGGATTCCATGTCCGATCGATTCATCATCCGATCGATTCCGGCGATTCTGCCGGGAATCGCAGGTGTGATCAATCGGCCAATTAAGAGTATCCATCGCTGCATACCACCTTGTCCAACGGATTCCGGGACGGATCCGTGTCCGATTGTCCACCTCACAAATGGCAACTCCCCCTGATCTGTGCAGAATCGGATCAGAAAGACCAACATGTTGGTTCTCTGTCGGATCCGATTCTGAGCCCCTGAACGATCGGACCTGATCGATCGGACAAGGTGGGCTGCATGCGATTCCGGCACGATCGTTTTGCGTGCACGCGCCCGGAATCGATCGTGCCGGAATCCGGTGCGAATCCGACACGTGTATGGGGGCCTTAAGGCAGGGGTGGGCAAACTAAGGCGCGGGGCTGGATCCGGCCCGTTTAGCGTTCTTTTCCAGGTCCTTTGTCACATTGTTGAAAAGGTGCTCCCCTCCGCTTGTTCTCTGCAATGAGCGTACATAATGCCTAGAGATGTCCAAACCTTGCCTTGGGGGCGATGCAGTGACGTGATCTTGGCACTGTGGGGCATCCTCATGGTGGCAACAGACGGTCTCTAGGATTTATCGCTGATCATTGCAATGAATGATCATTTTTTAAAGAGATTTAAAGATAACAACGTCCCTGTCACCCGTCGCCTATTACACATCACAGTCATCATTGCCATCCAGCATTGCATGGAATAAAGCACACATATGGGGGGTCCGCCACTTAGCCTTCTGAGCGTTCTCCCCGAATTAACTCAGCCCCAGTTAGCCGGAGGAGCGCCCGAGGTCTCGCCGTCTTC
>CM070032.1:224406396-224419878 GCA_036250615.1 Ptychadena robeensis
GGGGGGGGGGGCCCTATGGGCACCACCCTCTGCGTTTGCTGGGGCGCTGTAGTGTAGACCCAGCCTTACCCTCCTGAAATGTAAAGACCACCTTTATCATAGCGCAGCCGTGTCCCTGACATTTGTGTATTGTCAATATTTCATCCATTCTTCTATTGGTTCTTGTGTCCCATTATTTTAGCCCCAATCTCAAGGATTCCAAGAACCGCTTTCGCCTTCACCTGCGCTGCGCCGAGTCTTTCTGGTTTCTATGCGCTGTGATTACGGGAGGCCGTGACGGTGGGTAAATAACCGCCTTTGCTTATCTGTGCGTAGAACACGAGCTCGGAAGCTTCTTTCACAACAAAATTAATTTGTTTTCCTTCTGTGAAGCCCGTGCGCGCCCCGCTCTCTTCCCCCATCGCCGTACTACACATCCTCTGCCAAGTGCGCTGTGCTGGTTTCTGGAGAACCGGCGGTTTTTAGTCTTTGATAATAAACTGTTACAGGAAACCTTCGTTTGGGGAAAGGCTCTGGCAAGAGTTTCTATATTTAAATTCGAAAGCTGCCGATGTACAACTTCTTCCTACCGGAAAATAAGTGGTGATCGAGTCATTGGGTTGAAATCTTTTTGTGAAATTTGAAACTGGGGATAGACGCTACATCAATGGTTTTCATCTCTCCAGTTTTGATCATGAGGTTGCTTAGACTTGTCCTATTATAGTTTTTTTTGGGGTGTTGCACATGGCAATACCTTTTTGTTTATGTGGTGCGTTCAGGTGGCATTTGTTATGAATGGCACCCAACATATTGCTAGTAACACAACACACCACACCACAGCACATATATTATGTATTGGTTTAAAGGATCATGGTTATTTTTTGGTCTGGTAGCGTTCAGACTTGACTTGGACCCATAGCCACTATGCACGGCCCAATGATTAAAAGCATTTTTGTGAAATTTGTGACCATTGATTTAGCAACCACCCTGATTTTTGGTCACAAATTTCACAAAAATGCTTTGAGTCATTGGGCCGTGCATAGTGGCTATGGGTCCAAGTGAAGTCTGAACACTACCAGACCAAAAAAATAACCATGACCCTTTAAACCAATACATAATATATGTGCTGTGGTGTGTTGTGTTACTAGCAATATGTTGGGGTGCCATTCTTAACAAATGCCACCTGAACACATCACAAACATAAAGAAGTATTGCCATGTCTTGTGGTACAACACACAAAAAGGACAACTGTAGATGAACCCTGACAGTAGACTAGGCAACCACACGATAAAGACCAATATATATTTGCTTTGCAATATATTTATACCCCTAGACTGGTGCCATTATGACAACCATGAGCCACAACCTTAGTGCCCTCAACAGGAGAGGTGGAAACCAAAACTCAGGGTGGTTGCTAAATCAATGGTTTCCACCTCTCCTGTTGAGGGCACTAAGGTTGTGGCTCATGGTTGTCATAATGGCACCAGTCTAGGGGTATAAATCTATTGCAAAGCAAATATATATTGGTCTTTATGGTGTGGTTGCCTAGTCTGTCAGGGTTCATCTTCAGTTGTTAAGACATGGTCATTGTGTTTGTGATGTGTTCAGGTAGCATTTTTTATGAATGGCACCCAACATATTGCTAATAACACAACACACCACAGCACATATATAATGTATTGGTCATGGTTATTTTTTGGTCTGATGGTAGCGTTCACTTATTGACTTGGACCCATAGCCTCTATGCACGGACCAATGACTCAAAGCATTTTTTGTGAAATTTGTGACCAAAACTAAGGGTGGTTGCTAAATCAATGGTTTCCCCCTCTTCCTGTTGATGGCACTAAAGGTGGGTTTACACGTCAAGATGTTTGTTTCGTTCAACTTCAGATTCGATTTTTTTTTTAGATTTTTTTTTATCGGATTTCGTTCGTCCATTTATCGAAGGTAATTAGATTTTTGTACAACCGATGCAAATATCGAATGAAAATAATCGTCGGAAACGCGAATGAAAAATCTTCCAGATTTTTTAGGAAGTGATGTATTCTGTGGGTGTTGTCACTGCAGCATACTGTACACACACACACACACACACACACACCTGTATACTCACTGCAGCATACTGTACACACACACCTGTACACTCACTGCAGCATTTTGTACACACACACACCTGTATATTCACTGCAGTATAAATTCATACTTTAAATATATTTGCTGTGTATTCACAATCATACATACATATCGCTATTAACAATTAACATTTAATATTGAAATATATGTATTTTTCTATTGACACCACGTTGTTACGTTCGTCCACAATGCAATTGTTTCGTTCGGAAAGTTCTACTCGGAAATAAAATATAAACAACATCATGGACGAATCAAAATCATACATTGTAAAAATCCCAACATTCATTGCGCAGGAAATAAGTCATGCTACTGGTTAAATATCGAGTCAAAAAATATCGAGTGAAATAAGGAGCGTTCGTTTTTTACACGAAAAATAAACGACAGATGAAAGTTTACCAACATGTCCGATCACCTTGTGGACGATTTTTTGTCGGATATCGAAAAAAAACGAGCCAAAAAATCGTTATGGTTATTGTTCATGGTTTTGGTCTCTTGGTAGCATATTCAGACTTCTTCATTGCATGGTTTTGGGTAGATATGTAATAAAGAAGGCCGGAAACATTTATGGTGATGGTCCTTAGCATTGTGCTAACATCTGAAGAAACTTGCTCTTGGGTGATTTGGTTTAGCGGGTTCAGTTCATCAATAAGAACATTGGGGCCGGTCCTTAACGTCTTTTGCCTATTTTTCTTCCACAGGTCAACTTACAGTAGAGCTTGGACGGCATGCAAAGTTGTGAAATATCTTCAGACAGCACTGATGATCCTCTTAGTAGTGGCCCACGGAGAAACCGACAACCGCGAATAGTAATTATTGGGGCGGGGCTTGCGGGCCTGTCTGCTGCAAAATATCTCCTCGAGAGAGGATTCACGGATGTCACCATCCTTGAGGCATCTGATCGGATAGGAGGCCGAGTACAAAGTATAAAACTTGGTGAGTGTCTAGAAATGTTGGACATTCTAGATTAGACGTGGGCAAACTCAGGCCCGGGGGCCAAGACCGGCCCTTTTATTCTTTTAATTTAATCACCTTGGTGTCAAGACACTCTAGCTCCACTATTTCCCTGTAATAATTAAAGATAACACTAAAGGATACTGTATTTTTCGCACTAGAAGATGCACCAGACCATAACACGCACCCAGTTTTTAGAGCAGGAAAGCCAGAAAAAAAATATTTGAAGTGTTCAAGTGATTAAGATCAATGCTATGAATCAAATGTATGCAATACCAACTTTCTGCCACTAGATATCACTAGCCGCAGTACTATCACGGCACACACCTCATCTTCCTCATTGATCAGGAGGAGGGGGGGCCTTGGGGGCCGGATGGCTGCAGAGTCTCCTCTCTCTGTGTCAGTGGAAGCTGCAGTGTGATTGCAGCTCCCACAGACAGAGAGAGAGAGATAGATAGGCGTTTACCGATCTCTTCATTGCTTATACCAGCAGGGCTCTGCTGTCAAAAGCAATAATACAGTTCAGATAGGAGATCCAGTCGTGGGTTGACTGATTCTTCAGCTCCCTGGCTAATCTTATGTTCCGAATGAGTGACCCCTGCGGCCATGGGTACTTGCTCTCCTGGCAAGGAGAGCAAGTACCCGTGGCAGCGGGGGTCACTCATTCGGAACATTAGACGCAGGCACTTTTACCTGCAATAGAATGCTAAAGCTGCTCTATCAAAAGCTTCGACTTCTTAATTTTTTTAAACACATTTTCTTTTTTTTTTTTTATATCCTGTCCTAGCTACGAGATATTAGGACTCCCTTGCAGGCTCTTGGTCTGGCCCTTATGTCACATTTATAAACACATTGTGGCCCACAAGTCAAAAAGATTGCCCACCCTTGTTCTTGAACATGCTTGAGTATGACTCCTATAAATTTCCAACTTTTATAATATAGAAATGATTTTCTTTCTTGGGAAATGAGCTTTGGTTTACAGTTTGGGTTGTATTTCTGCTCTTTTTGTAGACCACGCTACATTTGAACTGGGAGCTACCTGGATCCATGGGTCAAATGGCAACCCCATCTATCATCTAGCAGAAGACAATGGCTTGTTGGAGGAAACCACCGATGGAGAGAGAAGTGTTGGTCGCATCAGCCTTTACTCCAAGAATGGAGTGGCTCACTACCTCACCAGCAGTGGCCAGAGGATCCCGAAAGATTTGGTTGAAGAATTCAGTGATCTTTATAACGAGGTACGCGGCAGAGCTTACTGGTAACGCACCTGGTTTAGATATAGGTTACAAATGACAATACATTCAAAGGGTTCTGGAATTTCCTTGTTAACCTCCTGGGTGGTTCGGGCAGAGTTTAACAAAACAAACTTCCCGAGCTGGGATCAAGCAGACTCACCTGTTCTCTGTGAGCCCGCGGATATCCTGCATCGCTGCAGGCCCGCAGAGCGGCTCCGGCGCCGCGTTATCGGTGGCAGTGCTGTAGACCTCCATTATAATGGAGGGGCCTCACGTTTTACCGGCCCTCGTTGATGGAGATGTGGGGAGGGGTGGGGCAGGAAATCCTGGCATAGTGAGTGCATGGCCTTACCGCCCAGTGATTTGAATTGCGGGTGGCCGCTCGCCTGCAATTACTGATGCAATCAGGTGCGATTTGACAAATCGATTTTTACACAAGATTAAAAAATATTATAAAAATAAAAATCGCCCCCATTAAAAAAATAAAAATCACCCTTGACCCACACGCGATCAAAAATTGCACCCATTCATGTCTATGGGAGTGATCAGTGCAGAAAAATCACATTCGCCCATGATCCAAATGCAGGGAGCCGCGATTCTGAACGTTTGTCCAACTGCATCCCATCGCGGCCTTTAGTTGAAGTGGGGACAAGCCCAATCAACTAAATGGAGGTGATCAGCTGTGATCACAGCGTGCGATAAAAATCGTGCATGACTGATCGCCTAAGTGTGAACATAGCCTTAAGGTAAGCATACATGCCTCGATTCTCCCTAGATAGATGAGGTACTGGCCTCCCTCAGAGGATCAGCCAGCACCCTTTGCAGCATTACTTTGGATGGGAATGGCAGATTCCTGGTCTATCTTGCCAGAGGGCGTGCAAGATTTTTGGCAGAGCAACCACCTGCTGATTTGGCGGGGACGCGCACATGGTCGATTGCCTAGTGTATGGCTACCTTTGACTGTGACCTATGACTGTGTTAGTTACATATACATGACTATGGTAGGGACATTTAGATTGTGCGCTTCTCTGAGAGACAGTTAAGGCCCCCATATACTTCTAGAGTTTTCATTCCATCAATTTTCTGGTTGATTGATTGAAAATCTAAGGCAGCCCACATGGTTAGTTCAACCTAAAACAATTAAAATTGGGAAAAAATTTATTGAAAAATACAGTATGGCAAATATTTTATTGATTGTTATCACTCTATTTATATACTAAGCACTTTATTCACGATGTATTTATATACTTCTGGTCCTTTTGCACAGACTTAATAAAGACCTTTTATTATATACCTCAAATAACTATTTCTTTGAATGGATGCAAAAAACGGACTACTATAGCACCGAAAAATCCCAGTAGGGACTCATTATCAGGAGGGATTTCCCCTGATTAGCTTTATATTTGTTATCTAGAAAATAAGGGATGGTGCACCTGACTACCAATCAGGCACCCATAGCATTTTATTATATATCTGTATTGAAAAATTATTGGACATGCTGGTAAATTTTAATTGGTTGTATTGAAATTGATTACACTTTCAGTCGATCCCCCAAAAAGTTACGATCTGTTACTGCAGTTGGCAAACATACAATCAATCACCAATTTGCCTGACCCCAAAAATACATGTATGGGGGGCTTTAGTGATATGACTATATATACTCTGTAAAGCACTGCGTAATATGTCAGTGCTATATAAATCCAAGATAATAATAACTGTGACGTACAAGCCTCATATCTATTTTCTGTACTTGAGATAAGACATATGTATTGTAGACACGCACTGGATGATTGTAATGTGTATGTTCCTTTATACATATACAGGATAACAGGACAGTAAAGGTCTCCTATAGGCCGACTGTCTGAATTGGATGCGTATTTTCCTGTGTGCAGCATTACTAGATAGATGAGGCTTATGTAGGTCAGTGTTGAAGTCAAGTGCTTCCTTCTCCTTTAGATGTGAAACATTAAAAGATTCAGTTTGACCTTCTCTGCTCCCTCAATAAGACCTGCTGTGTCCAAAAAAAGGCAAAGCCGCAGAGCGGTAATCCCCATCAGCTGACCTGTGTTTGATGTAGACTTGAAAAAATAAACACAACCACTCAAATTACTTTTTTTCGTAAAGCAAATCTGAACGAAAAAAAAAAATCATATACACATTACACTGCATTTTTTCATTGGTCTTCATCCAGGCAAACCAATCCCTAAATATACTTACCGTATGCTTCACACTGTAAGACGCACCCCAAAGTTTTTTGGAGAGTTATATTAGGAAAAACAAAACTGACACAGCCATTCAGATATCAAGTGAATATACAGAATGTTCCAGCAAAGCAGGCAGGATGGGAACATGCAGTATTCACTCTATATTCCTCCAGCCAAAAGGCCAGTGCCAGGAGGGAGGTCATCACTGTCAGGGATGAAACTTTAGCATGTGTCTATACACTAGCAGTACCCATTCTCTGTAATATGTCTCTTCAGAACTTGATCAGCGTCTTCAATCTGGTACTTAACTCAACATAGGGCCCCCATACACGTCTAGATTTTTCATCCAATCAACTTATGCCTGGCATACACATGCCGATAAGCTGCCGATTTTTTCACCTGACCCACGGGCGTGCGCGCTCGCGCCGTCGGTCAGCTGAAAAATCGGCCGCTTATCAGTATGTGCCCACATGGGGCGACAGATCCCTGTCGCCCCACAGCTCGGCCGGCCAGAGAACGGACATGTCCGATATTCTCTGGCCGATGCAAGCCGATGCCATTAGCTTCAATGAAAACCAGCGTCTTCATTGAAGCTAATGGCCGGCACACAAAGGGTGCCGGCCGACTGAAGCAGCCCCATAATGCACCAGGGTGCAAACGTGATGACGTCATCATCGGAGCATGTCTGTCGGCACCCATCTGTGGGTGTATGGCAGGCATTAATTCAATACATTTTTTGATTGATTGAAAATCTATGGCAGCCCACATGGTTAGAGCGACCTAAAACAATTCAAATTGGGCAAAAATTTATTGAAAATTTATTGGGCGTGCTGGTAAATTTGTAATTGGTTATATTGACATTGATTACACTATCAGTTGATCCCCAAAAAAGTTGATCAAATATCTGTTACTACAGTTGGCAAACTTACAATCAATCACCAATTTCCCTGACCCCCAAAGCATCTATCTTTTTAAGTTGATTGAACAGAAAATCTCGATGTGTATGGGGGGCTTTAGCCATGAGCAGCTATTTACAATTGGGAGGAGATATGAGTCTTGTGTCACAATTTATTGATTGAAATGCAGAATGTTATTGTAAATGCACAACTCACGCTATCTAATTGTAAAATGTCACGGGTAAATTCCCATGCAATCGATCAATTGAACGGAAATCAATGTGGGCACATCTATTACCGTTCAATGAAGACCTCCGGCTAGCAGAGTTCTCTCCGGCTTCCAGCGTGTGAGTCCGAACAGGCTGGAAGCTGAACAGAAATCTATCCAGCCTCTCCCCGTACAGCAGCCAGATGAAGAATGCTGACTCCGCCCCCTTCACACATCCGGCTGTCAGATCTGTGTAAAGAAGGATGAGTCGGCTTTTCCTATACTTTTACATGAAGATTCTTCTTCATGTAAAGTATTGCAGATTGAACAGGGTTCTCCAACATGTTGGAACCCTGTTCAATCGAGTTCCCGTTCAATCGAGGAAAGCACACACAGGTAGGATTGTAAGCAGATTAGAACACAATCAATCACCGTGACCGCGCACGTTGATTGTACTCGAGTCTTTTTACAAATCTACCCGTGTGTGCCTAGCTTTACAAAGGTAGGCATTTGTTGATGCTCCAGGTAAAGCTAGCCACACACATTTCAAATATGGTTCAATCGATGCTCGATTAGATCGAGGAATTCAATCGTCTAATCGAAAATTGATCTTAATCGCATCAACATACACCCCACATTGAGTTTGCGATTGTGGTGAGATTTCGATTCCAAAATATTACTAAAATCGTCGATTTTGGTCTGGAAACGATTGAAGTTCAGATAGAAGTGGTCTATGTTATTGTATCGAATCTAATCGATCCAGGAGAAACACCACAAACATCCACGATTATAAAACGATTTTGGCACAATCGACAATGATTTTCCAACATGTCCGATCAAAATTCGATAATTTTTTCTGCCTTCATCGAACAATTATCGTCGATCGCACCATGTGGGCATTTCTCGATTTTCGTTCAATTGATGAAAAAATTCATCTAATCGAGCATCGATTGAACCAAAATCGAACCGTGTGTGGCTAGCTCAAGTCAAATGAAATTTAATCCAATGAAATTATTCAAATGGGTAGGGCAATCCCAAAAATAAATCCCCGTCATCCAGTCTCCAAAATCCTTAAATGTACTGGAGTAGGTGATACCATGCCTCTCGCAATAACCCCCCTAGCTTTTGTGGACACAAACCACCCACGTGTACATTTCTACAACGAGATCATGCTTGGGGATCTGAAATGCAGCCAAAGGTAAAGTAATCACATGTAGAAGTGAGGTCAGATGCGGGGAACCGGCACAACCAGGACGTGAGGAGTTGTTCTAGTGAGAACAGCCGTCCATGACTCACACATTCTATAGGAGGAGTGATGTCACCGTGACTCAGTCTTGGCTCTTCCATAGTTCCCTTAGAAGGATATAATCCACCCCTCGGTAGATTAGAGTTAAGAAGATTAGAGATTGAAGAGTGAAGCGCTCCGTATATCTAGGGCTGTGTGTGTGCTTGGCACCCTTGTATCAAATCTTTCATTACTCAGGAGAGCTAAAAAGATTGGGAAAGGCTGCAGTAGTGTCGGGGCTGAAAATTTAGCATGGGTTTATACACTAGCATTCTCTGTAAGATGTCTGTTGATCAGTGCGTTCAATCTGGTACTGTATGAAAAGATTGTAAGGTGTATGGGGGCCTTTAAGGCCCCCATACACCTTTCAATCTTTCCATACAATTTCTGTACAATTAACTTTTCTTTTAACAAAACCATGTAATATGCGGACCTTTCTAAACCTTCCAATCACTATGTATTCTATCAGGGAGGACCCAGCACTACATAGCAGTGATATATACCTTCCAATCACTATGTATTCTACCAGGGAGGACCCAGCACTACATAGCAGTGATATATACCTTCTAATCCCTATGTATTCTATCAGGGAGGACCCAGCACTACATAGCAGTGATATATACCTTCCAATCACTATGTATTCTATCAGGGAGGCCACTATACTACATGGTTGTTGGTAGATCTAATGGAAATTGTATGGAGCGATCTAAAGGTGTATGGGGAGGGGGGGGCTTTACCCATGAGCAGCTATTTACATATTGAAGGAGAATTTCTTTTACAAAATGTATTTGTGATGCAGAATGTTCATGTAAATACACAACTCATACTATCTATTTGTAAAATATCTCTCTCCACAAGTTGGTCAGTGTGTTCAGAGAATAGCCGTCCATGACTTATGCCAGTGGTGGTCCTCTTCATCACTAAATTGCCGCACATAACAGCGATCCAGACTCTTCCCCCCCTCGACATATCTCAGCTGGCGGTGGACCAGATGCCGAAAGGCAGTCAAAACCTGGCAGCACCCACCCACCCCCCTCCTGACCTGGTTTCTCCGATCAACATTGACATTTACTGATGTAGAACCACCAAAGTGGATTTGGAAAGCTGGGTCAGCGTGTGACCACTTCACAGGTGAGTTGCTATGCCCTATGCATTAACAGTTGGGTATGAGGGCCCCATGTGGAGGACCAAGAGGGGCCGCCAAACAACGCCCAAAGGGCCGCAGGTTTGGCACCTAGGACTTATGCATTCTATAGGAGGAGTGATGTCACAGTGACTCAGTCTTGGCTCTTTCATAGTTCCTTTAAGGCCCCCACACATGTACCGAGTGGGGTCTGACAGAGCATCATCACGCTGCTCTCCAGAGCTGACTGCATCGGTGGGCACCCTTTGTGTGCCGGGCGTTACCTTCAATAGAGATGCCAGTCTCTATTGAAACTAATGACATCAGGCAGAGAATATCAGACATGTCCATTCTCTGGCCGACCGAGCTGTGAGGCGACAGGGATCTGTTGCCCCATGTGGGCACCCCCGACCCCCGCGAGCGCGCACGCCCATCGGCCGGCGGCAAAATCGGCCCCTGCTCGGTATGATCAAATAATAACAAAGTGGGGGGGGGGGCAATTGGCATATTGATCTGCAATACACTGCATAACGACATTCCCACAATGGTTATCCTTTAGAAATTTATAACCCCCCCCCCCCCCCCCCCCCCCTCCAGTAGATTAGAGTTAAGGAGATTAGAGATTGAAGAGGGAAGTGTTCATTAGATCTAGGGCTGTGTGTGTGCTTGGCACCTTTGTGTCAAATCTTAAATTACATGGGAGAGCTAAAAAGGTTGAGAACCACTTGCTTAGAATCTAGAGCAGACATAGGCAAACAATGGGCGTGGAGCCAGATCTGGCCCATTGTCACCTTGTTGAAAAGATACTCTGGCTCCCCTCTGCTTGTTCCCTGCAGTGAGCACACATAATGCCTGGAAAAATCCTAAGGTCCACCTTCTGCAATGAACAAGTGGATGACGGCAAAGGTCTCTGCATTTTGACTTATTGCAGGTTAGTTTTTTCCTCACTGGCATTATGATATATACAGGAATATAAGACGATATTTTGCAGACTATAAGACGCAGCCCAGTTTTTAGGACAGAAAAACCAGAAAAAAAAAGATTTAATACGTTTTCTATTAGTTGGGTAATGCAATGAATTCAATGAATGCAATATTCAATTCAGCCAGTAGATGTCACTAGCAGCAGTACACTCTCAGCACAATGTCATTCTCCACACTGATCGGAAGGAGGCGTGGGCCAACAGCTGCAGAGCCTCTGCTCTCCGGCTGGCTGTTACTGTGTCCATGGAAGCTGCAGAGTGATTGCAATTCCCACAGAGGGAGAGAGGGATAGATGGCAGTTCATCTATGCCTCTCTTCATTGCTTATGCCAGCAGGGCTCTGAGCTCTGCTGGCATAGGCAATTATACAGTTCAGATGGGAGAGCCGGACACCGGCTGACCGCTCCTCCAGCTCCCCTGCTAATCTCCGTGGCGGGAAGCCAAGGTGTGACCCAGATGCATGTCTTCAGCATGATCAATGGCACCGGGGGTGTGCAATTAGGACACCTATGCTTGGCAGCCATTACAAGCTCTTGTTCTAGTCCCTCTGTCCAATTTAAGGAACCCATTGTGGCCCCTGAGTCAAAATATTTGCCCACCAATGGTCTAGAGCAGGGGTGGGCAATTTAAGACCCTGGGGGCTTGATCTGGCCAGTGTAGCTTTCTTTTCTGGCCCTTTGTCACATTGTTGAAAAGATGCTCCCCTCCGCTTGTTCTTTGCAATGAGTGCACATAATGTCTAGAGGTTTCCAAACCTTTGGGGGCGATGCAGTGGTGTGATCATGACGCAGTGGGGCATCCTCATGGTGACCGTCTCTAGGAATTATCTCTGATCATTGCAATGAATAAGCATTTCTTTGTAAGTGCAGAGCACAATCAAGCCTTCTTAAAACAGAAGGTATTTACACGGCCCAATCCAGCACAAATCCCAAAACTGTAGGTGGAAGCCCTCGTTTCGGGACAGTGGGCGGAGCCATGCAAATTATTCCTTTTCACCCCATCAGCCAGATGCACATCCAGAAACCGCTGGTGTACAGTGCAAATATAGCCTTTTTGGTACAGAGCCATTTATTCCAAACTGCATACAGCTGTTTCAGGCTACTTGGCCATCATCAGTGCAGTGCATGGGCTTTTTGATTCCTTTCATCCCTTCTCACCATAACCTTCACGGGTACTTCTCTTTGTAAGTGCAGGAAATTGAAAAAGATAACAACGTCCCTGTCATGCGTCATCTTATCACGCCGCCATGGTTGGTGATGGCGCTGGAATTGGCACACCTATGGCAGGTCAGCCATTACAGGCTCTTGGTCCGGCCTCCCTTATCAAATTTAAGAAGCCAATGTGGCCACCAGTCAGTTTGCCCACCCCCGGGGAAGAGGTTGTAAAGCATATCCAGAGCCATGCGAACCATCATTTTCATTACGATGAGTGTAGTGACTAATGAGCCCTCCCAGACGCCTAGTTTCGGCAGAGGAGATGATTAGTATGCATCCGCACAGCGGGCACAGGTCACCCATTGATATTCCGGGCACGGGATTCTATACATGAATGGAACAGACTCTGGTCAGGAGATAAATATTTCAGCATATCCTTCCCGAACATCGCTGCTGCTCAGATACTTTAACTGTTATTCAGGAAGCCTCTGGTTCGAGTAATAGGCGCACCTTTACCATGAGAACAATGTTTCCGAGCTTTTTATATCTATAGAGAGGGATCACCACTTACACCTTACTGGGAAAGGCCACCATCCCAAATTAAATATACAGGGAGGGGGGGGTGGGCGGGCAGTGGGTTCCGAAGGTTAATCAGACCCGCGGTCCTTCCAATTTATTTATTTAAGTGTGGCCTAGCCCAGCCCTTAAATCATGCCTCAGTATAAAGAAATATAAATAGTATAAATAAGAACAGATGATAGTAGATGTTGAGGGTCATAAACAATTAGATGATCATGTCAACATGGTCTTGATAGCAAAAATTATAAAGGTCCGAAAAGTCCTTTTAAAAGGTTATAAAAAAGTCTTTATTATTCACATCTGGGCAGTATCCTTAGGCTGTTTGGATGTTTGCCGATCCATATGGCGAACTTGGTTAATTAGATATCCATAAAGATATATAGAGGATCCACAACCTCTTTTTATATCTGGAAGACTCTAATGCCGTCAGCAGCTCCGATCTCATCACGCCAGAGACGTCTCTACTAGAGATGGTCGAATTTATTTTCAAAAATTCAATGATGTGAGTTAATTGCAAAGCCCCTGAGCATGGTATCATCACCAAACTTGCTGGAGATGCAGAGACGGGCTTGGGTGTATACTACAAAAAAAAGTTTGGCTCGAACACAAATAGTTTTTGCATAAATTAGGTTCAAAGTCAAGTAAAAATTTAGAAAATCGGAATTCTGATTTTCAAAATTTTTACTCGACTTTGAACCTAATTTATGCAAAAACTACATGTGCTAGAGCCGAACTTTTTCCAATGTTCCCCCA
>CM070032.1:224425056-224456390 GCA_036250615.1 Ptychadena robeensis
AGTTGTTGGTAGATCTGATGGAAATTGTATGGAGAAATCTAAAGGTGTATGGGGGGGCTTTAGTCTGCGCCCAGCTACTTGTGTATGCGGGTTGTTCTGGCAGAGCGGTTTCATTATTTAATTTTCCGTTTATATTTCAGTCGGTGATGAACCAGTTTAGCGGAGTGTAAGTGTATATAATTACTGGATGCATATTACTTTATTGCTCCTGCTCCGGCGAGGCACGTTGAATATTTCATGATGCCTTCGGCCTGCTGATCCGTTGCTGTATGCTCGCTGCAACACAATATGTCTGATTAAACAAATATCCGTGTCCCTTTCACTGTCAGGTTTGTTCCAGGCCTTGGGCGTCCTTTTCTATAATCAAAGAAATTAGCTTTTTTTTCTTTTTCTATATTATAAGGTTTCCCTTGTGGTAAGACTAGATCCTCTTGATCCTGTTTCTTGATGTATTGATCCTACAGCGCGACATGTAATAGCCTCAAATCTTCATTTTTCACATATGTGATGCACATGGATTCTCTAGAACATGGGTTCGTAAACAAAAGCCTAAGTGGGCCATATATGGTCTATGGGCAGTAAAGACCAGCCCCCAAAGCAATCACGTTTTCTGTAAGAAAAGCTGGAGATTAAGAGGAAAGCCTGGGCTGGTAAGGGTGCACTGAGGGCATCTTGTGGCAAAAGGTGGTATTGCAGAGGGATACACACACACACACACACACACACATATATACATGTATGGGGAGCCCCATGATTGAGCTTGTTAAGTCCTTGTAGACAAAGTTTTTAATATATATTTCCTATTGACTTCATGTTGTTGGAAGTGTCTGCGTCTTAGGGCTTGTTTCCATTGATGCAATTTGCCGCCCCTCCGACCTTATCCATAGGCAAACCATCAGCTAGGCTCCATTGGTGCGGCTGAGTGTGGATGCGGTGCGGTTCCGAACGCTAGCTACAGTGTTCTTGTGTGGAAACCGCAACCGACCGCATCCTTTCACATGGGGGCTGCCCAGAGTCTTCATCCGAACGCACGGACATACGCATGCATCCGCATGAAAACAGCTTGGGGTGGCGGCAGGAGCAGCTGCAGCCGCAGCAACCTCACACCGCACCGGTGGAAACAAGCCCTTATGCTCCGAATGTGCGACAGAGCCCTGCTGGCATAAGCAATGAAGAGAGGCATAGATGAACTGGCATCTTTCCCTCTCTCCATGTCAGAGGAAACTGCAATCACTCTGCAGCTTCCACGGACACAGGAACAGCCAGCCTGAGAGGGAGAGGAGAGATTCTGCAGCTGTTGGCCCCCCTCCTCCCAGTCATTGAGGAAGATGACGTTGTGCTGTAATAGTACTGCTGCTAGTGACACCTACTGGCTGAATTGAAATTTGCATTCATTTAGTCCATTGCATTAACCCAATTGATGTGGAAACTTTGCACTATGAATAAAATATGTGCTCTGCACATGGAAATTTGTTGGTGTGTGGTGTTTGTACTGGGTCCCCCTTTTTTGAAAGGTTTGACATTTCACATTTCAACTAAAACTATATGTACAATACAGGACTACAATTGCCATAGTTTAGTTTGCCATAGTTTGAGGTCACCTCCTCCTGAGTGATGCTTGATTACAGCAGTATGAGTATCATTGCAGCTGGTTAGGCTCGATATGTTACATGAAAAGTACCATATTTTTCAGACCATAAGACGCACTTTTTCACCCCCAAAATTGGGGGGAAAAGTGCCTGCGTCTTATGGTCTGAATGTGCGACCACCGGCATCCCCTGCATCCCCACCAACGAGAACACAGAGGAGAGCTGTGTGCTGTGTTCAGTTCGGCTATGGATGGCTTGGCCGGGGTGCAGGGGGATGCAGAAATCCTGGGCTGAACACGTCACACTACACTGATCTGTTCAGTGTTCTGTGTTGTGCTGAGTGTACTGCTGCTAGTGACACCTTCTGGCTGAATTGAATATTGCATCCATTAAATTCATTGCATTATCCCAATTGATGTGAAAACTTATTAAATCCTTTTTTTTCTGGATTTTCTGCCCTAAAAACTGGGTGCGTCTTATAGTCCGAAAAATACGGTAAATAGTGCGTAAGGTGCGCACCTGACACATTTGTAGTTTAATTTGTGTCGTAATGTCTTTGTTGACTTCAGATTTGTTTTTTTTCCCAGGTTGAAAGTTGCGAGAGCAGTTCACACAGTATGGATGAAGTGTCACTTAGCGAGTTTGGTGAGTGGACGGAAATTCCTGGTGCCCATCACGTCATTCCCTGCGGCTTCATTAAGATTGTGGAACTCTTGTCCTCCTCCATCCCACAATCCGTCATCCAGCTGCGCAAACCTGTGAAGTGCATCCACTGGAACCGCTCCGTCCGCAAGCAAATCGAGAGGGTGGCCGACCACAACAACGACCAGTTAGAGGACAAGGGCTACCCTGTCTTCATCGAATGCGAAGACTACGAGTTCATCCCTGCCGATCACGTGATCGTCACCATCTCGCTGGGCGTCCTGAAGAAATTCCACGAGACTTTGTTCTATCCACGCCTTCCGGAAGACAAAGTTTTGGCCATCGAGAAGCTCGGGATCAGCACCACAGACAAGATCTTTCTGGAGTTTGAGGAGCCATTCTGGAGCCCAGAGTGCAACAGCATCCAGTTTGTGTGGGAAGATGAAGCGGAGAGCGAGAGCTTGACGTATCCAGAGGACCTGTGGTACAAGAAGATCTGCAGCTTCGATGTGCTGTATCCTCCGGAGAGATATGGTTATGTGCTCAGCGGTTGGATATGCGGCGAGGAGGCGGTGATCATGGAGAAGTGCGACGATGAGACTGTTGCTGAAACCTGCGCTGAATTATTGAGAAAATTTACAGGTCAGTATTTTGGTGGCCAATCCATAAACTGAAATTTTGGTGTAGGGTTAAAGCGCACCTAAACCCACCAGACAAACATTTCACCCTAGCTAGCCAACCCCACATTATTGGAGCAATATGTAAATAAAAAATTGTTACCTGTGAGGAGAGATCTGTACATTCCCCCTGACCCCTCCTTCTCATATCACTGGGGCCGCAGCATTCAGCTCCTCAGTGTCTGCTACAGGACTTCCTTCTGCAGCTATTCACAATTTTTTTTCCTGCTTTTACTTTGTCAATTGATACACATTGTATCTGGCGGCCCCCGGTGGCAGGCGGTGTTATTGCAGCCTTAACTCATTCAAAACTGGAAGCTAACACTGAATCTAAAATGGCGGCTCCCACAGACGTCAGCAGGATAGCTAAATATATATTTTTTTAGGTTTTGAGCAACTTTGAGCTATTAGGAAGGAAGGCAAGTAAAAAATGTAATTAAGTTCTTTTGGTGTTTTTTTTTATGTTTGAGTTTAGGTGCGCTTTAATATAGCAGAGTAGTATGTTGCATTTATGTATTAAACTCGGCAGTGGTTAGATCTCCCCTCTCGTTCCCTATTCATTTCTTGGCAACCAAAAAAAGTAGCTACAAGGAGTAATTTAACAAGATCTCTCGCAGCCCCTTTCTTCCTGGCTCTGATGACTGGCTGCCATGGCACCACCCTGAGCAAGCGGGTAAATCTCTAAGCTCGGCTCTACATAAAACCAAATGACACACAATTTTCCATAGAAAGCCAATATAAATGTCCCCAGTGGCCACTTGTGATATTGCACCTTGTGTTAACCCCAGGAAGCCTGGAAAATAAACATGAAATCTCTGATACGATTCCAGGGAGCAGCAGATAAGTATATTTTTTTAGGGTTGTGGAGTGCTATGCCACCATCATACCAGCTCAGATGCGAGTCAAACTTTTTCATTTTGCATACTGTATTTTTCGGACCATAAGACACGCCCTGTTTTTAGAGCAGGAAAAACGAAAAAAAAAGTGAAATGTTCTGATCAGTTGGAAAAAAATATCCCCTGCAGTACCCAATTTCAGCCACAACAATGGTGTCACTAGAGAGCGCACTTCAGGCATAAGGGGAGGGGTGAGTGGGGGATTCTGCACTCTTCTTTCCCTTCTTGTCAGCTGCACGGCGATCGCAGTTACAGGCAGACATACGTAAAAACGGCTGACAGCTTCCATGTGTGTCTCTCTTCTGGTAGAAACAGTACAGTACAGATGAGGCATCTAGCTGTGGCCACATCTCTCATCTGACAACTTGGGAAAGCTGTTGGAAAGCCAAGGTGGTCACGCATTCGGAACATAAGACGCAGGCACTATTCCCCCCCTCCCCCCCCCCCTGCCTGTTTTGGGGGTGAAAAGGTGAATCTTATTGAGTATACATCCGCTTTTAAAGGAAAAAAAAATAATAAAATTTTTCTTACCTCTGAGCCATCACTTTGGTGGTAAAGTGTTCCTTAATCCTAGAAAATATTCTTGCCCCCTGTGCCCACCAGCACTGGCAGTGGCTATCTAAATTCTCAAAGGCTGACCGTCTTTCTGGTATTGATAAACTGCAGTAATGAGTATGGACTCTAGATGGCGCTGGCTAATGGTTTTCAATGGTAAAAACGTATCTCTGTGGATTTCATGAGGGACCTTGATGCTGTCCTTGTGACAGGTTGACACATGCGTGTCAGTAGCACTTTGTTTTCTGAGCCAAGGCGTGTAGATGGATAATCGCAATTTACTCATTGCAGTTGAGGTTTTTTATTTTGACAAATTGTATATGGGGTGTTTGATGGCGAGGGGCATTTGGTTCTCTTTAAACTGCTTGGGACAGAATATTTTCTAAAAAGTTTACACCTTTCACCTGGAATCTTGACCAATAAATAAGCACCATGAAAATGGAGATACCTGACTGGCTCACTTTAATAGCCATGTGACTTGCAGGATCATCTATAGTGGTAGCTGATTAACACTTCCTAATGACTAGTCACTGTCTCTAAAAGGTTCGCCATCACTGCCCTAGAATCTCAGAAGGCTGCATGGATCAGAGTGCCCAAACTGAAACGCAAGACCCACGTATTTAGCGCAAAGTGCCAACATAGTAAATTTACCCTGACAGACACACACTACATACAGTGAGGTAAAAAAATATTTGATCCCCTGCTGATTTTGTATGCTTGCCCTCTGACAAAGAAATCACCTGTCTAAGAGGGTGAGGGGTACTGTGTGCATTTGGAAGAGGGAAAAGAAAACAGACAACCCAGGGAGCCAATAAGCAGCTGTTCTCTCCTCTCCTTCTTATGACTGACAGCTCGGGTGCCCACAGAGAGGGCTATGAGTGCCACCTCTGACACGCCTGTCATATTTTCGCCACCACTGTTCTAGAGTGTGTGTTGATGCTCCCCAAGGGTGGAGTACAAGGGTTCAAAAGGGTGAATTGTACTAGGTGTCGGTCTAAATGGGTGCCTTGTCTTATACTTGGGTCGGCTTATACTCTAGTATATACGGTAACATTTATGATCAATCATAATTCATACAGAACCAAATAAATTACATTATTTAATAAGACGGATGAATTAAATGAATTAGTCTCATGCCAAAAAAGTCACATTTTTGGTCAATATATCTGTTAACCAAAGACAAAAACTCAATATCTAGGACCCTGTTTTGAGACGCAGAGAAGCTCTGGAGTGAACACAGATTTAATGAAGTGGATTTATCAGTTCTGTAGACATGACAAATAGTTAGTACCCCCTCACATGATGGTTTTTCTTTTACTAAATAGTCTCAGTCTAATTGGCCCGGGAAGGCATACATCCTCACAAGCCTGCACATTCCTCTCTGTGTTTGCTCCTTTTACTCACTGCACTTTATTTTTTACATGTTAACACTTAAAGTGGGTGCATCATTAAAATCTAACAAATATATTTGTAAAAGGAAAGTTTGACTTATCTTTGAGCTGATATGATAGCGACAAAGCACTCCACACCCCTTAAAAAGTATACTTGCCTATCGTTGCCTGAAATCATTAAATTCCAGGTTTATTTTCCAGGCTTATTAGTGCAGAGTGCAATATCATAAGTGGCCACTGGGGGCATTTATAATTGTTTTCTATGGGAAAATATGTTCCATTCAGTTTAAAGTAGATTAGCGACGAGACGAGATTAGCGATTTACCGGTCTCTTTGCGGTGAGTCTGTCGGTCGACAGAGCCAGGCAGAGAGGTGGGGCCATGAGGGATCTTGTTAAATTACGTGTTACAGGTAAGTTTTGTTTTTGTTTTGTTTGTTTTTTCCCTTTATGCATCGCTCCCTATCTTCAGCACATGAAAAGATTAATTTCTAGTGGTAGGTCCGCTTTAAGTGTCTAAGCCTGTGGTCCGCAAATTTTCCTTGCAGGGCCCCCCTTTTCTATTTAGGAACATTATCAAGCCCACCCTCCCTATTCAAACACAGGTTCAGAAGGAGGGCCAGCACCCCCTTGGGATACATTTGCACCCCCCAGTTTGGGAAACACTGCTCTAGGCGTGGACTGGACCACCACCTCCTGCTTATTCCTTGTGGGCCATCATGAAGGTGGAAAGCTGTACCCTGGAGGAAAGGGCGCAGGTCTTTCCATACAGAGGAATTTTCTATTTGTGGTAACCCAGCAGCAGACATGCACAGGGATTACAGAAATACTTCCTATTCCTAGAGTTTAGAAAAAAAAAAAACAGAGGTCCCCTGGCATAGTATGTGTGTGTTTTAGTCTTTGTTATGTCACCTATGTTGCCTGCCAAGTCCTCGATGCCCTCTGTCCTCTTTTCCAACACCCTGCTTTACCGTGTAATACAATCTGTCTTCTAGAAATGTTTACAAGTACAGTTTAGGTTTCCGCTTGTCCACATGAAGGTCAGCAGAGCGATTAGAATAACTGCGATATTAATGAGGGGCATTTCAGGGTTCAGGACACAGTAGGATGTGTTAATGCCCCCCATACACCTTTAGATCACTGCATACAATTTCCATTAGATCTACCAACAACTATGTAGTATAGTGGCCTCTCTGATATATACCTTCCAATCACTATGTATTCTATCAGGGAGGACCCAGCACTACATAGCAGTGATATATACCTTCCAATCACTATGTATTCTACCAGGGAGGACCCGGCACTACATAGCAGTGATCTATACCTTCCAATCACTATGTATTCTATCAGGGAGTCCCCGGCACTACATAGCAGTGATATATACCTTCCAATCCCTATGTATTCTGTCAGGAAGGACCCGGCACTACATGGCAGTGATATATACCTTCCAATCACTATGTATTCTATCAGGGAGGACCCAGCACTACATAGCAGTGATATATACCTTCCAATCACTATGTATTCTACCAGGGAGTCCCCCTGCCCCTTACCATTTGTAGTAATATTATCTATATTACCTTGACCCGGAGTGATTTGCTGAATGTTTATATTCCTTTTGATCCTCTTTTATAACTTTAAGAAAATCGGAGATGAAATGAATCTAGGGGCTCAGATTGCTGACGTCCTTAAAATACTGTCTGCTTGAGTATCATTCCTAATCCGGTTATTTACACGTCACTGGAGAGGCACGCTGCTGGTCATTGGGAAGTCCGCACTCTACAACATCTTATTGTGGGCTGGGACAGTATTGACGTGGCAGCCAGTAGGCTTGCCTTTTTACATGGTTGTTATATAGATCATACTCATTATCCTGTTGCTATGGCTTGGTTATTTGGTGGCAGATATTGGTCCGCTATAGACCACTTGAAGTCCCCATGTTGATACAGTCTAAGGCTATGTTTCCATTACATCGGGACCCCAACGTAGCAGATAGACTTACCTGCTCGGCGGAGGATCTGTATTCACTGCAGCAAGCCACTCGGCCGTTGTAAGGCTGAACGTAGTCTAGTACGTTCAGCCTCTGCACCGGCGGATGTGTAAACATTAAGGACTATGCCGCAAATAGTCAGATAAGCACTTTACAAATGATAGAGTTTGGTGCCGGATACCACAGGACAGCTTCACCTGATGCTTCATCTGGTCAGAGCTGGACTTTGTCCCCATCACAAAAAAATTTTTTTCTCAAGAGCAGTGATGGCGTACCTATGGCATGGGTGCCAGAGGTGGCACTCGGAGCCCTCTCTGTGGGCATGTAAGCTGTTAGCACGGAGGAGAGAACTATTGGCACCCAATGCTTTCGATTCTCTTCTGATTGCACACAGTGCTCCATACCCTCCCCTATTCTATCTTATATGAAAGTAGTTGTGTGTTTTCATGTTTCATGTGTGTATATGAGTTTGTGTGTGTGTTATTCAGATTATATCGCCATGTTGGCACTTTGAAACCCAAACCCACTTATTTATCTCAGTTTGGGCCCTCAGCCCCAAAAGATTTGCTATCACTGCCTTAGAGCAGTGGTTCTCAACCTGTGGGTTAGGCCCCCCTTGGGGATCAAACAGCCATTTTTTACAGGGTTTGCCGAGTTCACTGAAAGAATCAGCTGCTGCTAACCAGCAGCAGCACTGATGCCCACAAGCAAGGGTGGGAACTTCCCACCCAGCACATCCTCACAAGTGGGGTTGTAAAATATGAGGGACGGGACATTACACTTACCTGATCATGCTGGAAGTGATGTCGCAAACGCTCACATCCTGTATTTGGAATGGGAGAGTGGCGGTGAAGAGTGCCACTTCTGCATAATAATAAAGTATAATGTCCCCCTCCTATTTTCTCACCCCGCTTGTGATGATGCCGTGCAGGGTGGAAAGTTGGGAGGGATAGAGGGAGGGGGGGCGTTACTCTCCCACCTAACTTCTCACCCTGCTCTGATACTTTTAGGGAAGTGGCAACCCCTGTGAAATAGTGATTCGACCCCCGAGGGGGGCCCGAGCCACAGGTTGAGAAGCTGCTCTAGAGTCTCTAGTTGTAATATTCACAAATTTATAATCCTTTTGTGTTTTGTCTGTAGGGAATCCGAACATTCCAAAACCTCGGCGCATCATGAGGTCTTTCTGGGGCAGTAACCCGCACTTCCTTGGCTCCTATTCCTATACCCAGGTGGGATCTAGCGGGGCGGACGTCGAGAAGCTGGTGAAGCCGCTGCCTTATACGGAGAGCTCTAAAACCGCTGTAAGTATCTGGGAAACCAAAGCCTTTCCTTCCTTACATCAATGCATTGGAAATGTGATAGGCTAGCCATACGCTGGGTGTCTTTGGGTTGATCGATGGACGAATATCGATTGATCGTACTACCTAACTTTTTTTTGTTTATGATCATACTATGGAGCACATGCATATTTTGATCAGAATATGAAGATCCTAATAAGAACATATTACACATGCTCTCCATGGTACAATAGTAAATCAATCCTACCTAGAAAACCTGTTGGATTCTTCTACAACCTTGTACAAAAATGATACAATCTACTAAAATGTACCAACATGTCTGGGGAAAAAAAATATCTATCAATTTGGGGTGATCCTAGCAGGTGGGCAGGAATATCTTTTTGTTCAAGTTAAAAATTTGTCATTCTAAGTAGTTCTAATGGAAATATCAAACCGTGTATGTCTGCCTTTACACCAAATAAACTAATCTATAACTACTTTTTGTTATTACTTTGGGAGTATAGTAGGTGGGCATATTTGGCATCTCGCCACCCACCCCCTTTCTTCCAAGAGAGATGGGTGGGCTTACATAGGTCGACTTTTCAGTCAATTACCGAGCAGGTGTTCACCATGTGAGTTTGCGGTGATCGATTGTTTGGGAATTGATTGTTGTCACCCTTTAAGTGTGATCAATCGATCCCCCTCAGTCGAACAGGGAACCAACATGTTGGTAAATCCCTTTTCGATTGTCAGTCGCCATCCAAATTATCCAATGTGATCGATTGCGCAAAGTGGTGTGCATCGATTCTCCATCAAATTGGCGAACACTCGAGTGCAGGGTGGTGACTTCATCACACTGCGCTCAGGGGTTCACCAAATGACTGAACATCTACCCATGACTACTTTTTATGGAATTCCTGTGACTAGAGGAGAACTCTGGTCATGAGACTTTTTTTGGCCTAGACCAGGGGTTGGCAGACTTTTTGACTAGTGGGCTACATTGGCTTCTTAAATTTGATAAACCAGGAACCTGTAATGGCCGACCCCCACCCCATAGGTGTGCCAATTCCATGATGATAATGAGGGCGTTGGTGTGTAATAGCGACATGTGACAGGGACGTTGTTATCTTTTTCCTGAACTGAATGCTCATTCATTGCAATGAGCCGAGAATTCCTATAGACTGTTGTCACCAAGAGGATGCGCCCACTGTCACAATCGCATCACTGCATCATCCATAAAGCAACATTTGGACTCTAGGCATTATGTGCACTCATTGCAGAGAACAAGGGGAGGGGATCATCTTTTCAACAAGGTGACAAAGGGCTGGAAAATTAATCTAAACGGGCTGGATCTTGCCCAGTGCCTTACTTTACCCACCCCTGGCCTAGACCGTTGGCATCCACTTGGTCGCCCACTAGGGAGTGCTGTCGTAATTTGCCCTGGTTTAGCGCGAATTGCTTTTAAATGGGTTCATTATTATAAACACAGTGTTCATGCACCCAATAACAAAACCTAAAAGCAGGGGTTGCACATAAGTGGTACTCTGGTACTCACAAGGGGCCAAAACCTAGCTCTGCGTTACACCTGCATTATTGTTACACAGCTCATATGTGTACTAACAACTTGGAGGCGCTCCGTGTCTGGGCGGCCGCAGCTAAATGTTACATGTATACAATTTATGTCACTTAGATCTCTGCAGGGAAACATGAATAACTATGAAAGGTTGCAGTTAGGGGGGTGACATTGGGAATGTAAATTAATAATAGTGAGATTGGATTTCTGGGGGTGTTGGAGATAAGGGGGGTGAAAGTCAGAGTAGGCATATGTAATGCTAGGCATATGCCGATAAGCGGCCGATTTTTAATCTGACGGGTGTGTGCGCTCGCGCCGTCGGTCAGGTTAAAAATCGGCTGCTAATCGGCATGTGCCCACATGGGCCGACAGATGCCTGTCGCTCCACAGCTTGGCCGGCCAGAGAACGGACATGTCCGATAATCTCTGGCCGACGCGAGCCGATGCCATAAGCTGCAATGAAGACAGCATCTTCTTTGCAGCTTATGGCCGGCACACAAAGGGTGCCCGGCCCATAATGCAACGGGATGCTAACGTGATGACGTCATCACATTAGCATCTTGGCACACATCGGAGTAGGTCTGTCTGACCTGCTCGGTATGTGTATGCCCAGCATAAGAGTCTGATCTGACAAGAGGAAAGCCAAATGTGACTATGAAAGGTTGACATTTGGACGGCAGGTAGTCTCGGGGGTTAGTTACTAACCCAGACAATTTCAGGGTTGTACTACTGAGGTATGAGATCTGGGGGTCAAACGTGTTGTACTGTGAGAGTTACATGTGACCCAAAGCCAGCTGGTGACCTAGGGATGGAGACCGCTAATTGGAGGCTCAATCAGGAACAGGGAGGTCGATCTGCAGCAGAATCTACCATGCAGGAGGCTGACGCAGAGGACAGTAAGGGAGACCACCCTACATATGGGACAAGTACCAAACACCATCTCCTGGTACTCATCTGAGAAGCTCACTAAATAAGTTATGTGCACCCCTGTGTATAAGCATAATTAATACAATAGATGTCCAAAAAACTACGGGTGCACATTGTACCAGTCACTGGATTCGTCCATTTAAAATCACATGACCGGCAATGTGATGCTTTGTATAAATAACAGTTTGTCCATGTTCACACGTCGTGGGCTATGACCCCACCTGTGGATATGGTTGCGTGTACTGTGGGCGTGGAACTTTTCTTCATATTAGATTGCCGCTAAGGTAACTCTTACATTGTTCTTCAGCCCATGCAGGTGATGTTTTCTGGAGAGGCCACCCACCGCAAGTATTACTCCACCACCCACGGTGCTCTGCTCTCAGGCCAGAGGGAAGCGGCCCACCTTGCCGAAATGTACCAAGACTTCCTGCCATGCAGAAACTGAGCGCCCCAGTGATTAAAGAACCACTTCACTTGTGACTCCTGCCAGTGTGTGTTTTATCTTTGTCATTTTCTTTCTTTTTTAACCTTGATAGTAAAAAACGATTTTTATCTTTGTAAGAAATTCCTAACTGTTTTACAACATCACGAAAGGTCTGTAGCAGAATCATGTACTGTATTGTTATGGGAGGGTGGGGGGTGGGGGGGGGGGGTGCTCCGCAGTCCTTTTCATGTTTCGTGTCGGTTATGTTTTCGCACACTTGGTGCCTTTTTTTGAATTCTTGATTTCTCTGTATTGTAAGTGCCTTCTATGACAAATACTACAAAAACATTCAATAAAAGAATTTCAGGTCGAACAGCTGTGTGCCTCTCAGCGACATCAGGCTGCGTTTGTTTGCCAAGACTCTGGTTAGCGTTAAAGACTTTGTGGGGTATCGATTTTCGGGCTTTTAAAGGTTTTTGATATACAATGTGATTACCGTTGACGTGATGTAGGTAGATGTGGTTAATGTGCTTTTGATGTTTTTACGTCCCGTGCGTACGTGTTTGTATGGGGAATTTATATATTTACCAAGAGGCTGCGATATCTGCTCATTATGTATGCATGCCGCGTCTTCTGCTTCTTATATCAAAGTCTGGGGGTAACAGCGGTTTTTTTATTTTCTAGAGATTGTTATTGTGTTATTTATTTAAATTTGCTGAGTTTAAGTGTTGAGATGGCCATACGTATCTCGATTCCCAGCGATCAGTGTGTGGTCAATCGCAATGTGTTGAAGCAAGAATTGTCAAACGTTCGTTCTGGAAATCGATGCGCACCACCTTGGGTATTCGATCCCTGGCCTATACCATGGATGGGTCCAAACAGGGAAATGCCGATCTGTCTGTTCCCCATTCAATCGATATTTTGTTGGAGCGAGATCGATGGCTCAAGGTGATCGGTCAGGGATCAAATACAAAATCGACCCGTGTATGGCCACCTTTAATAACAAAGACCCTCCATGGTGTCATCGCCAAAATTGCTGGAGATGTCAAGAAGGGAATATTACAATGTATAGCGGCAGCACATGTAATTTTTGCAGGTGTAAGTCAGCCCTACAAAATCCTATGAGGACCCCTCTACACTTCCCAGGGTAGTTGGCCATATATACTGGATACTGAGCGGAGAGGTGTTTTGGGGCTGAAGAGGTGCTAAAGTGAGTTTATTTCCACATGTGCAAAGCACAACAACCTAAATGCCTTAAGCCTGCCATACAAGCACTAATCGGCGGCTGATTTTGCTGTCAGTTGGCGGCAAAATCAGCCGCCGATCGGGGGTGCCCACACAGCTCGGCCAGCCAGAGAACGGACATGTCCCATATTCTCTGGCCGATGCCGGCCAATTCCGTTAACTTCCGGCATCTTCATTGAAACTAATGGCCGGTACACAAAGGGTGCCCGCCGATGCTGTCAGCTCGGGACTGCAGCGTGATGACGTCATCGCGCTGCTTTACAGAGCTGATCTTAGCAGCTCTGTCGGCCTCCACTCGGTGTGTGCGTGGGGGCCTTAAGAGTGCTTACTGGGTTAAATATGGCCCTGGGCTTTCAGTAAAATGACATTAAGGATGAGGCTGCACTTGGGCGGTTTGGAAGGGGCTCGTTAGTTTAGCCGCTCCCCGAACTTCTACCATTACCCCCAATGAGTCTGTCTCCACTCATACGCTGTTTACCACATTTTTCAAGTAGCACCGCCACCGCGTCCAATCCGTCCTTCCGCATCCATTGATTTCATTGGATGCAGTTTTGTTTTTTGCCCATTGACAGCAATGGACAAAATTTAAATAAAATACAGCGAATCCAGGAGTAAACCGCGGGGAAACTGCGACTAATCCAGACAGAAAACACATGCTTTCTGGATGTGTTTTTCTATCCACGTTTGTGAAGCCTTAAGCCATGTCCCCACTTCTCACATCCTAATCGCGGGCGGAGATCGCTTGCGATTTTTCACACCTGTGATTGGGCACGATCAGCGTTTTTGGACGCACCCATAGAGCATGAATGAGGGCAATTTTTTACCTGTCCATTCAGGTCTATGGGCGCGATTGGGGGCCCATGTTAAGAAACGCGATTTTAATCGTGGGCAGTCACGGGGGATCGCCTAAGTGGGGACTAGCCCTTAGTCTAAGTGGCATGTTGGGTGTAAGGCAAGGCTATGTTGTGATCCTTAAGCCGGCCAGCCATGGCTCGATTCCCTTATAGTTGCGTGTTCCATCACAACATAAGAATTGCCAACCTTGAGGAATCAATTCCTGGCCGATGCTTTGGATGATGACCCTCGGTCCCCATCCAAAACAAAGACCATTGAAAAGGGAAATACAGACATATCGGATCCCTGTTCGATTATAGTTTTTATTAAAAAAAAATTTGGAGCAGGATTGATCTCTCAAGGTGGACAGCGTTCAATTCTGGAAAACTCAATTGTCGCAAATGTGCATGTGATGGATTTGTTTGCGACTCAAACTAAAAATCACGTCATATATGTCTGGCTTTAGGAAGAGAAGGGATGGGGTTTATAGGTAAATAGGTGGGAGGTGGGTCAGAGGGGAAGGGGGCACAACATACACATGGAAGTGCCCACAAATGCAACCCAAACATTAGGCACGCTTAATACAAGAAGACACTAAACAGTGCAAAATGGGGGACAATGTCCATCAAACCTAACTCGTGGGAGAAACCTAAGTGAGGGGGGAGTAGTAGTATCTGCCCCTCCTATGAATTATATTCAAAAAGTCATAAAAGGTAACCACAAATTTAACAAGTAATATCGACAAGGGAGAACAAATGCTTAGTATTTTCAAGGTGACATGGAAAAGAAAAAAAAAAAAGGGGGTGGGGGTAATGGGACTTCAAGTGGGAAATATAACAATAAGGCTATGTTCCCACTTAGGCAATTATTTGCCTGGCGCTTATGATTTTCAATCGCTTGTGGAATCGCTGTCTATCGCCTACACTATTTTGAATGGACTTGTCCCCATTGATAAGATCACGCACTGTTGCAATTGGGAATGAACATGGGGGTAAAGGAATGAGAAGGGAGGTCAACCAAACTTAAATTAAGTTCAAAATCAAATTTTACTGCATAGCAATACCTTATGACAATAAAGCTATATTCCCACTTAGACAGCGATTCCACAAGCGATTGAAAATCACAAGCGCCAGGCAAATAATCGCCTATCGCCAACACTATTTTGAATGGGCTTGTCCCCATTGATAAGATCACGCACCATTGCAATTGGGTCCGCGATCAAATCGCAGCTCCCCCCCGTGTTCTGATCGTCGGCGGCCGCGATTATTTTTTTCTGATTGCACCCATAGACATAAATGGAGGTGATTTGTGATCGTGTGTACAGGGGATCAAAGATCGCGTCCATGCATTCTTTATGGAGGAGTTTGTTTGTTTTTTATAATGGGGGCGTTTTTTTTTGTTTTTTTTTAAATCGCAGGTGAAAATCGCCTGCCGATCTACCACCGGCAATTGAAAATCGTGAGCACAGGTGATTAATCGCCTAAGTGGGCACATAGCCTTAAAATGAGAAGGGAGGTCAACCAAACTAGGGGGAGGGGGGCAAAACTAGGACCCCATGAAGGAATGAACATGGGGGTATCCCATGAACTGCCTCTTTCTGCCTTTCTTCATATAAAGAATTGGACTTAGGGCATGAAGAACACATCAAACCACCAAGTCAGTATACCCTCTGTAGAAACAGAGGCAAGTTCACAGTCAAATTTTACTGCATAGAGCTTAATTTCCCACATCCCTTCTCTACATCTCTTCCAGCAATTTTGGAGAGGATACAGTGTTACATGTCATTGCAATTCGCTCTCAAATCAATCTAAACAGCACTTTCAGACATCTTGGGTGGGGTGGGGGTTAATGATCCTAGGAAAAGAATCATTATTGTTCAATGTGTCACGCTGTGTGCCAACATATGACGTCTCTCTCATTATGCCTCATTATTGTTACGGTGATGGACATACACTGTATGGCCAAAATACCATAAGAGTTCTACTCCATAACGTATTTCCATTGGATGGTACTGTTATATAATATAGCATACATAAGTGTTTTAGGCTATGGTGTGACTTCCATCATTAAAAAAACGGCTTAGAAAAGCCTCGTGGCTTTGTTGACAATGGCTCAGGCATGCCTAAAGAAAATGTCTGCATGGAGAAACTTGGTACACCCTGTATAGAACCCGGAGCTCAGCCCAATTGAAACAAACCACTATTGTGCTTAAGGTCTTCTCTGGCGTCATTACTTGACCTCAAAAAATGCTCTTTTGGATTGAAATTTTCACACACCCCAGAATTATGTTGAAAGCGTCCTTTATAAAATTGCGGCTGGAATTGCCACCAAGGATGGCCAACTTCATCACATCTGTAATTGGGTGTCCAACAAGCTCATTGAGATGACATGGTCAGGTGTCCACAAATGTTTGGCCGTATATTAATGCCTGCCATACACATGCTGATAAGGGGCTGATTTTTTTCACCTGACCGATGGGCGTGCGCGCTCGCGCCGTTGGTCAGCGGAAAAATCGGCCGCTTATCGGCATGTGCCCACGCCCTGTGACAGATCCCTGTCGCCCCACAGCTCGGCCGGCCAGAGAACGGACATGTCCGATAATCTCTGGCCGATGGAAGCCGGTGGCATTAGCGTCAATGAAGACCGGCGTCTTCATTGAAGCTAATGCCGGCACACAAAGGGTGCCGGCCGACTGAAACGGCCCCATAATGCACCGGGGTGCAAACGTGATGACGTCATCACGTTTGCATTCCAGTGCATATCAGAGTAGGTCTGTCTGCACCCGTCGGGGTGTGTATGGCAGCCTTTAAACACTTAGGATTGGGGAAATCAGGGCAAACCTGATCCCCTAATGGGGGGGCTAGGCTCCATGGACTTAAATAGTCCTCCAAGTGTTTGCCCTGATTTCCCCAATCCTTAGTGTTTTAATTTTGTGACGAGGCAATTATTCTAGTGACACTTGGTTTCTAAATCAGGGCAAACCTAATCCCTTAATGGGGTGGATAGGCCCCAGGTAATTTAAATAGGCTTCCAACGTGAATACAGGTATTACTGTATACTGTGAATATACCATATTCACATTGGAGGCCTCCAAACCGGCAAAACAAATATATGGTCAAACAATTACATAAATAGTGGGCAACCAATACCAGAATAGAAACCATTTATGTCATTGTTTGACCATATATTGTTTTTCTTGGACCAGTAGATGCTCTGGTGTATAAGACTCACCCTATACTGTGAAGCGCCAGATCCTCAAACTGTGAACTGACCACCAAAGCTGAAAGGCAGGGAAGCTGTCGGACTGCCTTTGATCTCATCTTTGATGGTTTCTGGCCGAGTGTGTATTGTCAGTGGACAGCTGCAGTCCTGCTAACATGCATGCAGCGGAGGAAAGAGCCACGCTTGGTCAGATCTTCTCTCTGCTACTGCTTTGTGTATATCAGCCGGCTTGAGCCTGGGAAGAGCCACCCATGGTGCAGTGTGTATGTGAGCTGGGTTCAAGCTGCCTGCCTGAAGGTTCCGCTCCTTCCCCCCAAATTGTGCTTCTCATAGTGCACATAATGTGGTATTTTTTTTTTTTACTTTGATTTCTCACCCAGCAAGTTTCTGAACATTGCGTTTTAAGGGCTTATCCAGCAACTGTCAACAAATCTTACAGGGATGCTGCTTATGTTGCATTGTAGACATCCACTGTGGAATTAGAGATGGTCGAATCTTTCGACTAGCTGACTTTGTGAGCTGATTGCAAAGCCCCTGAACATGGTATCATCACCAAAATAGCCGGAGATGTAGAGAAGGGTTGTGGGAACATTTTAATAAATATTTGTTCTATCACGTGTAGTTTCTGCACCCGATTTTTGAAATTTTGACTTGACTTTGAACTTAATTTGTGCAGAAACTATTTGAGTTAGAGACATACTATTTTCTGTAATATACCCCCAACCCTTCTCTACATCTCCAGCAAGTTTGGTGATACCATGTTCAGGGGCTTTGCAATTAACTCGAATTCGTCTAAATGGTTGAATTTTTGAAAAACAATTCGACCATCTCTATGAGGAAAATGGATCATCATTTTATGACCTTTGACAAGTCTAGACAATATTCAGGTTATGTTGGCTTTGCTTATATGGAAAACCATGACTCCGAGTCCTAGTACTAGCTCGGTTCTAGTAGTTCTTTTTTTGTAGTTTTAAAAGCCAAATCTTTATTAAAATTGGAAGGAAAACACAGATTCTGCCATTTTTTTTGTCTTTTTTATGCTCATCTCATGGCTTCTGAACATTCAATTCTTAGGGTCCCCATACACCTTTAGATTTCTTTGTCAGATTTCCTTTAGATCTCCTTTTGTTTTACCAAAACCATGTAATATGAGGGACTTTCTTAACCATCAAGTCTACCTGTGTTCAATCACAGAGGACCCAGCACTACATAGTTGTTGGTAGATCTAATGGATATCTGACAGGGAGATATAAAGGTGTATGGCTAGCTTTACTCCAAAATAACCTATAAGATCTAAAGCAAGGTATTTTCTTTTCCTTTAAAGAAAAGGGAGATGAAAAAAATGACCTGAATTTGTAGTCTCTGGAAATCTATCTTGAACACAAGATAAATACAGCGTTCCCTAAGGTTTAAGGTAGCCATGCACGCATCAATATGCATGCGATCGCAGAATAATAGTTTGCAGCGTGCTGACGCAAAAATCAAAGAACCATCGTTCAGAAAATGGATGCGCACCAAAGCAGGTGCTCGATCCTTGGCCGAAACTTGGGATGGCGTAATGGCGATTGAACAGAGATTTATCCACATGTTGGATCCCTGTTCGATTGAATTGAACACAGCAAACACGTGTGGTGATCGCCTGTCTGCGATTTGAAGGAAAAATCAAACCTTAAGCAGGCCATACACGGGTCAGATTTTCAATCAATCAACTTAAAACAATCAATTTTTAAGTCGGTATAAAATTGTATGTCGATTGTATCATGCCCCATATGTAGTACAAGATTTTTGATCGATTTTTTTTTCACTCGACATAACAATCGATCCAAAATAGTCCGATTGAAATTTCAATCAGAAGTGAGGTAGAATAGGTAGAAAAAAAAATCGATCAAAAATTGGTTGACCACACTTGGTTCTCAAAATACTGAACCAATTTTCAATCGACCGATCAAAATTTACCATCCAGTCCGATCAAAAAACGACTGAATTTTCACTCAATTTTGATCGGATTAAGTCGATTTAACCAGGTGGGCAAAACTCAATTCTCAATCAATCGACTAAAAAATTGATCGTTTTAAGTCGATTGATTGAAAATCTGACCCGTGTATGGGCTGCTTTAAGTGTGTGTAAAATGATTATGATGATTTTATGATTAGACCTCTTAGACCAGACACAGGCAAACTATGGCTTGAAGACCTTATCTGGCCTGCTGAGTTTTTTTTTAATCTGTCCCGAGCCGCTCTGGCATCCCTCCGCTCGTTCCCTGCTCTAAGGGGGGGATTTCCACAGCGTGTCGGGAACCCTAAGCGCAGTGCTTGGCAGGGATCCTGATGGATCACATACACTTAGCTGGCTGGCGAATGCTGTGTTCAGACATCCACCGATTCACGGGTTAACGGACTCGACTACGTTAACCCCTGCATCGGCGGAACGGCTCAGCGCCGTGAGAACACAGCATTCACTGAGCAGGTAAGTGTATGTGCTCCATTGGGACCTCCCGCCACGCAATGCCCTGACTGTAGGGGGTACCGACGTATGTGGAAACATCCCCTAACGCTTCGTATTGTAGTATATCACTATTAATGGTGGTGGTGGTTTACCACTAGTAAACCACCACCATTGGCTACATAAATAACACACAACCTTCAACTTTAAGCCAGTTCAGGGTTTAAGGGATCTTATACCCTCAGCAAATAAATATTCACCATACGTAATAAAACTGCAGTAACAAAAGTTTTTAGCTGTGTGGTTTCTTCAGCTTCAACTGTGAAAATCTTCAGGCAATGTTACTTCGTCCATTAACATGGAGATCTATGGTGCCGCCCCCTTCGGCATCACCAATGGCGCTGAAGACATGGGGACGGAAAGGCTCTGTGTGTCTGCAGCTCTGTAGAAGTGCTGCAGGCACACAGAGGGCCGGCGGTTGTGCCCAATCCCGTGTCCCGATTAGAGGAGGAGAGGGGCTCGCTGAGCATGTTAATTGGCGTATGTGAAAGCTAATGAGTGACCCAGACAGCGCCTGATCGCCTATGCTTCCACTAGACTTTGGTAATATCTATGAGTCACATAACCATTGTTGAGGTATATGGGGCGTTCCATATATCAGCATGTGTAGTGGTCACACGCTGACCCGGCTTTCCTAATCAACTTTGGCGCTCCTACATGTAATGTAGTGATGCAGAGGGCCGCACTTGTGACAGTCCATATCACCTTAGTTGCCCACAACTGCTCTACACCATGCACTTTTTTTCTCCCAAAAATGGGAGAAAACGTTAGGGCTTGTTTCCACTTGTGCGGAAGCCCGCGGTTGACTACAGGGCGGACGAAACTGCACCCATGTAGTTGAATGGGCTAGTCCCCGGGCACGGTCAACCGAGTTTTTAGGCGGCGGTCCACGCTATTCCGCGGCCGCCCAGCACTGACCGCGGCCATAGAGGTGAATGGCCCCAGCTAACAACCGCATAAGATGCGGTTCTTAGCGGGGGCGAATCTAAGCGGCTGCAATCGCACGGCCGGCAGCCGCACAAGTGGAAACAAGCCCTTAGTGTGTCTTATAGAGCGAATGTCAATTTTTTCTTTATTATTATTGAAAACTTCCACATCATTAATGAACATCTGGTGCTGAACTTCCCATAGTGGTAGGCTCCTAGCAGGAGAAAGGCTAAAGCATGTTCCAGCAGGGTGTGCAGAGCTGGGCCACACTGGTAATTGATATTGACTAGAAGTAGAGCCATACGTGTCAACCCTCCGGTTTTCGCCAGGAAAGTCACGTTTTTTATGTGGCTTTCCCGGCCAAATCCCGATTTCAAGAAATCCCGTATGTTTCCCGGATTCTTGAAATCGTGCTGATCTAGCTGGAAGGGGGCGTAACACTCCGTGCTAATGTCCCACCCCGCACATTATCAGCACAAGCGGGGTGGGACATTAGCAGGGAGAGTAACGCCCTTTCCCTGCTAAATCAGCCAAGAGGTAAGCCCAGTACCAGAAATTACGTCACGTCACTTCTGGTACTTGGAACGCGGAAGAAGTGACATCACTTCCTGTATGCCTTCCCCTTTGTTTTTTTTATGTTGACAGCTATGAGTAGAGCCGTTTCTCAGAGATTAGGGAGTAATAATAGGGACTAACTTTACACTGGTAGCTCACCCAAGAACAAGCTATTTTCACATTCACTCAGGAGGAGGGGTAAGTCTCCGGCTGTCACAGCAGGTCATTTATTCACTGCACTTGCAATACGGCATGCGGAATGAGTCGCTTATTAACCTCCTGGGCATTCTGCCTGAGTAAAACTCACCACGAGTTAACTACAAAAAAAACTCACCTGTCCACCGAATTCCCACTGCGGTTCTGAGCATCAACATACCGACCAATGCTTCCATGTCCGCCCGATGAGGTCAGATATGATGTCGGAGGGGTGGGGGATAGGTGGCGCCTTTGACCTCCATGTGAATGGAGGATCGTCACTTTTTTAGAGCACAGGTGACACCTGTATGTATCTAGGACCTCACAGAGGGCAGAAAATTGCGGCAGATTTTATATGGGATTTATAGTCTTTAAAAAAAAGTGTGCCAAATGTGTAATGCCCAGGAGGTTAAACATGAACAGTACCTGTTGTGACAGCAGGAGACTCACCCCTCTTCCTAAGTGAGTATGTGAATGCCATGTTCTAGGGGAAACTACCAGTGTAAAGTAAAGCAGGCTACACACATGTAGATATGGGCCAGAACGATAGTTGCTTCGAGCGCCGTGCACGCTCACGGACATCTATCTGGCCTATATCATATGCGGCCGTCCCTGTGTTCGAGCCTGACATATCAATCCAGCTCGAACACAGGGATATTGAACATGACTGTAAATCACGGTCTATGTCCATTGCTTTGCATGGAAACCGAGGGGTCTCCATGCAAAGCATCGGCTGAGCTGGGGACTACATCACGCTGCTGCAGGAAACATCGAACCGCTCCAATATGAAGCCATGTGTTCCCTGCTTTAGTCTCTATAAGTTTGTCTCTGGGAGAAGACCAATATACAGTATGTTCCAGCCCTGGAAACCCTGCAGTCATTTTGGAGAGGGAAGATATAAGCGAATGCTTAAATGTCCTGCATTGTAAATCCACTGCATATGTTTTTTTTTATTTTTTACTTTGTCTCCAAAATAATGGGTGCGTCTTATGGACTGGTGCGCCTTAGGGCTTGTTTCCACTGATGCGGATGGCTGCCGTGCTATCCGCGCGGCTACAGCCGCTCCCGCCCGCACCCCAAGCTGTTTGTCATTAGCGATGATCGCGAATATTCGGATTCCGAATATTAATCGCGAATATCGGAAATTCGCGAAGATGGTGAATATATTGCAGAATATTCGCAATTCCGGATATTCTGTATTTTTTATCCATTACACATGCCTCTCAATGTAAGTGGACGAATGGGAAGGCTGCAACAAGAGCTTAGCAACACCATCAACAGTTTATTAATTGAACATTGGAGTGATCCGAATATTGCGAAAATCGCCACTTTCGAAAATTCACGTCATGTTAAACATGTATTGCGCACGCGAAATTCACAATAAAAAAAAACCCTGAATATTGCCGAATGCGAATGTTTTCCATAAAATTTGCGGAATACAAATGTTGCCTATGCCGCTAATCACTATTTGTCATGCGGATGCACGCGGACGGCCGTGTGGTAGGATGTGGACTTCAGGCATGCCCCATGTTAAGGGATGCGGTCGGTTGCAGCATCCGCACGAAAACGCTGTAGCGAGCGTTCCGCACCACATCTGCATCCGCGCACATCCGCACTCGGCCGCACCAGTGGAGCCTGGCTGATGCTTTGCCTATGGATGCGTTCGGAGGGGCGGCAGCTGCGCGGATACAACCGCAGCAATCCACACGATTCCGCATCAGTGGAAACAAGCCCTTACTGCATGCGCGAAATTCAGTATATTTGTTTAATATGGTGCCATTCATTTTCTATTCACCCCAGTGGAATCTACTTCCATTGGCTAGGGTGTGCTGGGTTATAAATATCATTTTGTTGTTTCTTGTGGTATGTTGGCAGGCCATTCATTTGTACCGGATACTGAATTGAAGCGAGAGAAACATCAAAAGAGGAATATATTCTTTTGGACGTATTAATCGAGCAGCATGATATTAAACTCAACCCAGAATATGTGTACTTATTAAGCAGCCAATTTTTAAAATGTTGTCTTATATACTAAGCATTGACTGTAGCATCCTTGCGCATTTAGCAAGATTTGGATTTTGGTAAGCTATTATTATTCATATCATTTATTTATATAGCGCCAGCATATAATGCAGTGCTGTACAATACATGAGAGTGGAGATACAACACAATATAACACACAGGTACAGATTATGACACAGGGGGGAGTAGAGGACCCAACCTGGATGAGGTTACATTCTAATAGGTTTGGGAACAGAGTATACAATAGGGGGGGGGGACTGGCATGGGGGTGATGTTAGAAGTAAGAAGATCTCTTTTGACTAATAAAGATTAATTAATAATCTACTGAGTGATGTGTACAGGCTGTTGATAAAACTATGCTGCTGTCTAATCTATAATAAAGGATTTTAGTATGGATTTATTGGAAAATGCTTTTGTTCTTCTCATGTAATATATAACCTGGAATACTGGACCATAGATAAAGGCCAGAATATCTGGGTCATAGAAAATGAAAACAAGAGCTAGATGTGGGAGGTATAAGTTCTACTGTTTATCCCCCGCTAGCTGGAGTTCAGCTTTAAACCATTAAAAGATATTATCTTGTGTGTCCTCAGGAAACTGCTTCAAATTCAAATAATAAAAAAAAAAAGATGGACGCTAGCTCTTTGGTATTTGAGAATAAAGTCCTCCTTGCCTATACCCAGCGCCCCTCGCACAGATAGAGGCCGTCTCTGCATGCGATGCCATTGATGTGGAAAATGTCTTCAATCTGCATGAATGATTTTTTTAAATCCATTGTGAAAGATGGCGTTTTCAGCTGTTATCCTGTAACCTGCCTACAAGAAATAAAGTGGCCATGTGGATTAAATATTAATATTGCTTTAAAATCTCAGACGTGTATGAATGATTTAATGCCTGCTAGAAAGTCCGGCCGGAGTCTGTCAAAAAAAAATAATCTCTCTGGTAGGCAGAAGTGTCTCATTCCTTCTCTGTGTTCCCACTACAGCCTCTGTGATTAAAAAATTTGACTGAGGGCCGCAGGTCCCTGGTGTAAGTTGGCTTTGTAGGCGTGCGCCCGCTCCCACTTCCCCTTCCACCTTAATTGCCTGATCAGGTGGAGTGCACCGGCATAACCTTTGTCACCACAGCTTCTGAATGCGAATCCATGCCGGGTGTTCATGTCTAGGCATAGGAAGATCCAGAGTGCCTTTCCAGGTTATCCACTTCACTCTGTAGGACATTCTGTCCTAAATAAAGCTGGATGCTGCATAGCTTTACCATCTGTCATAGTGTATACAGTATTTTTTGGACCATAAGACACTCAGAAATCAAAGGGAAAAATGGCCTGCGCTTATGGTCCGAATCCTGCTGTAAAAACTGGGTGCGTGAGATGGTCGAGTTTTTTAACTGGCAAAGCTCCTGAACATGGAATCATCACCACAATTGCTGGAGATGTAGAGAAGGGTTGTTGGGTAAAAAAATGTTTTGCACTAGAACATGTAGTTTTTGCATAAATTAAGTTCAAAGGAAAAGTCGAAATTTCAACCTTTGAAATTTTGACTTGACTTTGAACTTCATTTGTGCAAAAACTATTTGCGTTGGAGCCATACTTTTTTAGTAGTATACCCCCAACCCTTTTCTACATCTCCAGTGTGTTTGGTGATGATACCATGTTCAGGGGTTTTGCAATTCAAAATCGTCATATGTCTGAAAAGAAATTAGACCATCTCTAATACCCAGGTGCGTCTTATGGTCCGAAAATTACAGTAGTTACTGCTGTGTGCGATCTGTTTGGCTGTTGGATACTGGACCTGTGTTTTGTTCCTGACACCTCTGTCTGCCACTTGCCCTGGCTCGGCTTGGACTCAACTTTCCTTCTGCCACTGCTGATACCTTGTTTAGACTCTGACCCCTGTTTTGTATCTGACTGTCTGCTGTCAGCCCTGACTTTTTTGGACCAGACTACGCTCCTGCCTAACACTATCTGGTACTGTGTTTGAACTGCGGTAGTTGCTTTACCAACTTCCCTTTCTTGTTTATTTGAGGACTTCTTGTCCTTTGTCAAGTCCTGTTTCCAGATAGCGTCCCTTGAGCACATAAGACCTGGGGGGTGCAACCAAGTGTTGGGATGGCACAACTGGACTTCAGTCTATCAGAGAAGAGTGTGGCAGAGATTGATACAGGGTCCCCCCCCCCCCCCCCCCCCCCCCCCCCCCCCACCACCACAGTGATTTTGTCCTAAAGCTCTACTTGGATACAAGACACAACAGTGACTTTTGGGTGCATGGTGGGCAACTAGCACTGCCAAAGAGCCCGGTAAAACCTAGGATAAAGGAATGGTAAAAGACCTAGAATATCGGGAGGTTAGTATCATGTCTCCTATTGCAGACCTTTGCCTTTTCTTTCTTGACTTTGAATGAATGCAAATATCAAGGTTGTCATTTCTGAACCATCCACGCACCTCATCATCGGTCAGATCTTCAACTCTGTATACTTGGGTTAAGTCATTGACTCCATCGGGATAGCCAGGTAATGCGTATTTGCAGATTAGCAATGACTTGTGTCCTTTTAATGCAGCATATTTTCTCCCTACCATTCATATTTGGAATTTTATATAGTTACAGCGTACCACCACTCCAAACTTTTTAGTAGATATGGTGTATATGGGTGTCCTTCACAATACCTAAACCTTTCCAAAAACCCATTGGCCAAGTGATGGTGACCATCTTGGAAGTATCCAAGTACCATAAATGCTTTTATCTAGTAGACCAAGAGTGAAACCTTATTTATTTTTGGAAAAACTGTATAATAGATAAAGTGCTGGAACTCCAAATGTCCTTCAAAGATGCTGTTCTAGAAGATGCTGTAAGTAGTAGAGATAGTAGCACCAGACCAATGTGAGAATGTGGTTCCCTGTTTGATAAAGCTGTCATTGAGTGGGATAGATTGATCCCGCTTGAAGACAGGGTGGCCGCGAATGTGCAGGCGTGATGCCATCGATCACCGGGGTCATTGATTGAACGGGTAGCGACCCATGTATGGGGACCCTAATTCATTCACTTCCTTGATATAAGCAAGGGTGCTCTGTACATGAATGGTTTGAGGATTTAACTTAAGATCCCCACACACGCAACAAGTGGGGGCCAATTTTGCCACCGACCGCTGTGCATGCGCGCACGCTTGCCCCATCCCTGTTGCCCCACAGCTCGGTCGGCCAGAGAACGGACATGTCCGTAAACCCCTGGCTGATGCCATTAGTTTCAATGGGGATCGGTGTCCCCATTGAAACTAAAGCCTGGCACACAAAGGGTGCACGCCGATGCTGTGAGCGATGGAGAGCAGCGTGATGACATCATCACGCTGCTCTCCACAGCTCATCTGTCAGTCCCCGCTGGATACGTGTGTGGGGACATTTATGCATTAGAGTCCTTCATATGCTATGATTAAGCCCTGATAAAGGGGGATTGGTTGGACCCAGAAACATGTTGGTTTGCTAACGTTTCATTTTACATTTTCCACCAGCGCAGAAAGTGTTTTGGTGTTCCAGGTTTGTTAAAAAAAAACACAACCAATGTCTGTATTGTGACTCTTCTTCCTCGTATAATAAGAAGGCTGGCTTCTCCATAAAACCTCTTTTATGACCACTTACCATTTTCTCGAGAACTGCAAATTTGAAACCACTTAAACCCTGGTCATAGACAGGCATAACCGCATCCCTGTATGTAACCCAGAGCTTTGTAATTCATTTTTGGGATGGAGCAATATACATGTCTTCTTGTAAGCTTAGAACATGAAACAACAAGGAACTCCCCTTATATCTGGGTTAAGGAAAATCACTCTGTACCACCAACATCCAAATTATATGAGATGACTGTGCCCTTTTTCAGCTGTAATTTTAGACCATACGCAAAGCCTAGAAAGACCATATGCAAAACTACAGATTGCACCAAGTTACCACATTAACCCACCACGGTGGGGTAAAAGGCAAAAGGACTTTTAGGTGGACATTGCGGTAAATTTGCAAACAAACTAAATAAACAATGAAAGTAAACAGTGGTATATATATAGTCCAGGGTCAAAAGACCACCATAGGTAGGGTATCAGTGCGAAGTCAACTTTATAGAATCCAAGCGTAAACAGCGTAATACATAAAGTCCATAGGAAATAATGTTCATGCAGATAATTTGTTGATGTGTTTCGCAACTTGACTGTTGCTTCCTCAGGACACTTTGTGCATGAATGATGCTATTGTTGTCACTGCAAGGCAATAAAATATATGTGTAAATAAATTGGGGGGGTTTATTTGGTTGGTATGATTGAGTGGGTGAGCAGGGTACATAACTTACCTGGATCTAAGTGAACACGGGCCGCCCAACCTGATACCCCAGACGAGAGAAAACACCAGCTGGCGTGGGAGCGGGGAGCCCCAGATGGGCAAGACCATCCACTGTACAAGGTAAGGACTAGAAGATGGAGATAGCTCTTCACCAAAGTAGCCCCAGGTCACCTGGGTAAGGTTGGAGTGAAGATGAGACTCTGGTCAGGGGTAACCCCCCCCCCCCCCCTTTTATTTATTCCCTTGCAGTGACAAGGATAGCATTATTAATGCACAAAGTGTCCTGAGGAAACAACAGTCAAGTTGCGAAACGTGGCGCCAAATTATCTGCATGAATATTATTTTCTACGGACTTTATGTATTATGCTGTTTACGCTTGGATTCCATAAAGTTGACTTCGCACTGATAACCTAACTTTGGTGGTCTTTTGACGCTGGACCATATATATACCACTGTTTACTTTCACTGTTTATTTCGTTTGTTCGCATTTACTGCAATGTCTGCCTTAAAGTCATTTTGCCTTTAACCCTAACGTGGTTACTTGGTGCAATCTGTAGTTTTTCCTGTAAGCTTATAAAATTACAGCTGAAATAGGCACAGTCATCCATTATAACCGAAGAACCAAAGTCATGGAGGAGTCTATGGGATATTTTAAATACCTTTCAAAACAAATCTTGATAAAGATTAGAATAATATTCCTCTATAGATGAAAATTCTTAAAAAAAAAGCCAAACAATATGAGAAGAACTTCATTGGTTCCTCTTTGAGAAGAACCTAAGGGCTTATGTGTGGAAAGGTAAGTTGTGTAGAATGCAAGTTCCATCTGGGTTTCTTTATTGATACATGAGACCATCAACTGACCTTCTGACAAGGAGATGATCTCCATCCATGTTGCTTCATGTTAATACACCCTACTGAGGAACCGTGCCAGCAGGTAAACGATACTAAACCACCAATGGAGGAAAGTTCTGTTGGGGAACTTCTATAGGAGTAATTGTGTGAGGGGGTCAGCCGGTCCACTAGATTGAGCTCTAGGCTTAACCGCCCTACCGGTCAGGACGGCAGCATCTCGTCCAGCGCTGCTACTGCTTCTATCGCACTTGACGAGATGCTGTTGTCCAGTACACATTGGGGCTCCAGGCAGCGCATACTCACAGTTCTGCGCTGTCCCGGTGTCCCCTATGTGACATGCAGGCAGCCAGCTCCGTGTCTTCTCCCCCCCCCCCTCCGAGTGACGTGATGACGTCACATCGGGGGCGGCTGGAGATTTGAAAAGTACAGTGCATGAAATCAGTTTTCTATGTAGAAAACTGCTTTCAATGTGTACCTATGTACTAAATCTCGCCCAAATAAAAAGTCACTGGTGCCCCAGATGTGCCCACTTGCAGTAACCCTCTCTTTCATCACACCAGGTTAGAGAGGGTTAACTGCAAATGGGCACATCTGGGGCACAAAAGACTTTATGTGGGTGATGTTTAGTACATAGCAGCATAGCTTTGTGCCCTGATTTTTGTGTTTTTTCATAAATTTTATTAAAAAAATTTTTTTTTTTACATAATTGGTTGTTTTAAACATTATTATAGTCAGGATGTCTATTAGACCCTGGTACGGACATACAGTATTTTGGGAAGTTACAGGCCTACAACATGAAGGAAAAATTTACCATTGAAGTCTATGGTGCGCTTTTGGTACAGAAATCTTGACCTCAGCAGTGCGCTAGGGAGTAGTGATGGCCGAACTGCCCGCAAGACGTCACATCCGGGTAGCACAACCAGGAACTATGCGTTCCAGGTGCCGGATGTGACGTCACTGACGTCACATCCAGGTGTACGAGCCGGATTTTTACTGATAGACCGGGTTCTCTACCCGGTCTTCAGTGAAAGATTTGGGGAATTTGAATATGTCCGCGAACGGGCGGACGGCGGACTTTTTTAAAAGTCCGCTCCGCCCGTTCGCGGACGGACACGGCACTTGTTCGGCCATCACTATTAGGGAGGTTAAGAAGATAAAAGGGACTTCCGAGGAGGAAGAGAGAGGGTTGAGACAGGCCCAGGTGAGCAGAGAGACAGCCCCTGATCTGTGGATAAATGAGTGCAGAGCATGCAGGCGGCTCCAAGGCAGAACAGCCTGCAGAGTGTTGGGAAACCCTGCTGATATTGTGGAGTGGCCAGCCCCTGGTTACCAGGTGTGTAGAGCTGGACCGAAACCCCGAAAGTGCCCCGTTAGGACTGGGAACTCTCTGTTCCAGAGACACTTACCGACTGAAGCAGCAAGGGTGAACATTTATCACTTTGTTTATTATGGACCGGTTGCTTCTGTTTCAATAAAAGTTCACTGGCGTTCAAGTCCTAGTGCAATACCCCCGGACCTACTTTGTAACAATAGACTCCAAGTAACTTGGGAAACTGTCCTATAGTGCTGCATATATCAGTCCAATGATGGGAGGGAGGTTGCTTCATCCTGTTCACGAACGGACCAGGCCGAAGTTCGGCCATCGTTATTCATAACTAGAGATGGTCGAATTTTTTTTCAAAAATTCGACGATTTCGACTTAATTGCAAAGCCCTTGAACATGGTATCAACACCAAACTTGCTGGTGATGTAGAGAAGGGTTGGGGGTATACTCCAAAAAAGAAAGTATGTCTCTAACACAAATAGTTTTTGCACAAATGAAGTTCAAAGTCAAGTCAAAATTTCGAAAATGTGAATTTCGACTTTGATTTTGAACTTAATTTATGCAAAAACCGCATGTGCTAGAGCAAAACTTTTTTTTTCCAAATGTTCCCCCAACCCTTCTCTACATCTTCATTTTTGGTGATGATACCATGTTCAGGGGCTCTTCAATCAGCTCACAAAGTTAGCAAGTCAAAAAATTCGACCATCTCTATTCATAACTGGTTTATCCTAAGTTGATCCAGTTACCAATACAACCACTGGTTTTTGTGGTAGTACACTCACCATATAACTTGCCTTACTATTTTTGGATTTTTTGTTGTATTGGACTTTTAACGTGTAATCTCCCAAAAATGCTGGGCGAATGTTGCCCAGGTATACTGAACAGGCCCCATTATAAAATTCACTTTTTTAATAGCCTTAAGAAGCCAAAAGGCAAAACTCATAAGAAAAACATGATGTTCATGGTCAGTATTGCCATTAATCTCTTCACCATTGTGATGGAATTGTTTAAATGTTATGTATGTATAATAGAGGACAATACCCAACATTAAGATTAATGTACATCATATATATTTATGGTAAGTAATGATGTGATTGTATGTATGGAGAGTAGTTCTGTTGGAGGATGTCTATAGGAGTCAAAGACCTAAAATAACTTGGGAAACCATCCTATGGTGCCACATATATCAATGGGTTGGTTATGACCATTATGTTGTTTTGCCTGTTTTACCATAACATCATTTTCATGTATGGCATTGATATTTTAAATGTATGATCCCTTAAATCAGTGGTTCCCAAACTGGGGGACGGGCCCCCCTGGGGGGCACGAAGGTATTCCAGGGGGTGCAGGCCCTCATTCTTAACCTGTGTTTCAATAGGGAGGGGGGCTCGATAATGTTCCTAAA
>CM070032.1:224525676-224542075 GCA_036250615.1 Ptychadena robeensis
AGAATACATAGTGATTGGAAGGATTAGAAAGCTCCTCATATTACATGGATTTGGTAGAACCAATTTTGATTGTACAGAAATTGTATGGAAAGATTGTAAGGTGTATGGGGGGCTTTACAGAGTTTATGGCAGTGGTGGGCAACTAAGGTGATATGAAAGGCCACAAGTGCGGCCCTCTGAATCATTAAAGGGCCACATATAAAATATAGGAGAGCCAAAGTTGATTAGGAAAGCCGGGTCAACGTGTGACCACTACACAGGGTGATATATGGAATGCCCCATATACATCAACAAGTTTATGTGACTCATAGATATTATCAAAGTAGTCTAGTGGAAGCATAGGCACAGGCGCTGTCTGGGTCACTCATTAGCTTTAACGTACGCCAATTAGTGTGCTCAGCTGGAGGCTCAGCGAGTCCCTCTCCTCCTCTTACCGATCTAATAAGTTCCCAGCCGAGGACGCATCGGTGGAGGATCGGTGAACAGGTGAGTTCCTATGCCATATGTATTAACAGGTTTTGGGGGCCGCAAGCAGAGGACCAACAACACCCATAGGGCCGCATGCACATAGGGTTTATGCTCTTGAGCGTTCCATCTGTGGCACACTCTTTTTAATCCCCTGCAATTCTCTGATATTTCTACCTCACACTCGGGATGTATTGTAAAAAGTGGCGCCACCCTTCCTCTGCCCCTCCAGCATCCCCGATGGTGAAGGTAGACATTGGCTGGTCAGCTGATACTCTCCATAACCATAGGCTCACAAGGTATAAATAAGTACCCCTGAGTGTAGCTTGGGCTGAGTTTTCGGGGTAAGCTACACTCTGGGAAAACACTCAAGAGGTTAATTAACCAGGACATGGTTTTCAATGGGAAACATGTATCTCCATAGTCTTGTATATAGAACATCATTACTTCCTGACTATCACTGGGCTTCCAGCTCCCGTGGAGACAAGTCACCAGAGATGGTAAGGCATTTTTTTCACTGTTTGTCCCTATAAAGCCTGCCATAGACACCTCGATCTATGGAAGACCTTTAGCAGACTGATTACAGCATGGTGACGTCACCACGCTGTGAGCAGTCTGCTAAATGTCGGACAGGAATCCTGTGTGTTCCACTGACACACAGGACTCCCATCAGACTAGCCAATAAGCTGGGAGGGGGAGGAGACTCCCCCTCCAAGTTTACAAGCTGCAGCTGTTCTGCCTGTCAGTTGTACAGAAAAAGAACCGGCATGTCGGATCCGTGTGCGATCCGACCTGCCGGCTTTTTTTCTACAAAACTCAAGGTGGGCTCCCTCATAGTTGCGGCAGACCAACCTTGATGTGCTCGGCGGGAGCGAGCATGGTGGTTGGTCTGCTACAACTATGGCCGGGAGTCTGCCCGTCTATGGAGGGCTTAATGTGGGGTTTGGTCGTGAAGAACATAAGTACAAAAGACTATTATATTTCCATTTTAACCTTAGCTACTTGTTACCTCTTTACATCTGTAGATAAGAGTCTTGTCTGCTGCATAATTCACTTCTCTTAGGGCTTGTTCCCATTATACGTTGAGACCCCCTCCACTCAGCGTTTTGCTTGGTGGGGATCCCGACTAGTGTTGTGCTCGAATATTCGATTTTCGAATATTTAGCTCGAATATCGCAATTTCGGATTCCGCCATTCTCTATTGACTTCAATGTATTGCGCGTATTTGGTCGCATTGCGCTTTCTCGGATAATCGCGATTTCGGATTCCGCCATTCTCCATTGACTTGCATGCATTGCGCATATTGGGTCGCAATTGCGATTGTTGGATCGCAATTCATGTCGTAAGTGCGGATATTCGAGATTACGAATATGGAATCGAATATTATGGCGGATATTCGCGAAATTACACGAATTCGAATATTGCCTAGTCGCTCATCACTAATCCCGACATAGCACATAGACTTTGCCTGCTTGGTGGATGCTGTGTTTACAAATCCGCCGATGCAGAGGCTCAACGTACTTGACTACGTTCAGCCTTACATCGGTGGAGTGGCTCGGCGCAGTGAAGACCGAGCATCCGCCGAGCAGGTAAGTCTATGTGCTACATCAGGATCCCCGCCAAGCAATACGCTTAGCAGGGGGGGTGTCCCGATGTATAATGGAAACATAGCCTACCTGAAGACCTTTTGGCACTGGCCTATGAATCCTGCGAACATGACCCCAGAAGCACCTCCTGTTGTGCAGACACAGCCTGAAAATTTTATTGTATGGCTCATGTTGGCATCAAAAATGTTTACCAACTGAAATCTCACCAGTAGGTCTCACCTACCTGTCTGGAGATCCACCAAACATGGACTGTCGGTGGCACTTGAGGACAGGTTTGGGGAACACTCGACAAGCCCAAAAATCGTAAACAGCTTAATTTATTCCTTGTAAACAAAGAGAACAACAATCATAACAAGTTCAGATACTTTTTAATTAAAATAAAACTTTACACTGAACAGTGATTATTATTTTTACCACAAACAAGCATCGTCTTATTCTTAATTAGGAAACAGACTCAGCGTGTCCTTCTTGCCTCTCACTATGAGATACGTTATTTGTCTGACTGTCAGCACTAGACACAACAAAACCATAAAAAAACAACCATATAAAGTTCCTGGAACTCAATACACATGGGTATTTAGCGACAAGCATTTTTACTGCACAATGGCCTTTGTTACGAGGAATGTTCTGTTTGTGGCGCGAAGCCGTCTAGAAAAATACCATCTGAAATGAATTAAACTCATTTGTTTCAGGGACTTTTAAAAGGACTTTGGCTTTAAACAAATGGCCAGAGACTAAAGCTAGCATCGGGAATCGTGCCCGCTCACAGCACCCGATGTTCTTCGAATCTGTTACTTCATCTGAGCCATCCACGGTTCCTTCAAGCAGGGTCAATGGATCTTGCTTGAAGGAACTCGACCAACTCCAACCTTGGTCGAAATCCATTGCATTGAATAGGGACAGTGCTGTCCCATCCAATGTAATGGACAGGCTGACAGCTAGCCGCACACATAAGCTGTGTGTTCAGCTGTGTGAAGGGCCAGAAGAGCGGGGGGGGGGGGGGCTGGCTGCAGATGGACTGCTCTCCCCAGCTTCTTAGGCTATGGAAAGGAGAGACCTGGGGGACCGGGAAACTGGGCCCCCATCGTACGGTAATTGATGTGGCCATGGTGCACATTGATTACTGTCCGTTTGATCAGCGATTAATCACAGCATGGTGACGTCACCACGGTGTAATTGATCGCCAGTCGATTGCACAGGAACCTACCTGTGTGTGGCCAGCTTTATCCTTATTTTCAATCTAAAGAATATACAACTAATGGACTTTTGAAGACGTTGTGGCCTAGCTAGGGGGGGCTGACGTTCCCTAAGACATGGTGAAGGCACGTGATAAAAGGGAGAGCATTTCAACATAATTTTGCCTATATAATTTAGGCCTAGACTGCACTGTGCCCTAAGCATAATGCCTCCATTGCACCAAATTGGACGCTTGGACCTTGTTTAGGCGGACATTTGAAAAAACAATGGGTACATGTCACACAATGTAGTAACCTCCCTGGCTGTTTGCTTGACCCAGTTCGGACAGAGTTTGTTAACAACTGGGCCTGAGCTGAGATCAGGCATACTCATCAATGGTCAGCGAGCCTGCTGCAGTTCTGAATCGCCACCTCTTCATCGTCATTAGTGATGGCTAAACTTTTTTCTTTCCCAAGCGAACAGTACAGGTGTTCGACCCGCCCTGTTCACCAGTGGGAAGAAGAATACTATTCTTCCGCTGGCCGGATCAGGAGCAGAACGATCCGGCCAGTGGAAGAATCTTTCACCAGAGACTGCAGAGAGAAGCCGGTCTCTAGTGAAAGAGAACCGGCTTAAACCGGAAGTGACGTCACATCTGGATAGCGCAACCGGTTCCAGGTACCGGAAGTGATGTCGACTTTGGTTTTTTCAATTAAAATTCGGGGAAAGACAGACATCAAACGTTTTTGAAAGTCCGATCCACCTGTTTGCGGATGGACCTGGCCGAAGTTCAGCCATCACTAATTGTCATAGGTAATGCCATAGAGTTCCTCACCATAGACCTCCATTTTAATGGAGGGGCGTCAGTTTCCCAGCCCACATCGCCAGCATCATCGGTGATACCGGCAATGAGTAGAGGGGAGGAGGGAGGACGGGGAAAACAAGCAAAGTACAGGGTACTCTGCTTTGATCGCCTGTACTGCACCGTTAAAGATGGGCAGAACACTAGGGAGGTTAAAAAAAGGTCACTGGCACACACCCATTGATTTTAAAGGAACGTGTCCTGTGTCCTGGGTTAGGGTCCTGGGTTAGGGTACACCTGTGGACACAGGCACTACAGAACATATTATAAAGTCCTATAAAAGCTTTCTTCTAAGAATCAAACACATTTCAAGGGATCAATAACCCCACTTCATCACGGCTGGAGAAAACAAACTACAGAGAGTACTTGGAAATACAGTCAAAAGCTTAAGACCACTTGAAAAATGGCAAAGAATCATATTTTACATTGTTTGATCTTAACAAGGTTCCACGTGGAGCTTCAACATGCAACAAGAAGAAATGGGAGTGAACATTCTTCAGGCATTCAATTTAATGAAAACAACGAATAAACTGAAACAGGCTGTTTTACAGCCGATCAAAAGTTTAGCACCACATGCCTTTAAAAGGCCAAATCTGTGCAAAGATGTGGATTCGTTGTCATTCTCTGTCAGGTAGTCACACGTTGTGATGGCAAACTTTCCCTTTAAAACGTGGTTGGGTTGTTGAACTGCAAACGCAAGGTCTCTCACACCACCGCTGCTGAGGTGGGACGCAGTAAGACATTTGGAATTTCTTAAATGATCCTGAGGGTTATGGAACAAAAAGTCAAGTGGAAGACCCTAAAAAATTTCGCAAGCACTGAGCCGGAGGATCCAATTGGCCAAATGAAGGCCCTTACTGATGCTGACTGCAGCCCCATAACCATCAGACGGCATCTGAGACTTAAGGGCTTCAAAAACAAAAAACGTCTTCAAAGACCTCGTCTCCTTCAACGCCACAGAACTGCTCGTTTGGACTTTGCAAGAGAGCACCAAACATGGGGCATTCAAAGGTGGAAGAAATGTTTATTCTCTGATGAGAAAAAATTTAACCTTGATGGTCCTGATGGTTTCCAACATTACTGGCATGAAAAGCAGATCTCACCTGAGATGGTTTCTATGCGCCACAGTGGAGGGGGCATCATAATGGTCTGGGGTGCTTTTTCCTTCAGTGAAACAATGGAGCTTCAGGAAGTGCAGGGGCGCCAAACGGCCACTGGCTATGTCATGACTGAGGGCCCTTGTCTGTGTGGTAACGATGATGCTACAGTACACAATGCCTGCAATACAAGGGACTTCTTCCAGGAGAATAACATCTCTTTTGGCCCATCCTGCATGTTCCTCTAATCTAAATCCAATTGAGAACCTTTCGGGATGGATGGCAAGGGAAATTAAAAAAAATAGACAACAGTTCCAGACAGTAGATGACCTTCATTCGCCCGTCTTCACCACTTGGAGAAGATGGCTGTGGGCTTGCACAGCACTGGCCTGTTTGCGATCTCAGAATGGGCAAAGTTTATTTTAAGAACAAACTGGGCACATACTGGGTTCGGGCATAACAGCAAGGAGGTAAAGACCACTTTAAACGTTCATTCAGAGCCACACTCATTGCAGGTCAGTAATTCCGAATGCAGTGACTCGATTAGCATGGATGACTTGCAGTAATAATGAAAAATTGCAGTCTATACAGTCTATATTGTTTACTATAGCCCTTAGCTTAGTTCATTTCATGTAGAAAATAGTGTTGAGAGAGAATATTTAAAATTCTAATATATTCGACGAATATCCCTCATTCGAGAATTCGCAATATTTCGCGAATGTACGTGCAGATATTCGCAATGGCGGATATTCGTTTTATTATGCTTCAACATTGTTTACCGGCATACATCGCGCATATGTGTGCGCATTGCAAATACACACATCGCTCGTACTGGCTTAGATCACAGAATGAGGAAGAGAAGCTGTAAAGCTGCATTGCGAGTGCGCGTAATGGAATACAGAATAATCAAATTTTATGAATTTAGAATATTTCATGAATTTGTATATTCGCGAAATTACGCGAATTGGAATATACCATATGATGCTCAACACTAGTAGAAAAGAGACTTTCTCAACCATTTTACTCCAAATGAATCTTTGGACTCATTTGCAAGTTGTGTTTCTGCATGTCAATGTATGAACATATTGTTTCTTTCTCTTATATTTTATTTGAAAAAACATAAAGTTAAAAAACAAATACTTTTCAGGTCTTGGAAACATGCCCTGGTACTTTTGTGGCTAATCAAAAACTACCCACCCTCCACATTGGGGTAGCATTATTTTCATGGCAATGGCTTTATCACATGGTATTGGCACTGAAACCATGTAGACACCATTCACATTGCAAGTAAAGGCCCCTATACATGTCTAGATTTTTCATCAAGCAGTATGATGCCTTGCATAATTTATTGGGTCATCATTGGTATGATGTCTTGTGTAATCCATTGGGTCACAATTGGTATGATGGCTTGCGTAATCCAATGGGTCATCATAGGTGTGATGTCTTACACAATCCATTGGGTCATCATTGTTATGATGTCTTGTATAGTCCATTGGATCGTCATTGTTATGATGTCTGGCATAGTCCATTGGATGGTCTATGAAATGATGTCGTGCATAATCCATTTGATCATCAACTTGATTCAATCAATTTTTTTGGTTGATTGATTGAAAATCTATGGCAGCCCACATGGTTAGAATAACCTAACACAATTTAAATTGGGAAAAAAAATGATTACACTTTCAGTCGATCCCCAAAAAGTTGATCTGTTACTACAGTTGGTAAACATACAATGAGTCACCAATTTCCCTGACCCAAAAGAATGTATCTTTTTATTTGATTGAACAGAAAATCTAGACGTGTATGGGGGGCTTAAGAAACCACTAGCTCAACCACTAGCTCAACAATGTTCTAGCAACCTCTGGAGGACGCCTGAGATTCATCAAATCCTTGTTGAGAATGGTTGTCCCCATACTTACTTGAGCTAGAAGATGTATTAAGTTAATAGCTAATTCTGGCTTCAGAACCATAACATCAAAAACTTGTAAATAACATAAACACTGTGTTATGTTATTTTTCATATTAAAAAAAATTATTGACATTTGGGGGCTAACCCCATGAACCCCTCGGGTATATAAAATGTAAAAACTATCTTTAACAACTCCATTGTGCACACTATAATTTATTTCTGATATAGAGAATACAGAGATGATAGTTTTTCTTTGCTCGGGTGATGGTAAGCCCTTGTTTCCACTGGTGTGATCCCGCGCGTATCCACGCGTTTGTCACAAGCGCAAACAACCGCATCTGTTGGAAACTTCAATGTAGTTTCCCCTGGTGCGGTTGTGCGCGTTCGAATGCGGATGCGGTTCAGGGCGCGTTTGTGAACGCTAGCTGCAGCGCTTTGAAACGCATCCGCGTCCCAACTGCATCCGCATCCCAAAAACGCATCCATAGGAAACCATTGGATGCGTTTCAAAACGCGCGAAAACGCGCGAGAGCGCATGGCATAGCAGACGCGGATGTGGATTCGGGGCACGTTTGGAAAAAAAAAATTGTGAATAGATTTGGAATGAACTTTTTGTACTCATTATAGTTACAAGATTATTATCATGGCTGATGGAATTTAAGACAAATATCTTTCGATCCTCATTAATAGGACTGATAGTCTGTGGCAGCAGCAGTAAAGCAAACTCCAGTTGGGGATATGTTGGGATACGTCTTGTGCCCAGAGAGAAGTATCATCATTGTTTATTGTGTGATTATAGAAAAAAAATCCTGAAATATCCAATTAGCACTTCTTACTTTAGAATTATGACTCTGTTCTACTAATTCAATAGTCTACAATATTTTACAGGATCAGGACATGATAAGAAAAGATATAATAGGGTCTTTAGATTTTTTATTCTGCTCTAGACAGGTTTATGTTTTCTGTTCTCTTAGAGAGGAGTACAAGGACTCAGAATGCTATAAAAACTCTTTTTTTTAGTGTAATGCTTACCATACTCAAGAAAAAGATGTCTTATGTAATCAATTGAATTATCATTGGTATGATGTCTTGTTTAGTCCATTGGGTGACAATTGGCATAGTGTTTTGCATCCATTGGAGCATAAAGTGGTATGATGTCTTGCATAATTCATTGGGTCATCATAGGTATGATGTCTTACATAGTCCATTTGATCATCTTTGGCATGATAACTTGCTTAGTTTATTGGGTCACAATTGGCATACTTCATTGGATCACAAAGCAGTATGATGTTTTACATAATTCATTGGGTCATCATAGGTATGATGTCTTACATAATTCATTGGGTCATCATTGGTATGATGTCTTGTATAATCCATTGGGTCATCATAAGTATGATGTCTTACATAATCCATTGGGTCATCATTGGTATGATGTCTTGCATAGTCCATTGGGTGACAATTGGCATAGTGATTTGCATAATCCATTGGATCATAAAGCAATATGATGCCTTGTATAACTTATTGGATCATTATTGGTATGACGTATTGCATAATCAATTGGATTGTCATTGGTATGATGTCTTGCATAGTCCATTGGATCATCATTGGTATGATGTCTTACATAATCCATTGGGTCATCATAGGTATGATGTCATGCATAATCCATTGGGTCATCATAGGTATGATGTCTTACATAGTCCATTTGATCATCTTTGGCATGATAACTTGCTTAGTTCATTGGGTCACAATTGGCATACTGCATTGGATCACAGAGCAGTATGATGTCTTGCATAATTTATTGGATCATTATTGTATGATGTTTTACATAATTCATTGGGTCATCATAGGTATGATGTCTTACATAATCCATTGGGTCATCATTGGTATGATGTCTTGCATATTCCATTGGGTCATCATAAGTATGATGTCTTACATAATCCATTGGGTCATCATTGATATGATGTCTTGCATTATCCATTGGGTCGTCATTGGTATGATATCTTGCATTGTCCATTGGATTGTCATTGGTATGATGTCTTGCATAGTCCATTGGATCGTCATTGGTATGATGTCTTACATAATTTATTCGATCAACATTGGTATGATGTCTTACAAAATCCATTGGATTGTCATTGGTATAATGTTTTATATAATCCATTGGATTATCATTGGTATGATGTCTTGCACAGTCCATTGGATCGTCATTGGTTAATATCTTGCATAGTCCATTGGATTGTCTATCACTATGCCATAGGGTCACAATTGACATATTGTTTTGCATGATCCATTGAGTAATAAAGTGGTATGTTGTCTTTCAGAATTCATTGGATCTTCAAATGGTATGACGTCTTGAATATTTGATTGGGTCATCATAGGTATGATGTTTTGCATAATCCATTAAATTATCATTGGTCTCATTGGAAACATAGCAATGAATTATGGGAACTAATATAGTGCTGATGACTGAACAAGCCATACCCATTGCCACACATTGGCCACAGTAAAGATTTGGGTAGGAAACTAGTTGTTTCTTTTTGTTGAGAACTGCTCACCCATATCTGCTAATGATGTTGAATGGTGAAAATGTGCTACAGAGAATAAGAGAGAGAGACAGAGAGACAAATGCAGTGGAAGTTCTCTGTGCTTTTGATTTATGAAGCCATTATATATAACAATAATAAAGAACAATAATAAAGGAAACCATTCTGTTTGTCAGGATGGGTAACAACAAAGCAGGGGTGACACAGCTGATGACACTGATGATATTAAGAAGTGGACCCACTGGACTAACTGCAAAGTTGGCAAAGGTGCCATCCGAGGTCCAGAGTCATACCTAACTGGTGTTCACCAGAGCACTCTGCAGGTTGCGGTCCTCAGACACACCTGTGCAGTTTGTAGCTTACAGTAGATTACAGAATCAAAATGGGTGAGACAAGGACAATCCATGGAACAAGCCATGGATCAGAAACAGTCATAGAGTAGATACAACCAGCAAAACAAGTCATAGGAGACCTTTTTTTTAGGCAACTTCCTGTTGCCTAAGACTTCCTTAAAGAGAGCAGGAAGAAGGAGCACCTGACAAGGTAGGGAATTATAGCAAGCATCCAGCAGAGGGAGCTCTTCTGCTGAACACTCTAATCCTATGAAGCAAAGGGAAGGGTTATGGGTTAGAGGAAGCAGGCATGGTTAAAGTTACAGGCACAGATCCCCTGGTAATGCAGGGATCTGTGACACTATTGAATTATTCATTGTTTTTGGAAGAGATAAAGTAACAGGTAGGTAATGGCTGATTACCCAAAGAGGCGATGCTTTCTCCCATTGACTTTCATTGATGTTACCATTATCAAGATGACTTAGCCTACCAGACTCTTCATATGAAGTATTTATTTTAAAGAAGCTAATCTTTTAAAATGTCATAAATATATTGATTACAGCGATATTTGTAATAATAATGTGATATTACTTCATTATAACTGCAATATATATATTCCCTGTTTATGTTTCCTATTTTATTCTTATCTGAATTCTATATTACAATGAACCTGAGATATTACATTATTCATAGAGTAATGTAACATAAACCTTTAGAAACATGATAAACAGGTCCGAGGTAGTTTCTGCGCCAGTGATAAGTGTCTAATGTGCTGGAAATAAATACGGTCTACGTGCGCCAATATTCACGCATGCCTACGATATAAAGGACAGTGGTGGCCTGTGCTGACTTGTGACGACCTATGAAAGTGAACAATGCGCACTGAATTACACGCACAGAGCGCTCTGTCCCACCCACAGCTTGGAAATTATATCCCTTCTGTGACCTTCTTTTTCCTTCTTCTTTTCACTGCTGTTTAATTTGGTGTTATAGCCTACTGGGTCACATGATTATTATCAGACAACAGAAAAGTAACAGCAGAAGAAAAAGAAAGTCAACAGTCAAGTGGTCATAACTAGAAACTAGTGTCCTTGCCCATTCCGAATTTGGGGCAAAAGGTTGTGTCACTGCTCATAAATCTGGCCATAGATGCTTCAATTTATTAAACGCTCTACTGCCAAAAATTGGCATGGGATCGAAGCTGCCCACCTGGAGTGACCAATCCTGGTCACTCCAAACATTGATCGGCCAAAGAACGGATGTGTCCGTTGTTCTTGCATCACTTGGATGGGGTCCATCCAAATTAAAGTCTGGCTTACAAAGGGTGTGCTACAATTCTCAAATTGACCGCGCATCATTCTCTTGTTATCCAATATGTTTATTGTATTTAAGTGGTCTTAACACCACCTTCTTTCTACCATAAGTACTAGAGGTTATGAAAAAAAAACTTAGCCGGATGAAAAAAATCTCAGAAGCTCCACCCATGCGGGAGAATTGGAGAAAAGGAGTAGTGATAAGCGTATGGCTACCTTTAGAAAGGTAATGTTACTTTTGTTCCTAAAGGTAACCATACACATAAACCGTATATATTCAAGTATAAGCCGACCCGAGTATAAGCCGAGGTACCTAATTTTATCTACAAAAAAAGGAAAATCGTATTGACTCGAGTATAAGCCTAGGGTGGGAGATAGTGGAGTTTTCTAAATGAGAAAAATATAGAGAAAACACCATTGCCCCTAGGAATTAATCAAACAGGTGAACCTTAGTGCCACATCATCAATAAAGTAAAGAGAACACAGGATTATTATTATTACAGGATGGGTTTTCCCAGAACTTCTTATGATTCCAACATGAAAATAAATTTTCATTAAAAAGTATTTTAATAGTATTATTATTATTATTGGGACCAATACATAGAATAGAAATAGAAACTTATTTTCATGTTTAAATCATAAGTAGTGGAGTTTTCTAATTGAAAAAATTGGTAAAAATTAACAAATAGCCAACTAGATGGCGCTGTTGTTCCATTTGCTTACATTTCACCAGCTGATCTCGGAAATGGAGCACTCACAGAGGCTGCTGGTGTTCTGAGATATTTCCTGTGAAGCAGCGAACAACCAAACAGGTAGGTGGCACCCCCAACTCTTACTCGAGTAGAAGCAGAGGGGGACTTTTTCAGCAAATTTTTCTGCTTATACTCAAATATATATGGCAGTTTTTTCCTGTTCGATCAACCAGCAATCGATAGATCGGGAATTGACCCCTGTCCACATTGTACGGTCGACTCAGAAGCTGAGATAGATCGAAAGGCAATCGTGCATAGTGGTTTCTTTGGTAAACCGGTCAATCATATGAATCATGGAGCATGTGCACACCAATTGGTTCTGAATCAATCTGGAATCATTCGGATAGGAATCAATTGCACTGTGTGGCGGACAAATGATCGCTGTACAATTTGCGATCACTTTGGAATCGCAAGAAAAAAAATTTGATTAAAATTCGACATGTCTATGGCTACCTTAATGGCTGGCATACACATGCCGATATGCGGCGATTTTTAACCTGACCGACGGGCGTGCGCGGTCGCGCCATCGATCAGGTTAAAAATCGGCCACATATCGGCATGTGCCCACATGGGGCGACAGATCCCTGTCGCCCCACAGCTCGGCCGGCCAGAGAACGGACATTTCCGATAATCTCTGGCCGATGCAAGCTGATGCCTAAGCTTCAATGAAGACTGGCGTCTTCATTGAAGCTTATGGCCGGAACACAAAGGGTGCCGGCCGACTGAAGGGGCCCCATAATGCACCAGGGTGCAAACGTGATGACGTCATCACGTTTGCATCCCGGTGCATATCGGGACTGGTCTGCCTGCACCCGTCGGGGTGTGTATGGCAGCCTTAAGTCTCCATCCACCCAGCAGTGCACCTTGGTGTCCCTGGAGGGGTGAAGCTTTAGATCCAGATTGATTATTTAAATATGACAATATTCTGAACTAAGTAAGTACCAGAGAATGATGTGATTTATGTTGTGTGAAAGAAGTAGCAAATAGGGCGCCAATAGGGCTCCTGACCCAGGGAGTACTGAGCCATTTTGTTTCTTGAGCTAGCCATACACGTGTCGGATTCCATGTCCAATCGATTCATCATCCGATCGATTCCGGCGATTCTGCCGGGAATCGCAGGTGTGATCAATCGGCCAATTAAGAGTATCCATCGCAGCATACCACCTTGTCCGACGGATTCCGGGACGATTCCGTGTGCGATTCCACCTCACAAATGGCAACTCCCCCTGATCCGGGCAGAATCGGATGAGAAAGACCAACATTTTGGTTGTCCGTCGGATCCGATTCTGGGCCCCTGATCGATCGGACAAGGTGTGCTGCATGCGATTCCGGCACGATCGTTTGGCGTGCACGCGCCCGGAATCGATCGTGCCGGAATCCGGTGCGAATCCGACACGTGTATGGGGGCCTTTGGACTTAAACACACCCCATTCATACAAATAACGACAGAGACCATGATATACTCTTTGGAAAAGTTTTATATATAATTTGAAGTGCAAATGTATATAAAAACATGGCCACAGCCTATATACACTCTCAATACAGTGAAAGGGGGTCCCCCGACAGTGCCACCAACTTCTTCCGAGTTCCTTCCTCCAGCCATACCAACCGTCCCAGCCACCAGCCCTCAAATACCAGCTCGGTGGGTACCTTATAAAATGACTTTAAATACGTGACATAACTGGGGCTTAAGCCCCGCCTTAGAAAACATTTTCACCGGTGTTTGTGACTGCACTTCTTATACCGACATGTCACAAGAAGCCTTCAAAGTCCGATTTCCTCCTGCGGCACTGTCGAGCTTCTGCCATGCTGTGACAATATAAACAAAACAGGTTACAGAACACATAATACCCCAAACACCCAGTTTAACAAATCAGGGAAGGAGGGTGGGTGAAAATCCTGAACCGAAAAGGATCTGCTCCCTGCTGACCCTTCCTTATGAAATCCCTTCCCCCTGGTCAAGTTGCCCTCCCACCTACACTTGCAGCTCAGTTCTGGGCATACAATCCCTTTCTGCACGTATAGCATTTCTTTATTGTCCTCGCTCCAGTGAACTTAACGTCTGGAGACGACTTTATTTTCCTGTTAGTGTGGGAAGTAAACAAAGCAGATTGCTATTACCCCAGAGACCGCACTGTAAACTTGCAAATCTGCTCCAAGCTTCATTCTTAATTTTATTAGCTGTTAATAGATTGTTGCTTTGATATAAATAGTTGGTTGAAACAGCCGGAATAATCTGTTTATCTAGTAATCTGAAGCAGAGCTATTAGCACTCGTGTGCATTATGCTGGCCATACACTCTGAGATTAAAATTACGATCCATTAAAGCCGACCAATGAAAGCATTTTATCAGCCTGAAATCCGCACATGTCCACATGGTACAACCGATAAAATATATATAGTAATTGCCATTTTTTTACGATCGTAATTTATTGGACATGTTGAAAAATTGTAATTGGTCTGGGAACATCGGGAAACTTCATACTGTTTTCATAGTGTTTACCGACCAATTACTGCCGAGGCTTCCCTTTTTAAAAAAACAATACATCACAATGGCCGATATAAATGGCGATTAATTTCAATGACATCCTCGTAAAAAAAAAAAAAAATACGATCCTAAATTGGATTTTCAATGTGGTAGCTTTTTTTGCCGAATATTACGATCCAAACCGATACCGTAATTTTAATCTCGGAGTGTATGGCCAGCTTTAGAGTGAAATGTTTCATTATCAGCTATAGAATTTCATTTGGCTTTACCAAGTCTATGACCATACGGCAAAGTCAGCATATCAGATGTGGGTCTCTAAATACATAAATATTAGAATGATGATAGGTGACATTGAAATGGAACATAATTGTAGGACAAATCTTATTGTTTGCACAATTGCTGTTGACCTGGCCATGGGATGATACATACGTACACCCCACTTACCCCCTTAAATCCCCTTAACATTAATAAATGAAAACACAACATTCGCAGGAAAAAGTGGAATATCATATAGGCCACAGCTTTAATGAGAATAAATAGTATTACGAACATTATGTCCCTGACATTTTTTTTATGGTAAAACCTTTTTTTATGGTAAAACCCCAATTTTTATGGGTAAAACCTTATTACCCCCAAAAAACAGTACCAACGACCAGCCTAAAAACCATCTCAGTGGTACTCAAATACCTGTAGCTACAGAGCCGGCAGCCGTAGGATGGTAGGCGGGAGCAGGGCGTGTTCCCGTCTGGGTGACAGACAGGGAGCTGGGGAAGGCGAGGGGCGGAGCCAAGGGGGCGGAGGAAGGTCTATAAAAAGGAGAGAGGCCGGAAGTCGGGCCTCTTTCCGGTGAAGAAGCACCCATCCTCCCACCCTAATTTGTTAGTTGCTGAGGTTTTCTTCTTGTTGTTCTGTTGTTATTTGTCACAACTCTTCAGTGCCGATAGCTGTTTTAGAGTGATTTAGTGGTGACGTGCTGGTTTAGAAAGGGCAGTCATCAAATTGAGGGCTCAGGCCCTAGTTAATTCATTTGGTTCCTGTTTAACAGATTTTCAGTTGTTTAGAAGTACCCACCGTGCTGGATCTAAAAGGGCAGGTGGCCGGTATGGACGGGGTTATTATATGTTATATATTAATGTTATTTAATGTTATTTAAATAAAGTTTTATTAAGGTTTATGATCGGCACTGTCGGGGTAAAGGTCAGTTTCGTAAGCTGTGGCCTATTTTTGTAAACGCACTTTTAATACAAAACAAATTCTTAAGAAAAAGGGCGTCAGTCTGGTTATTGGGGAAAAGGGTAGAAGGGTAGACATTAATGAGTGACTAACGCTGCCCGGTCATGTGACTCCTATTTTCAACTATTAGCCAAATGGTTCATTGAGGGCTCACAGGTTGCTGGTCCTGATGACTGCCCTTTCATCAGCACATCTCTAAATCTTAAAAACCCCCTGAGTGCTGCAGGACGATTTTCTGCTCTCCGGGAGGTCCAGAGCACTATTCTGGCCTCACCAGTTTGTGCTAGGAAAAAGCGACTATGGATATCTATAGTGCTGTCTGTCCCCTGGCCCTTTCGCATCATATGCAATCGGAGCAGACCCAGATGGGTCTACCCCGGCATTAACAGCTTCTGGAGAAAGCAGGGCTGCTTGAGATCTGGACTGAGGCAGGGGAGGGCTGGCAGCCTTACCTCAAGTGGCCCATTGCACCACCAAATCAGCTCACCATCCACGCCCACCTTTCCCTTGTTTTATAACGGATATTGACGTTATGAAGCAAGACAAATATGATACAATCACCCCTCAGCAGCCTCTCTCCTTCTACCCCCAGCAGCCTCTCTCCTTCTGCCCCAAGCAGCCTCTC
>CM070032.1:224571762-224584912 GCA_036250615.1 Ptychadena robeensis
AGGTCCATCTGCAGCAGAATCTACCATGCAGGAGGCTGACGTAGAGGACAGTGAGAGAGATAGTGAGGATGAAAACCCTTCATATAGGGTGAGTACCAAACACCATCTCCTGTTACTCATCGCTCACTGAAAATTTATGTGCACCCCTGTATACACACAAATACAGCAAATGCAGAAGGTAATAAAGGTAATACTACTATTGAAGTGTTTAATTTAACTTTGCTCAGCCATGGACACACTGCACTCATTAACTTCCCCTAAAGGGATGCTGAGGATGCGCAGCCAGGGATACAGGGGAGGTGCTGCAGGAAAGAACAGAAGCCTAGGGCATGTACCATTCACCAGGGACAAGCCACAGACTGTGCTGCAGCTTTCACTCTGTGAACTGTGGTTCTTGAAGTTATAGAGGATCCAGTTGCATCAAGGCGAAAGCTACATTAGCATTTAACAATTGGGATGTTGAGATTTGCCCCACTGCAAGTGAAATTTGTCTCTGAAACTGGAGATATGTTTAAATAATTATTTTAACAGTATTTTTTGCACATTAGACGCATCGGACTATAGGCCACACTCCATAGTTTTGAAGAGAAAGAAAAGAAAGTCCCAAAACAATCAGAGACACAGCCATTCAGATATCATGTGAATATACAGAATGTTCCAGCAAAGTGTGCAGGGCCAGACCATGCAGTGTTCATTATATATTCATCCAGCCAAAAGGCCAGTGCCAGGAGGGAGGTCTTCACTGCAGCATAGTGTACAGGGCTGAAACTTTAGCATGTGTCTATACACTAGCTGTACCCATTCTCTGAACACACTGACCAACTAATGAGGAGACACATTTTACAATCTGGCACTAACAACTTACCCATGAGCAGCTATTTACATATGGGAGGAGATATGAGTCTGTGTCACAAAATGTATTTATTGCAATGCAGAATGTTCATGTAAATGCACAACTTTACTAAGTCTAGTGGATAAGTACAATCTGCAGACAGTTGAATAATATGAAGACTGTATAGGAGATTGGTATTCATATATTTATAGAACTACATTATGTGCTCTCTAGTGACACCATTGTTGTGGCTGAAATTGGGTACTGCAGGAAATTTCACAGGACAACATTTCACATTTTTTTTCCTGCTGTAAAAAGAGGGCGCGTCTTATAGTCCAAAAAATACAGCATTATAAGTAAAAAAAAGTCCTTCCTATACCAGAATATTATATGGTACCTTTCTCTCTACAGCACATGTGAAAGCAACTCTTCTAAACTTTATAACAATTAATACCTGTCTATAAATAAATGAGCTTGCCTATCTCCCTCCCGGCACTTAAGCAATCGCATATTCCGCAAGCGTATCTGCATCCGCAGCATCCCAACGATAACTAATTACTAAAAGCTGAAAACACAGGAATGTTCCTGTCCGTTGTAAATGAGCGCGGAAGCGTGGAGCCAAAATAGATATTAAACATATCCTCAGACGCAGACACAGAAAACAAAGAATGCCATCATCTCAAGGAACCACAAGACTTTTAATTGGAGCTCAAGATGTTTCTTATTAAAATGACTGAGAAAAAAAATCTCAAGGAAAATTCTACTGTCTTCAAAAACTTTTACCTGAGATGCATTGTTGCTATGGAAACCATTTATCATTTAAAGCAGACCTATACTCACCTAACAAACTCCATGTCTGTCAAAGTGATAGGTAATATATAAAACACTCTCTCCCCTCAGCTTGTTCACTGCAATAAGTGAAGATAAGGTGGACATTTGGACTATTATAGGCACTATGCATGCTCATTGCAGGGAACAAGCAGACGGGAGCCAGAGAAACTTTTCACTAAAGCCCCCCATACACGTCTAGATTTTCTGTTCAATGAACTTAAAAAGATAATTTTTGGGGGGGAAATTGGTGATTGATTGTATGTTTGCCAACCGTAGTAACAGATATTTGATAGACTTTTTTGGGATCGACTGAAAGTGTAATGGATTTCAATACAACCAATTAAAATTTACCAGCAAGTCCAATCCCTTTTCAATCAATTTTTGATCTAACCATGTGGGCTGCCATAGATTTTCAATCAATCAATCAAAAATTGATTGAATGAAGTTGATTGGATGAAAAATCTAGACGTGTATATAGACGTTTAGGTGACAAAGAGCCAGATTAAACAGCTAAACAGGACCGGATCTGGCCCCTGAGCTATAGTTTGCCCAGGTCTGGTCTCGTTCCTCCATCTCTGCTTGAAAACTGAAACCCTAGAAATTATTCAAGTAAATTTCTGAGTATTTTTAGTCATTTTGTTTTTTTCTTTTACTGATGCATAGTGATGGCCGAACTGCCCACAAAGTGGACAGTTCGGCCGCGAACAAGCATGTTTGCCCTCCTTCTCGCCGGCGAACAGTACAGGTGTTTGACCCGCCCTGTTCGCCGGCGAGAAGGAGCCCTCTATTCTTCCTCCGGTGGGATCATACGCAGCGAGATCCCGCCGCAGGAAGAATATTTCACTGAAGACCGGGTAGAGAACCCAGTCTTTCAGTGAAAACCGGCTTGTAAACCCAGATGTGACTTCAGTGACGTCAGTGACAGTTAGCACAATCAGGAACTATGCATTCCAGGTGCCGGATGTGACATCACTGACGTCCCATCCGGGTTTTCAGATTCAAATTCCCCGCCTAGAGGCGGGGAATTTGAATCTGTCCGCGAACGGGCGGACGGCGGACTTTTTTAAAAGTCCGCTCCGCCCGTTCGCGGACGGACACGGCCGATGTTTGGCCATCACTACTGATGCAGTCAATAGTGATTTGTCAACTAGTCCTTAGTGGGGCATATGTCCTAGGCAGAGCATTTAGCGGCTACTTAACTCTACTCTACTCTACTGTTCCTTCTCCCTGGTCTCTCATAGGACACTAGAATAACAAGACTATACCAAAAGAAGGGAGAGGAGAGTGAAGAATCCCCCGCCCCCCCACTTCTTCCTGAAATGTGCTCTCTAGTGACACCATTGTTGTGGCTGAAATTGGGTACTGCAGGGGATTTTTTTTCCAATTTAGAACATTTCTAATTTTTTTTAGTTTTTCCTGCTCTAAAAACAGGTTGCGTCTTATGGTCTGGTGTGTCTTATAGTCCGAAAAATACCGTAAGACTATACCAAAAGACCTCTGGAATATTGCATTTTTGTAATACAAAAATAAAAAAGTGTAAATGGGAAATAGGTGGTCAAAAAGGTAAATTGTGGTATGCTTCATGATCTTCATGCCTGTGGATATGGCAGGTGGAAGTATAAGCTGTGAATGAGATAAAGGACAACATGGAAGATGCAGAAGAACCTAAAGTTTTATCATTCTTCGCTGATCAGTTGGTTTGGAACTCTTCTTGGTGCTTAGTTACACCCTAATAATGATGCTCGACTTGTATGTAAAAGCTACAGTGACCTTTGAAAAAATATAGGTCTATTAAGTTGGACCTCTAGGATCTCATGAACCCTCTTGAAGACCAGAGCCACAATAGCCATGCTTAAGGCCCCCACACACATACCAAGTGGGGGCTGACAGAGCAGCTCAGATCAGCTCTGGAGTGCAGCGAGATGACGTTACTTTCAATGAAGACTGGCATTTCTATTGAAGCTAATGGCTGGCACACAAAGGGTGCCCGCATAGGCGGGCACCCTTTGTGTGCTGGCCGTTAGATTCAATAGAGATGCCAGTCTTCATTGAAAGTATCGGCATCGGCCAGAGGTTATCGGACATGTCCGTTCTCTGGCCGGCCGAGCTGTGGGGTGACAGGGATCTGTTGCCTCATGTGGGCACCCCCCATCAGTCGGCGGAAAATCGTCCGCCGCTCGGTGCGTGTATGGCAGCCTTACATCTCAAATACCTAATGAAACCAGTCATGGAAGTTGCAGAAGAACCTGAAGAAACCAAACATTTACAGAGCAGCCAATACCACCAATCTGGGGAGGGTTACACGCGTTTGGTGTATCTTGTAGATTTCCCCTATTTGCACAGGGGCATGGGGACTTTAATGGCCAATAGACAAATGCAATTTGTGTAAGTAGGTAAAAATACAATTTAATAGTAATCAAAAAATTCACAATCATAGTGATAGTCCATCAAGATAAAACAAATAAGAGCAGAGGACGTTCCTCAGCATACTGTGATCCCATAATGTCGCTGGCAATGTAGTTGTCCATATGAGGTACACATGACCCTTCAATGTTTAGGTAGAAACAGAGACCCCAACGTACATTTCTTAAAATCTTCATCAGGGGGTCCACATGGATAATTTTAGGTCCTTTTTAACGGGTTTGGGTCAAGGGTCTAAAGCATCGTCTCATTGCCATGCTGTGGCTGCACAAGGGAATGGAGGGCCTTCACCATCTAGTCCACACTGGTCTTAGATATTTGAGAGGTTATGTGTCAGAGGTATATTGAGTGTGTCATCCCCTTCCTCGTGCCAAACATTGGAGGTGCATAAAAACCCGAGGAAACCAAACATGGAATGTGCAGAAGAACCTGAAGTTGTTTCCCCCTTTAGTGAATTGGTTGGTTTAGAATCTCCTTGGCACACTAAAGCTAGCCACACATGGGTAGAGTCCCGTGCAATCGATTGGTGATCAATTACAGCATGGTGACGTCACCACGATCGGGCACCTCAATTACTGGACGATGGAGACCCAGTTTCCCAGTCCCCCTGAAGCCAGCTTCTTCGGCTGGCTGGCAGCGCTGTACCTGAGCTGGAGACACAAAGCACTGACCCAGACAGCCCTCCCCTCCTCTGTTCTGGCTCCGTGTTGACCACACCCCCTTCACACAGACACATCCGTAGCTAAACACATCTGCTGTGTTTAGCTGCTCTGTGTCTCCGGCTCCAGCTGTCACCCATTGCATTGGATGGGTCCCCTATTCAATGCAATGGATTTCGACCAAGGTTTTTCAACGTTTTCCATCTGTACCCTGCTTTAGACCTTAGTAACACCTAACTGGTTATGCTTGACTTGTATGTAAAAGCTACAGCGACCTTTGATAAAAATTTTGATCTTTTCAGTTGGACCCCTAGCATCTCGTGAACCCTCATGAAGACCAGAGCCAGAATTGTCTTGAATACCCAATAAAAAACCCATCATATCCCAACCGTTACTTTTCCTATTCAGCTGTGGAGATGTGTTGAAGAAAGTGTGTGAGTTTGCCAGGGGCAATACAGACGGTTCTATTTTAAGACACTTTGATAAATGAGGCCCTCGCACTGCATCAATGTAGGAGCCCTGCTGTTTACAAGGACTTTGTCAGACACACGGGCCTCTCTCTGCACATTTCCACATAAATGGATGGCAAAAGTGTTGCTTCGATGCCTTGGCAGTGATAAAAGTTCCTATCTTTTTTAAATAAACCCATGTGTGTTGATATTGGCTGTACACTTCCATCATAAGCTCAGCTGAAACATAACAAAGCATTGAGAACGTGTCTCGGCACAGTTTGGCTTCTTCAGGAAATTCTTGCCAGGCGTAGTTCTTAGATATTGAACTTATTTTACTGCTGCGCCACTCTGTGTAACAGCTAGAGAAACTGCAGAGCCATCTCATTCACCGGGGTCAAACAATCATTTGTTTAAGGAGTAAACTTGGGCACACATGGGCCAATACCCATTCAATTAACCAGCGAGCGACTGCAGCGTGGTGATGCCATCATGACTTGACCACGCTGCGCTCGAGCGTTCGTCAATTGAATGTGGAAACGCTGTGCACCACTTTTCACATAGATTCCATTGAATACTTTACCCTGGTCTCCATCCAAAGTAATGGCCATCGGCCATTTATGGACACGTCCGTTCTCTGTTCAATCGACCTTTTTTTTTTGTTCCTTGTGTGGGGGACTTAAAAGTTGTACAGATGCCCCAAGTGCCTCTTTTTTGAATGAGCAGGCGCATTGCAGATGGGGTTCTTTTTTATGGGGTATGTTTTTTCCAGAAACGGTTTGTCCATTGAGTTTAATAAGGTATGTTAACATTGCATACCATATACATGGCGCTTAATGCACCCTTAAACAAGGGGAAAGCATGGTAATCTGTGGGTTGGGCACCATGGAATCTGATGACTCCATGATGCCCAGTATAGATAGTACCTTACCTTGGACAATCATTGATTGTCCAAGTTATTAACCCTAGCCATCTGCCCATAGTGCGCTGTTTTTAATGCACTAGGGAGGTTAACGGGAGGGAGGTACGGGCGATCGCAGCAGTGTACATTGCACTCTAAAAAGTACAAAAAAGTACTGCCCTCCCCAACCCTCTGCTGGGAGACTAATGCCCCTCCATTACCATGGAGGTCTATTGCGCACCCACCAGCCTCAACGGCATCACTGATTCCGGCGAAGGGGCAGTGGCGGAACCCCGGAAATGCGGTTCTCCCGAAAACAAACACCAGAGGAACTGGGTTCATCCCAAACACTAGGGAGGTTAAACTTGCCTGGAGGTACTAGATAACTGGTACTTGGGGGTTAAAAGTTCCCCTCATTTCTGATTCTTGTGTGAGCAAAAACACTATCAACCAATCAGAGAAGAACTAATTGATCAACTGATTTAACTGATCATGTGCTTCTTCATGAGTTCACTCGTAGGAGAACTTTTCATAAGAGAACCTTGTAGTTTGGGGTAGATTTTAATGACCAAAAGCGGTTACCCCAAGCCACACTCTGGGTTGCTTACCTATTCCATACCAGGGAGCTCTGGCATAATATTGAAAATTAATTATAACCCAACAGGCATAGCTAGAGATTACTAGGCACCATAGCAATTTGTTTTTTGTTCCCTGACCTTCTACTCCAAATTCCTCTTGCTCACGGACTTTCCTGTGTGCACTGTTTTCGGCACTGGGTGCAATGAATCTCACGTTTGTGTGCCTGCACACGCCGAGGTTCAAAAGGACCCATCCTTGACTTCCTATACGATATATACATATGTTACCACTGAATTTGATACCCATATTACTCTCAGCATGTTTTATATGCAACTATAGGGTGGCACCATGGGTTTCCAGCACTGGGTAACACCAAGCCTAGATACTACATTATCGTTAAATTTTTTCTCCTCTGCCTTGAAAAGTTTGATGCGATCCAAACAAGAACCACCCACCCGTTAAATTGAAAAGACAATGCCTGAGCGCTTTGTAGTTTTCACCGACGGCTTTGCGTGTCCTTTGGATGATATCCCCAAATGTACAAACAGTAATCAGCCCCTCATCGCTTTTTTAGTTTATCTTGTTGAACGAAGCAATAGAAAAAGGAACAGTGAATCATTTCACAAATCAAAGAGCAGCCTCCACTCTTCCTAATAATGTTACAGAAGAGGGAACATTCAGTGTCTCGTCAAAGCTCGTTGAGATCTCTCAGAGATTTATGCAATAGAAAAAAAACAGAAGCATTTAGATGAATCAAAGAATCTTTCTAAAAGCCTCATTAAATGAATGCTTAAAGGGGGTCTAATCAGAGGAACTGGAGAGATGATGATTGCGGGGAAGTAAAAGGCTCTTTATTGAACTAAGCAAAATAAAACGTCCTAATTACCTGAAAGGCAGGGGACACTGTGTTATACATATATATCTCTGCCTTTCATTTACAATTTTACGGATAGTTAGCAACGTATGGTGGTGCTACCAAAAAAGTTGTTGAGCGGTGGGGGTTTGATTATGTGTGGGCTGGGGCTGCGAATATGTTCCCAGGTTCCATGGCCCTACCTTCAAGTATTAGATTCTGTTTTCCGGTCAGACTGTCCTGGTCTCCCATTCTAATATTGTTGTTTCATTTTGCTTGGGTTTCGTCTAGAGACCAACTGAAGAGTTCTTTGAGTATTTTGAACCTGCTCAACCTCTATCTCTTCCGTCAGTATATCAATCAATAAGTAAAATGATTTGAGTCAGTCATAAATCAAGGAGGCTTGATTGACAGTTGAGAGGGTCCTTACTGAGAATAGGTGGCAGATGACATACTTATTGCTCCTCATTCCAACCATCTACCTTTCCATCTACCTCGGCTGCCTGCTAAATCATACCTTGTCTAAATTACCCACCACTTAGTGGTCTGTTGATGAAGGTTTTCATTCAAACTGGTATATTCAAGAAGGCCAATTGAGTCATTCATGATTATGGCCATTGTGGTCACAATCATATTGGCTGTCAACAGAACTGAAAATATGTGTCAGGAACAGAACATGTAGATGGTCTTGGGTGGTGGTTTGTAGAAAAAAAGAGTATATCCACCAATCAGTTTGGCCTTGTAGAAAAAAAGAGTATATCCACCAATCAGTTTGGCCTTGGTGGAAACTGGCGTAGGAACCACTATAGCATCCATAGCAGTGCTATGGGGCCCATATTCACAAGCGGACCCACCACTCCTGGAAGGGCAGGGATTGGAGTGAGAGGTTGGGATGGGGAGAGGGACATAACATTTTTTGCTATGGGGCCCAGTGATTTCTAGCTACGCTCCTGCAAGGGGGTACAGAAAATGGGTGCTTGAGGATAGGTGGCCTTATTCCAACCATCTACCATCTCATTGATATGTGCCTACGCTGCCTGCAAAATCGCTCATACCTTTTCTGAATTACTCAACCCTTAGTGGTCTATTGATGAAGGTTTCCATTAAAACTGGTCTATTTAAGGAGGTCAATTGAGTCTTTTATGATTATGGTCACATGTATTCACGATTCGATTATTCATGATCAACACTATCCACAAATAATGGATCTGTATTAATAATATTTTCTAGTTTCTTCAGCACATCTGGTATTTGGTGGCTTCATTAACCCTCTGGGCGTTACGGGATTTTCGCGCCATTTTTGGCACGAAAAGCCGTTTCCCCCGCAATTGCGGTGAAGTACACTGTACACTGTACTCCGTTGTGTTTGCTGGCACTCTGCGATTCTTCAAGATCAAACTGCGCCCGAACTGAGTTAAAGGTGCCCATACACATACAGATGGGCGCAAGATCGATGACCCATTCGAGTGCTGCGTGGTGACATCACAATTACATCACCACTCTGCAACTGAGTGCCCATCGATTGGACCCTGGTCCATCCAAAGGAATGCCTTTGAGCAGGATTTACGGACATGTACATTACCTGTTTGACAGACCTGTCATTGAGCGTGATCCCGCTTGAAGACAGGGGTGGCCCCGTCTAATGGGAAAACAATAGATGCGCCCATCTGCACGTGTATGGCCTCATTTAGTCCAATAAAAGGTTTTAGAAATGAAAGACTTCTGCAGTTCAGTCATCATGTATTCAGTAGCCCGTATATGTGGCAGGTGTACTCATTGTTTCCTCTTTGTGATATTTAAATGATTTGAGATTGAAGTGAAACACAAGTGCGATCTAATGAATATGTTTGTGTAACACAATAGAGAATTGATATCTGAAAAAACAACATGTTATGTAAGCGGGGGTCTAATTAAATCATCTGCGATGTGACAGATAGCGAGGAACATCCCGTCTATATAAAAAAAACCTTATCTCCATCGAGCGCCAGGCTGGCTCTCCTGGTAATGGACTTCAGTGCTTCCATTTCTAGGAAAAGATATTATCAGCTTATTTCGCTGCTCAGACTTGTTGCTATTTTTAAGAAGCTTGTCCATATCCAAAATCCCAAAACAGATCTATGCGTCCTATAAATCTTCTATTTTTATGTTGCGTCAAAGCGAGATGGGCGAAAGAAAGAGAAAGAAGGAAGCATGGGTGTCCTAGATAGATGCTTCTCAGCCCCCTGGAGCGTTCCAATAGGTTGGGGATCAGAGTATAAAATAGGTGGGGGGATGGGACTGGCATGGTGGTGATGGTTTTAATATCTCTTTTACTGTTTAACCTCCCTGGCGTTCCGAGCTTTCCGCACCAGTTTTTTGAGGTGCAAAAATTCACTGTACGGGCGATACAGTGTACCCTGTTGTAATTCCCCACCCTCCCCCCGCCTCTTTACACAATGCCGGCGTCAATTAGACAGCAGCAATGTAGGTTGGGAAAAGTGTCACTTCCTCCATAAACATGGAGGTCTATGGTGTCTCCCACCTCTTCAGCATCACCTATGATGCCGAAGACTCGGGGCAAGAAGGAATCCATGAGCATGCAGCGATGCAAAATTTCCTGCCTGTTCGCGGGGCATTTGAATAGTAAAAAACGGAAGTCGACAACACTGATGTCACTTCCAGTACCTGGAACGCACAGTTCCCGGTTTCTCTATCCAGACGTGATGTCACTTCCGGTTTGAGACCGGCTTCTCTATCCGGTCTCTGGTGAAAGAATTCTTCCACTGGTCGGATTTTTCTGCTCCTGACCCGACCAGTGGAAGAATCCGGGGAACAAGGTGGGTCGAACACCTGTACTGTTCGCCGAGGGAAGAAAAGCGAACAATCACCCAGGATGCCCATGTCTAAAACTGCCACTGCATGGGGCAGTCACATTTTCATTTGCATAGAAATGCTTTAAGGTAGCCAAAGATGGGTCGATCATTTCGCAATTTGATCATATTGCGCAATTGTTCTGCCTCTTAAGCTGGCCATACACCTGCAGGATTCTCTGTCAGATTTCCTTCAGATCAGATCAGATCTACCAACAACCATGTAGTATAGTGACCTCCCTGATACAATACATAGTGATTGGAAGGTGTAGAAAGGTCCTCATATTACATGGTTGTTGGTAGATCTGATCTGATCTGAAGGAAATCTGACAGAGAATCCTGCAGGTGTATGGCCAGCTTAAGCGTTATAGTCAACTGGTTCTTTTTCTTCTTAAGCCATGTAAATAAACTGCAGTAACATGCATGGTCACTAGATAGCGACAGATAATGGTGAAAACATAGTTCCGTAGGCTTTTAAAGGGGAAGTGAGTAATTTGTACTTCCTGACAGTATGTGTGCGAGGCTGTTATAGTAAAGAGAGCAGAGGAGTGACGAGGGAAATTCAGGATTATCTCATTACAGTGAAGGATTTTTTTCAGCTCTTTTTGGTCAGATTGTTTACAAGGTGTTTGCCAACGAGGGGCATAAAGTACATTTGGTGAGTTGGGGTCCACATGAAAATCCACTCAAGCTCTGTCCACCAGATGGAGCTTGGTCGATGGTATATTTCCTCAGCCTTGCATATAATATTATTGAAATACATACATATATATATATTCTGTATGTATTGTATATATTATAGGTCATACAATTGTTTCTCTTTCATAGCTACATTTTAGCTTCTATCCATTCTGGTATAAACATGACCTTCCCTAAAGGGCCTTTAGCATGGTCACACGGGCCAATCAGAAAATAATATCTAGTATCCCTTGAATGGTTTACATATGATTTCCTCGGATCCTGCCAATATAAATACAGCTCTGCCAGTATTATTTTTTATGGAAACATTTATTCCCCCAGTATTCTATTCGCTGTCATAAACTGTCATGGGAAAAGAAGAACACAGAAATCCCCCCATTCCAGGTATTCTAAAGAAGAACTCTACTGCCATGTATATACTATACCATGCTATGTATCTATGGCAGGGGTGCCTACACCTAAAGACCTTTAAAATGACAAAAGTCAAAATGATCTAGCAACAATTTTTAAAAATGTATTCAATTATATATATCGTGTCAATGTTATATATTTAAAATATATATTGTATACATTGCATAACAAGTAAATACAAACAAACAAAAGCAGGGTTCCGCTGTTGACTTCCATAGCCTTTGAGATTTTTCAGTAGATCACCATTAACGTGTGGGGGAGGACCATCCCTGGACCATGGGATAATGGAATTACACAATATTAATGATGGCCGAACTGTCCGTCCGGCAGTCCATTCCCTGTGATTCTTAAGAGGTCCTTGGGACGTCTGTACTTATTCAATAGGGTGGCCAATGCCTGGCCTTTGTAGTGGGGAAGATACCCCCCTTATCTTAACAAAGGGTCTCCTCTTAGTTAAAATGTGGCATGAGTAGGCCCAGTAGGATGGGGGGGGGGGGTGCCCCCCTTCATGTCCTCCCAGGCTTGCCATAAGGGTCTGGTTTGTTTCGGGGGGAACCCACGCTGTTTGTGTTCCACCTTTCCTAAACTATACCAGACCCTATGCCAACAGGGGGTCTAGTAAGCTTTGGGGAAGGGACCCATGCTGTCTGTGGTCCCCCTTTTTCAGAGTATACCAGACCCTATGCCAACAGGGGTTCTGATATGCTCTAAGGGAGGGATGCCATGCTGTTTGTGGTTCCCCTTTCCCAGAGTATACCAGACCCTATGCCAACAGGGTTTCTGGTATGCTCTAAGGGAGGGATGCCATTCTGTTTGTGGTTCCCCTTTCTCAGAGTATACCAGACCCTATGCCAACAGGGGATCTAGTAAGCTTTGGGGGAGGGACCCCATGCTGTTAGTGATCCACCTTTCCCAAAGCATACCAGGCCCTATGCCAACAGGGGTCTAGTATGCTTTGGGGGAGGGACCACATGCTGTCTGTGGTCCCCGTTTCCCAGAGCATACCAGACCCTATGCCAACAGAAAATTTGACTTTGAATTGTATCTTAATTTATGCATTAACTACTACAAAAAATTTCTGGAGTTTGGCTATCAACCAGCCGTCTATGAAAATGCTGTGATTCAGAACCCAGAGTGCGATGATGTTTAACCAAGAACTGTAAGAAAACAGGGAATGAATGTAAGAGGCCTTCAACGTTGACCTCAGGGCTTGTGGGAGAATCAGATATGAGAGACCCGGTATGGGAACCGCTATATAAACAGCGCAGTGTACCAACAAGAAGCTGCATACGCTACTGAGATGTGAATCCTACTGACATCCTAATCTCTACACAACTGAAGATATGAGGAAGGTGGAGACTATACCGAGGAACCGTTATTAGAAATGATCTTTCTTCTCACCTCTGACCTAACAATAGTCATTCCATCTCCAAGGTTCGTAAATTCAAATGACACTATGAGCATGTTAACTAGACAACATGGTGTCCATCATCAGTATAGTGAAAGAGAAATCTTCTAATTAAGAAGCTATCTAAAAGGGGATTTTGATATAGTTTTAAATTCTTGATATGTCTATAGGCAGTGACATTTCTAGCCTTTTGGGAGCCCTATGCAACTTCTTGCTTAGGACCCCCTGTCGCCCAGGGGGCTGTACTATTGGTGGAGG
>CM070032.1:224666079-224680234 GCA_036250615.1 Ptychadena robeensis
AATGTATTGTACAGTGCTGCGTAATATGTTGGCGCTATATAAATAAATGATAATAATATTAATAATAATAATAAAAAACACATTGACCTCAAGCAGATGCAGCGCTGGTAATGCTTTCCACCTTGGAGGTATTTGAGCTTTCTGCCTGGATTTACAGCTCCTACATCCCTTCCTAACATATTCTGTTCATTATTGCAGGCAGAACTTCCAGACCTAAGTGGGACCAGATGCCATATGTCACACTTGGTTAGGGACATCTGGAAACCTTAAAGAACCTTGACTGTCGAGATTAGGTTAAGAAGGTTCTTATGATAACAGGCCTTTGATATCTTCAATGAAAAGAGAGTGGAAGTCATTCATGAAGTGTTGATAAACAGAACGTGGTTGTCATGCAAACTCTGTATAGCGCTTGTCTCCGTTCTATTACAGGAACATAACTCTGTGCACCGACATTGTCTACCCCAGGGGGTTATACGGCACCTTACAACACAACAATGCTGTGGCATTCCACAATAAAAAATGGGTGAGGACTTTTTCTTTTTCATACCTCCTCATTTTATTTGCTCCTACTATTTGATTTCCTTTCATTTGTTGACTGAGATCCAAAGCCAATGACTCCTCCCAAACAATTGGCTATTTTGGAGTGTTGTTGGGTCCTTCAAAGTTATAACTGTTAGCTGGGGCGTCACCAGCACCCGCAGATTGTCTCCTGGATTTGGGCCCCCTATGTACACTATATTACATGTGGGACGTAGGAGTGCCCCCCCCCCCCATCGTCTGCCCATGTCCTAGTGCTCTGGTGCCAATCCTGGGCATCACTGGTGTGGGAGGTGCCACCTGCACTGGGTGACACTGCTGCTGCATCAGGATAGGGTGACAGACCTGCCATTCATTTGCCCACCCTTTTCCTTGCTTACAACTAGTAATGAATGGCATACACAATATTCGACTTTGCGCTTCTTCGCGAATAATTCTACTAATATTTGTAAAAACAAAATTTGACTGTATGGCCATGCATCGCTTGCAATTATCTTTAAAATGAAGGGTCACATTCAATGTGTGCTCAATGGTATTAATTTTTGCATTGCAAATATATAGTAGCAATATAATAATATTATAATAATAATAATATTTGCAAATTCTCAAAAAAGCAGAGATTTATTGAATATATTCGCAATTGGAATATTCAAGCTGAACACTACTTACACCCCCCCCCTCCCCAATTGATGAAATCCATACAACCTCGGCTTCCCTTTAGATGTGCATGGTGTTAAATAGTGGAGGTCTGGCTCGGGGAAGCAGTGCTTCTTACCTCCACGTGAAAGATTTATTATTATTAGCATTTACTTATATAGCACCAACATTACAGTATTGCAACACAAGATAACACACAAGTAAAGGTTATGACACAGGAGGAGTAGAGGACGGGCTTACTATCTAATAGGTTGGGGAACAGAGTATACAATAGGTGGGTGATGGGACTGGCACGGTGGTGATGTTAGAAATGAGAAGATGGGTAGGAGAGACTGAAGAGGTGGGTTTTAAGGGCTTTTTCAAAAGTGCCAAAAGTAGAAGCAAGTTTAATGGGGCGAGGGAGAGAGTTCTAGAGAGTAGGAGCGGCCCTAGAGAAGTCTTGAGCTGTGCTTGTGATGAGGTTATGAGTGTGAATGTCATTAGTAGGTAACTGGAGGAGGGTAGGGGGCGGTTAGGGTTCATAATTTACGGTCATGTCCAATATCCCTGTTTTTGAGCGGGATTTGTCCCACTTGAAGACAGGGATGACCACATTAAATATGTGCCAGATAGATAGATGTGAGCGCGCACGTCGCTCCAATCACCCATCGATCTAGCGCATATCTATGCGTGTATGGGAACCTTTAGTCATATCTTCTCTGCCAGTTCCTGCAGCACCTCCCACCTTTTCAGAAGCTATGGAGAGAAGGCAAAACATAACTCCACAAGTCATTAAACATAAAAGTTTGCCAGGTATGTCACATACACCTTCACTGACACTCAGCGAGTGAGGCGGTACTTGAGAATGTTGTTCAACTGCATTTAATAAAGTCATTACTCTCACACAATTGCCCAAATACAATGGCATGGCTGATATCTGTAAAGCACCATCACTGCTTGGACAAATGAAATAATTTAAATAACAGTTTGGTTACGGTTGATGAATATGTCTAGAAGAACATCCTGAGGATCACAGCAGCAGTATCATACACAGGGTGTCAGGGGGAGTAAGCACCCCTCGTGTCATGTCCCCCCAACATTCTGAGATAAGAACTAGAGAAACATTGGTTGTAGGACAAGTGCTCCTTTACCACCACCACCAAGAACATCCTGAGGATCACAGCAGCAGTCATCATACACCGGGTGTCAGGGGGAATCAGCACCCCTTATTTCATGTCCCCCCAACATTCTGAGATAAGAACGAGAGAAACATTGGTTGTAGGACAAGTGCTCCTTTACCACCATCATCCTCATTCCCTCAGTGACACGAGCCAAATAACTTAAATATCTGTAAATATTGAATACCCCCCAATACCGTCAAAGAAATCATTCTGACCTTATCCAAGAATCGAGTGTCCGTACATTGAAGCATAAAATTACAAACTTTATTGAAGAAAAATATAGACATCCAAAGAGCAAGTCCAAACCATCACCCTTACAGGGGTCCCCCTCCCTGACGCGTTTCACTCTGTTTACTGGAGGCCTATACATAGGGGTCTCCGATTTGGATTTCAGCCAGAGAGGGAGTTAGTGTGGGAGCATTGTAGATTGGCGAAAGTGTGGGTCAAACTTTCCACTTTAAATCATTCTGACCACCAGGCCCGTTTGGCTGTTGAGTGGGGGGTTTTGTTGGGTTGCTACCATTCCGCCTATTGAGAGTCCCCATCCAAAGTAATGGTGATCCAACTGGGATTTACCAACATGTCAGATCCCTGTTCGAGCATAATTTTCTAGGAGCGGGATCGATTGCTCCAGGTGGGCAGCGTTCGATTCCTGAACAATCATCATGATTTGATCGCTCGGGAATCGAACGCTTAATCACCCAGTATATGGCCAGCTTTAAAGGGGTCACACGTCACGCACTTCGGGCTGGTACATCACATCGGCATGTGATCTGAAGCCAAACTTACCGTGGAAAAAGAGTAGATAAGATCAAACTCCCAGCGGCTGAGAACATTACAGTGATGGAGAGGCCGGCAGGACATTTGTTTGTGGTTGCGGATGTTGAACAGGCTAATGTTTCAAGCTGTGAAGGGCGCATCCAGGCAAAATTCCATTTGACAAATGGGCCTTATTAAGGCAACACAGTGACATCCTTATCTCTGAAATAACACACGTACAATGCAAGGAATTATTTTCCCTGATAAGTAATGCTGCGGCTCCCATCTACTCTTTTCTCTGCAAGTCTAAAGCTGGCCATAAATTTTTAGATCTCTCTGTCAGATATCCTTTAGATCTACCAACAACTATGTAGTGCCGGGTCCTCTGCGATTGAACACAGGTAGACTTGATTGTTTAGAAAGTCCCTCATATTACATGGTTTTGGTAAAACAAAAGGAGATCTAAAGGAAATCTGACAGAGAAATCTAATGGTGTATGGGGGCCCTAAGCGTTTAATAACTTCTGGGTTACGGCTTTATTTGAAGCGCCTAGTTTTTTATGTCTTGAATAAAAGATTTTAGGATTATACAAGAGAATCTTACTTTGTGTGGATAGACACAATCTGACTTCTAAATAGCCCACAAACACAAACTTCTAAATAGCCCACTGATGTAGTCTGTAGTGGCCGTGTCTGTCCGCGAACAGACGGATCGGATTTTTAAAAAAGTCCGCCATCCACCTGTTAGCGGAGAACTTCCAATCCACCGCCTGGAGGGGGCGGGTCGAACACCCATACTGTTCCCTGGCGAGAAGAAGAGCAAGCATTCAATGTTTGCGCCGACCTCTCGCTATGGCGGACACTTCTGGCATCACTACACTTCACTTCAATCAAAACTTTGACTACAAAGATGGCTCAGACAAGGTCTCCATTCAGCAGCATCCTCAGTGTCGGTATCTACAATCATTGGGAACAGCAGAAACTGGCAGACGCCATCGCACAGTCATTAGATTAGTAATTGTTATCTCACGGCAAGAATGTTCTTGTTAAACTGAAAATGCTTAAAACATGGGAGGAGCCTCCATGGCCCGAGGCCGGGGCGAGGTGTGTGATGTGCTCTCCTGATGTACACTGAGACCTGATGTTGTCTAATAAGGGGAATAGTTTACTGTATGCCACTTCTCAACCAACCGGCTGCACTCTCCAGCCATACAGGGGAGCAGGGGGTTGTAGGTTCTAAAGCTGGGCATACACGGCTCGATGGAGAAACGGATTAGAGCAACATCGGGCGCCGTGCACGCTCACAGCACCTGGTGTTGCTTTAATCCAGTGGTTCCCAAACTTTCCTTGCTGGGCCCCCCTTTTCTATTTAGAGACATAATCGAGCCCCCCTCCCTATTCAAACACATATTAAGAATGAGGGCCAGCTCCCCCCTGGCATACCCTTGCGCCCCCCTCCAGTTTAGGAACCACTGCTTTTATCTGTTACAAAATTTGAGCCAGCCACAGATTCTGCTAAAAGGAACTCGACCAAATGGGTGCACATTGATTACCGTTCGATCGACCTGCGATCAATCACAGCCTGGTCGTGGAATCGTCGGTTGATCGTTTTGGAATCGATGCAACACCACCTTGGGAATCCGATTGTTGGTCGATTTGGACATGAGCCGATTTCCAAAATGGGCGATTCCATAAAATCCATTGATCGGAAAGGCTGCTGCAGAGAGAGCTATGGGTCCACCAATGTACTTCGATTGCCAAACAATCGACCGAACAAAAGCCTCATGTCGGATCAATGTCAATCGTTCAGGGTGGGCAGAACCCGATTGATTGCCATGAACACTTGTGGTGATCAATCGGACAAAAATCGAGTGACAAATCGACCCATGTATGGGAGCCTTTGGAGCCCAGGTTTCTAACCTGTGGCCCGGGGGCCTCATATGGCCCTTTGGGTGTTCTTCAGCAGCCCCCCCCTTAGTACTCCACTTGCGGCCCTCGAAACCTAACTGTTAATGCATAGAGCATAGGAGCTCACCTGTCCACCGAGCTCTCACTCATGCATCTTCACCTGGTATCTTCTTAGAGAGGGAAGAGGAGGAGAGGCAAGGGACTTGCTCAGGCTTCGGGTTGTACGCTGATTGGCATATGTGAAAGCAATGCCATACTACAGTGTTCCCTTATGTTCGAAGCATCCATTTAAACTAGTTTTGTTATTTAAAAATTAAAAATAATGTGTTCTAGCTATAACTGCTCCGTTTATTCATTAAAAATGCTTATACAAGTCAGTATAGGTTGAAAAGGTTATGTGCGGCCCTTTAGTGATGCATATCAACTGTTGTCCACCACTGCTTTGCCACCAAACAAGCCACCAAACAAGCATAAACTAGGGCGCAGAGACTAAGGAGCCCCCAGTATTCACCAGAGCATCCTGCAAGGAGTGATGGGACTTTGCTGCAGGGAGCCCCCAGGTTGCGGTCCCTAGCTACACTTACTTCCACATACTTCCACCAGCAAAGGGAGCTGATCTCCAAAAGGTTCAGGTCCTGGGATGTGAAGCAGCCGAACTGGTGGATAGCACATCTGCTGTTGCAGATCGCTGGGTGACACTGCGATCTGTGACACCCAGCAAGCTTGGCGATGATACCATGCTCAGGGGCTTTGCAATTAACTGTAAATTGTCGAAATGGACGATTTTTTTTTCCGACCATCTATCTCTGAATCATAAGATATGACTAAAGCAGCCCATACACGGGTCAGATTTTCAATCAATCAACTTAAAACAATCAATTTTTAAGTCTGTATAAAATTGTATGTCGATTGTATCATGCCCCATATGTAGTACAAGATTTTTCATCAATAACGACTGAATTTTCACTAAATTTTGATCGGATTAAGTCGATTTAACCAGGTGGGCAAAACTCAATTCTCAATCAATCGATTAAAAAATGTATCGTTTTAAGTCGATTGATTGAAAATCTGACCCGTGTATGGGCTGCTTAAGAATAGTTTGTGGCATAAAACTAGACAGAAGTGCCGTATGAAACATGCCTGACATATCTGGAAGCACCTTTGGCTGTATAAATAGATGAAAGGGGAACTTGTCTAATAAAGTTTACAGGATGATTCCTATCAGTAGGAATGAGTCAACTAGGCCGCATGGAATGTGACATCCAGCCCCGCGCGAAGGACGCGGAGAACTGAGAAAACATGTCTTCCCGGATCAAAGTGTTCTCCAAGACATTCCCAAATGGAAAACGAGCCCTGACTTCCTGTTCTGCTAAACATGTGGATGTTCCTCTACTATCGGTTATATAAACTCTACCCTGGTAGGACACAGAGAGCGATAAATACTCTAACAAGGGGTTTCACCTTTCCATGATCCATTCAAAAATAAAACCCGTTCATATCCCAGTTGGGAGATTTCATTGTATTTTCAGTTCTGAAGACGCAACATGAAACGATAGGAAATCTGTACAAAGTGAGAGGAAATCCTCTATTAGAGACGTGTCAGTGAAGTGAGTGTCCCCAGTGTAAAATCATGGATTTCCTGTTACCTTCTGCTCCAATGACAATCACAACAAAAAGAGAAAGGGAATTTGCCCAGGGCCGCCGTCAGGGAGGGCCGCCCTGTCCCAGGCACGAACAGCCAAAGGGACCTGGCGGCCAACAGGTGGCCACATGCCGGGCTGCCTGATCAGCATAGCAACAAGGTTCCATGTACTACCGGTGTTCTGTCAAAAACTGCTACCCCGTCGAGATCTGCTCCCCCTGTAGCACAGAATGGCCAATAGGGGGTGCACTTCTAATAAAATGAGGTAGGTGAGGGGGGAACTGATATCGACCAGGGAGTCATCCAAAGCAGTTCCCGTGAAGCTGTCACCTAGGGCGGCTGCTGTGTCCATGATCCCCCCGGTCTCCATAGAGATGTGCGCCCCGGGACCCTTGAAAAGCAGTAACATTGGCAAACTCAAGTCGGCCATACACCTTTAGATCTCTCTGTTAGATATCCTTTAGATCTAGCAACAACTATGTAGTGCCGGGTCCTCTGCGATTGAAAACAGGTAGACTTAATGGATTAGAAATTCCCTCATATTACATGGTTTTGGTAAAACAAAAGGAGATCTAAAGGAAATCTGACAGAGAGATCTAAAGGTGTATGGGGACCCTTAGGCTAGCCATACACGGGTTGATTATTTTACGTTTCGACCCTTAATTTTCTTTCATCGGTTCGATTTAAAATGTATCAATCCATTTTAAGGAATCGATTCCTTCATAGGAATAAATTTCACTTGTATGATTGACCAAAATTTACCAACATGTCCGATCACTTTTATGGTCGATTTCAATAATTTTTGGTTGATAGCACCAGGTAGACAGAAATCAATTTTCATTCGATCGACTTGAAAAATGATTGTTTTAATTCGATCACACACAAAAATCAAACTGTGTATGGACACCTTTATGCCTGGGGGCCAGATCCGGCCCATGAATATTCTAATCTGGCCCGTTGACACCTTGGTGAAAAGCTCCTCTGTCTTTCCCTGGAATAAGAATACATATTGTCTAGAGGAAAGTCCAATTGTTGCCATGGGGACCACGCACCATGATGACGCTGTGTGGCCCCTTTGTCAAATTTCAGAACCCCTTAGTGGCCACCCCTGCGCAAGAGCAATACTTTTTTTTTTATGTTTCCACAACCCTTCTCTACATCTCCAGCAATTTTGGTGATGATACCAAGTTCAGAGGCTTTGCAATCAGCTCACAAAGTCAGCTAGCCGTAGAAATGTTACCATCTCTTTCCGGCAACTGATGCCAGTAAGTGGCGGGTATATACTTATCTGTCGCACCCCACGATATCTGCGCATGCACAGGCAGTCCAATGTTTGTAAACAGAACTTGGCACGCCATGCATGCGCACACGTTGTGGGAAGCGGCAGAGAAGTATAGACCCACCACTTACTGACACATCGCTGGAGCTCCAGGGATGTGACCCCCCCCTCTTTGTGGGACAATTGACCCTTCGTGGAAAGAGATGGATTACTACATTGGAGTATACACTGTGCAGGTAGGTATGTTGAAGGGTAAAAAGTTAAACAAATTGTGATGTCTCCTTTTTCCAGAACTTATCTTTAAACCCTCTTGTAAATGGAGAGACCTCTCTACTTGCTCAATAGGATTGGGAGCGGGATCCAGGGGTCCTCTAGATGAAGTGGAACCCTGGTTACTCAATGAGCCCCCCCAACATCAGGGAAAGTTATGGGGAAGACACTCCATTATCTTAACAAGGGGTCTTCCTCTCGTTGAGGTATGGCATGGGACCTGGTTGGATAGGGGGGGCTGCCCCACCTTTCCTGTCCTTCCAGGTTTGCCAAATGAGGTCTGGTATGTTCTGGAAGGGGGGGGGGGGACCCATGCTATTCATGGCCCTCTCTTCTAGGCATAACAGATAGTGTTGAGCTCAAGAATTCAAATTGCGAATATATTAGGCAAAAATTGGCTATTCAAGAATTCACAAATTTCGCCAATATGGCGGCGGATATTTGCAATTTCAAATATTCACGATATTGTGCATTGGAATGCTCATGGGCATAGATTGTGAATATATATTTGCAATGCAAAAATCAATAGCACATGTGACCAATCATTTTGAAGGTAATCAGGAGGCGAATATATATTTCGCGATACACTCGCAATTACGAATATCCGCGAATATCGAGAATCAAATATTCAAATATAATTTGTAGAATTATTCGTAAAAATTTCAAATTCTAATATAATCTATGCCTCATCACTAATAACAGACCCTATGCCTGAAGGGGATCTGGTATGCTCTGGAGGGGGGGGGGGGAACCAATGCTTTATTTTTTATTAGATAGGCGTGCGTGGAATACCTAATTGGCTGTTATGTTCATTCTCACTGTGGGGTGAGAGGTCAAACTTTCCCTCCATGTAATGAATGGAGGCGAATTGAACATCTGCATGTGAACACCCAATGTCCGTGGCAAACCGACCATTGGGCATCCAATTTTTTTCTGCAGTACATTACTCTACACTGAATCCCAGAACACCACTGCGGGCCACACTGGAGATTCGCCAGATTTCATTAGAGCTTCCAATGTAATTTCACCTTCCATCAGGAGCAATCACAGGATTACTAGCGGCAGCACTGTGTGCTAATTGTGCAGATTACTGAAGCACAGCGCCGATGATTATGAACTGTCTTACCTCGTAGGGTATCTGCAGAACTTTCCTACTCAGGTGCGTGATGCTTCAAAATAAACAGAGAATTCACTGAACCTGGCGTCCTCAGATATTACCAAAGCAAAACTTTCCTAAAGTCTCACACAGCAGAGCTCTAGTACACATGAGCAGATCTGGTGCTTAAGCTGGGTACAAACAGCTCGATACATGGCCGATTCGAGGAAGCTCCAGTCAAGCGCAATGACATCATCGTGTAAGGGTGGAGCTGCCCCCATATCAAGCCTCAGCGATTCTGCGGCTGACAGCCCATCTATTACATTGGATAGAGAACCGCGGTCCCCATTCAATGTAAAGTATTTTGACCTAGGTTTTCCAACACATTGGAAACCTGTTTGGCCGAGTTCCTTTGAGCAGGACCCGTTGATCTTGCTCGAAGGGACCATGCATGCCTCAAATTTTGAAACAGATTAGAACAACATTGGGCACCTTGAGCTCGCACAGTGCCCAATGTTGCTCTAATCTATTTCTTCATCGAGTCGTGGGTAGCCAGCTTTCATTGGTCAATCATCAATCGCTTAAGGGACCTAGACAAGATTTGACTGGATGTATTCAATCATCGTCACCCAACACAACTTCCCATGTCCAATCAGAAACTCAATTATCAGTTGAAAAGGTTGGTTGAACTGGGAACGGACATGTCCGTAAATCCCAGTGGTTCTGATATGCAGCGAGGAGAGCTGCAACCCCCCCACACACACAGCACGTGATCGGCTCCCAGCAGGGTAAAGGGGGTGGAGCCTATCACCAGCTCTTCTCGCGGCACCCAGCCAGTTTTGCAAGCTATTTTCGGGCACGGGGAGGGAGGGTGGCGGATATGCATGCAAGGTAGGGTGCCAGGGCCCTATGCTCACACATATTTGGCATAGTGGGAGAAACAGCCCTGGTGTGTGTATATATATCCAAAAAAACTCATCAGCCATCATCTCCATGGTTACCCTACACATTTATCTATGTAGTTAATACCCTTGATACTCATTAGCTCTCCTCGCAGCACCCATCCAGTGTTGTGAGCTATTTTCTGGCACAGGGAGGGCACCGGATATGCATGCAAGGGAGGATGCCGGGGCTCTCAGGTGAAACCCCGAAGGCCCTATGCACATGCATATTCAGCATAGACAAATGGCCCTGGTGTGTATATATATCCAAAAAAGCAACCTCATCAACCATAATCTCCATGGTTACCCTACACTTATATAAATGTAGTTAATATCCCTGATACTCATTGGCTCTCCTTGCAGCACCCAGTGAGTGTTGTGAACTATTATTATATAGCACCGACATATTACGCAGCACTTTACAGAGTATGTATAGTCATATCACTAACTCTCAGAGGTGCTCATAGTCTAATGTCCCTAACACAGTCATAGGTCACATGTAACTAACACAGTCATTGGTCACATATAACGATATAGTAGAATCTCTATTTGGGGAAGCCAATTGACCTACTGCATGTCTTTGGAGTGTGGCAGGAAAACCAGAGCACCCGGAGTAAACCCACACAGACACAGGGAGAACATGCAAACTCCTTGCAGATAGTGCCCATGCTGGGATTTGAACCTAGGACTCTAGTGCTGCTATTTCGGGCACGGGGAGGGTGCTGGATATGCGTGCAAGGGAGGGTGCCGGCGCCCTATGCACATGCATAGCGGAAGAAATGGCCCTGGTGTGTATATATATCCAAAAAACAAAATGACCTCATCGGTCATCATCTCCATGGTAACCCTACACTTGTATCTATGTAGTTAACACCCTTGATACTCATTGCTGCAAATTCGTCCAAAATGAAAAGTGTTGCTCGGGCCCGTACTTTGCATGCACCCCAGGTGGTATTTATGACTAACACAACAAACACTCTCCCGTAGACATAGAACCGCTCGGCGGGATTAACATTAGCAGCCAGTTCGCTCCGCCACACCACGCGCTCTTGCCAAGATGGAGCAGACAACTTTCCTCGGTGCCAAACACACTTATTAACAGGGCCGGGATCAGCGAGACATAAAGGCCGGTCTGTCAGCCGAGAAGAGTGAGGAGGGGAAGAAATAACACTTCTACTACAACCTGTTGTGTAACACAAGCCTGCGCTGAACTGCAAAGACGTTTGATATTTACACAATCAAAGGGCGCGCTGGGCTCCTGGCCGGGCGGAGAGAGGACCTCCTGTGTACGAGGGAAAACAAGAGGAGGATCTGTTTTATTTCTCTGCGCTCGATCACCAGGTTATTAATACACCACAAACAGCGTCCAATCACAATAAACAAGGGAAAGAGGGGACTCCGGGTCAAGGAGCTGGTTATGTATCTCCCAGGAGGATGTGGAGGGAAGGAGAGAGCGTTCTGATGTGGTTAGGTTCTAAAAGCAGCGGGTCCGAAACCTCTCCGCACTGACCCCTGCTGAATATAAATACATCCAATAGCATTACTACGGCCATCTCTGTGGAGGAGGATTTCAAAATGTGTATTCCCCCTTACCGCCCCATCCTTAGCAGTAGAGATGGTCGAATTATTTTTTTAAAAATTCGACCATTTCGACTTGATTGCAAAGCCCCTGGACATGGTATCATCACCAAACTTGCTGGAGATGTAGAGAAGGGTTGGGGTACATTCCAAAAAAGAAAGTATGTCCCTAACACAAATAGTCTTTTCACAAATTAAGTTCAAAGTCAAGTAAAAATTTCGAAAATCGGAATTTCGACTTTAATTTGAACTTAATTTATGCAAAAACTACATATGCTAGAGCAATACTTTTTATTTTTTCAAATGTTGCTCCAACCCTTCTCTACATCTACAGCAAGTTTGGTGATGATACCATGTTCAGGGGCTTTGCAATAAGCTCACAAAGATAGCAAGTCGAAAAATTCGACCATCTCTACTCTAGTGATGAGCGGCATAGGCAGAGCTTGGCGGGGTCCCGATGGATCACATACACTTTACCTACCTAGTAGATGCCAAGCCAATCTGCCGATGCAGGGGTTAACAGAATGGGTTGGTTGACAAATGGATTTTGTGGAATCTTGAATTTTGGAGATAGACTCATGTCTAAATCGACCACAAATCGGATTCCCAAGGTGGTGTTCCATCGATTCCCGATCAATCGGCGATTCCACAATCGCCCAAAATGTTTCAGATTGGGAATCGGTCGGTGACAAATCGGTCCGTGTATGGCTACTTTAAGACCTTTAATTTTTCCTCTGTTTTGGCTTAATTGCCAATACTTTGGATGGGGACCAGGGTTGTTAGTAGAGATGGTCAAATTTTTCGACTTGCTAACTTTCAGAGCTGATTGCAAAGCCCCTGAACATGGTATCATCACCAAACGTGCTGGAAATGTAGAGAAGGGTTGGGGGAACATTTTAAAGAACAAAGTATGTCTCTAACACAAATAGTATTTGAATAAATTAAGTTCAAAATTAAAGTAGAATTTCCGAATTTTCCGAATTTTCGACATTTTGACTTGACTTTGAACTTAATTTGTGCAAAAACTATTTATGTTAGAGACTTACTTTTTTCTTTCAAATGTTCCCCCAACCCTGCAAGTTTGGTGATGATACCATGTTCAGGGGCTTTGCAATTAACTCGAAATCATCAAATTTCTGAAAAACAATTTGATCTTCTCTAGTTGTTAGGACTGTGGTCTGTTTTTGTAGACAGATCCCTGTTGCCCCAAAGCTCAGGCAACCAGAGAAAGGAGCTGGGGACCGGCGTTCCTGTCCAAACGAACGGCTGGCACACAAAGTACTCCGTTGCTTGTCTCCCTACGTGTGTGGGGGCCTTTAATGTAAAAACACACGCATAGATGTGCGCTGGATCAATGGCCGCTTCGAGCGCTGATGTCACACCATGCGCACTCACGGCCATCAATCTTCCACCCATCTAATCCGGCCACCCCTGTTTTCGAGTGGGATCAATCGAAACCAATAGCCATGGCTCCACCATGATTTGCCAAGATGCATTCTTGGCACGCAACCTATTTATGTTAAATGGGCACATACCCGTGATGGAAGCGGGTATTCACCCATTTAAAGTGAATGGAGGTCATTCCGCTGCAGCCGGCCTCTCAGATGAATGGTGGGCATCCTTTGTGTGCCACCCATTACTTTGAATGGGGACTGCCGCCCCCATTCAAAATAATGGTATCGGTCAGGAATTTACTGGCATGTTGGATAACCGTGTGATCCGACATGCGGGAGAACCCTGGTCTATCTCACCAGGTGGGACCACCCAATTTTCAGCCAAGCGGCTGCCCAGCGATTGGCGGGAGCGCGCACGGCGGGTGCAAATCGGGCTGTGTATGGCTACCTCTAGACTTGCAATTGATTATAACTAGTGATGGCCCAACTTCGGCCACGTCCAAGGGCAGATTCAAATTCCTCGCCTCTGGGCGAGGAATTTGAATCTGAAAAACCGGATCTGATGTCAGTGACATCACATCCGGTACCTGGAAAGCATAGTTCCTGGTTGCGATAGACTGACGTCACTTCTGGGTTTACGAGCCGGCTGCTCACTAGAAGACCAGCTTCATGTCTGAATAGACATGAAGGCGACCAGGCTGGGTCGAACACCCGTACTACTTGCCGGCGAGAAGGAGGGCGAACATGTATGTTCGCGGCAGAACTGTCCACCTTGCGGGCAGTTCGGCCGTCACTTATCATAACATTGTACAAGACAATCAAACCTAACATCGATCGATCATACACCACACAGTGAGACAGGCCTGGAGCAATGGAATAAAATGAAATAAGTGTAAGGCCCACATGACGGGGATGAAATTGGACCTGAGCTGGGT
>CM070032.1:224712037-224724169 GCA_036250615.1 Ptychadena robeensis
GGTGATCGATCGGCCAGGAATCGTGTGGGAAATCGACCCGTGTATGGCCACCTTAAGGTTCACATATATTCATCCCTGGTCCACACATCTCCACTTCATACTTTGCCATCCTGTTATCCTGGGTCTGGAAACAGTGAAGGATGTCACATATGTATTGATATCTTGATATCATTGTAACATTTCTACCGTTCTTTTATACAAAAACAAAATCTGTTTCTAGACAAAAACAATCTAGAAGGCCAAAATCCAGAACCCTACAGCTATTTCAATCTTTCCGCTGCTCCCAAAAGCACAGACTGTGATGTAGCATTGATAAATGGAAAGTAATCCAATTTCCAATTGTAATTACAAATTCATTGAGCCAAGATGTAAAAACATAGACAATGTGAAAGGTTGGGAGAAGAGGTGTATTGTAATGTATTAATACTAATAGCTGTCTTTACAGTTGAACTTCAGCCACATATACAAATATGGCTAGAGAGAGGAGCTCACAAGTCTGCTACTTATTCATTCACTGTCCAATCACACACTAGGGGGGGGGGGACAAGACCTGTCAGGATTACTTAAGCCATGTGTCCAGAGTGAAGCAAGATGCATGCCGGCACATTTGGAGGGCGGATTCCCTGCGGCTTGCAGCTATGGATGCAGCAGAGAAAAGACATGGAAAAACAGTGCCTGATGCGTCTTCTGAGTCTCGGAGACACCTTCATTGATCTTCAATGGAGGTGTCTCTGGCGGCACCACGTGGAGCTGAAAGGATAGAAATAGGCTCAGTTTCCCATGTTTGGCTTGAATTCATTAATATTTATAAATAGTTGACATGGACTAACCCCTCCCTTCTTTTAAAAAACTAAAAAAAGTAATAGTATTGCTTAAGCTGGGTATAGATGTTTCGATCCGCTGCCGATTTTGCGGCAGATTGACCACCGTGCACGCTTGTGGCAATCGATCGGGCGAAAACCGGATTAGAGCTGCACACTTGGAGCGACCGATTCTGGGCATCCAAAGATCGATCAGCCAAAGAATGGACATGTCTATTTTTCTTTGGTTGATCGCATTACTTTGGATGGAGACCCTGCACACAAAGGGTGCGTGCTCGATTCTCGGAATGACTGGCCGTGCATGATGACTTCATCACGTGCGGTTGAACTGCTGCAAAATTGTTCGCCCATCTAAGTGTCTATGCCCAGCTTCAGAGATGCTGCAGGGTAATGCACAGTGAATCAGGGAGAAAAAGGTTTGGTCCACTTTAAGGATTTTTTCCACAATCTCTCAGGGGCCTGCCAGTGTATCAACTCAGTTCCTCTCTTAGCCCCCCTAGCATTCCTGGAGGTAACATCTCATCCAGCGCTGACTTGTCAGTACTGCACTGGACGAGATGGGGCCATCCAGCGGAGATCAGAGCTATTCTGCCCTATACCAGTGGCTCAGATCCTCTGAACTGGTTTCTGCACTAAAGACGATTTATCCCCCCCCCCCATCACACTAGAGGAGAGAGGGTGCTATAGGGAATTGTACTGGATACAGTAATAATTCTATCCAATACAATGTAAGAAAAACACAAAACACAATTGAATAAAATGTTTTATCATAAACAAAACATGAATATGAATACATACGGTTTTGAAATATATCATACAAAATAAGTATTTTAGAGATTTTATCATTTAAATGATACCTTTTGTTTTTACATAATTGTGTGTTTCAAACATTATTATATTCCTGATGTCTACTAGACCCTTGTACGGACATATTTTGGGAAGTTACAGGCCTAAAACATAAAAAAATCTCATTTAGTCTATGGTGCACTTTTGGTACAGAAATCAGGATCTCACAAGAGCTCTAGGGAGGTTAAAAGAGGAGCTCAGTGTGGGACCATCTGATGAGACAGGAGTGCCTTGACCAGTTGTAGCACCCTCACCCAATTGAGCCAGCACTTGGGTAACTTTATCAGAAGACCTTCGCTGTGCTGCAGCACCAGTGGAGTGGCAGTGAATGGATACCGCCATACTCAACCTATGTGTGCCTCAGTGATTCAAATCGGTTTAGGCCAAATGGCCAAAATACCAGCAACAGTGTGTGACAACTAGGGATGGTCGAAAAATTCGCAGTGCGAATTTTTAAGTAGAAATAAAAATTTTTTTGGGTGATTGTTGAAATCTATGACAGCCATGTTAGATCAACCTAAACCAATAAAATTGGGGAAAAAATTGATTGAAAAAGGATGGGACGTGTTGGTAATTGTAATTGGTGTATTGAATTCATTAACTTTCAGTCATCTACAACAAAAAAGTTGAGCAATATCTGTACTACGTTGGAAACAAATCAATCAATCACAGATTTCCCTGACCCACCAAAATTGATTTTTAAGTTGATTGAACAGAAAATCTGGGTGTATGGGGGGTTAAGTCCTCCTGCATGCCTGATAAGTTGTTGTTAGGAGAATGAAGCAAATTGCGAGGAGCATAAGTTGGTTCTGGAATGCAAAGTGATCAATGTTTGTACAACGCCTGTGCGAACAACAACAAAAAAAACAGCCTCACGTCAACTGAGGGGGGGACATTATTGCTAATTGTATGATAGACTGGAAAAAGTAAAAATGAGTTTAGTAACTGGCTCCATAGGGCACATTGAAGTTATACCAGTGGCTTGCAAAAGTATTCGATATTCAAGATTACGATTAGATATAAAGCATATGTGACGAGTTCTCAATTAAAATTTGAGGATTGAATATTAACGTCAACACCAGTCCACCAATTGCAATGTCTTGAGCCCAATGTGTGTCTACTACTTCCAGGTATAAGGAGTCCAATGAATAAACTCCTTTAAGGGGGGTGCGCAATAGGACCTCGATTTCTTTTAGATTACCAATAACAGAAAGTATGGTAGTGCAGGGTCCTCCCTGATAGAATAAACAGTGGATTAAGGTATTGTCACTGCTATGTAGTGCGGGTCCTCCCTGATAGAAAATAGTGATTGGACAGGTATATATCACTGCTTATGTGGTGCTGGGTCCTCCTGATAGAAGAAATAGGGATTGGCAGTTATATATCCACTGCTATCAGAGTGTCGGGTCATCCCTGATAGAATACATAGTGATTGGAAGGTATAGATCCACTGCTATGTGTGCTGGGTCCTCCCTGATGAATCCATAGTGATGGGAAGGTATGTCACTGTATGTGTGCCGGGCCTCCATGATAGATACACGTGATGTAAGTATATATCACTGATTGTAGTGCTGGAGTCCTCCCGATAGAATCCATAGTGATTGGAAGGTATATGTCACTGCTATGTAGTGCGGTGTCTCCCTGTAGAAACTTAGTATTGGAAGGTCTATATTACTGCCTATTGTTGTGTGGGTTCCCCTGATAGAATAACATCGTGATTGGAAGGTATGATCATGCTATGTATGACGGGTCCTCCCTGATAGAATACATAGTGATGGAAGGTATTATAGTATGCCTATGTTGTGCTGGGTCCTCCCTGCTAGAATAATAGTGATTGAAAGTATATATCACGCTATGTAGTACTGTCTCCTGCTAGAATAAATAGTGATTGGAAGGTATATATCACTCCTATGTAGTGCCGTGTTCTCCTGATGAATAACAGTGATGTAAGGATATAGCCTGACTAAATAGTGCTGGTCCTCCCTGATAGAATACATATGATGGAAGGTATATATTCACTGCTAGGTATTGTGGGTCCTCCCTGATAAATACATGAGTGATTGTAAGGGTATTATGTATTTTCTGGCGTATAAGATAATTTTGAACCCAGGAAAATCTTCTCAACAGTGGGTCGTATTATAAGCAGAGTGTGCAGAAACGTCTGAGCCAGAGGAGTCTGCAGTCAGACATCGAGAGCCCCCTTATACCCCTCCCTCTCGTCCCTCTCGATGTGTAAGAACGAAGCCAACGTGCTCATTAAAGGCTGTGGCTCAGGGGCTGAAACTGGTATTGGGCCCCCCCCCAGCTCAAACACATTCAAACCCCTTCACTGATCATGTTGGACTGATACTCAGTTCCCCCCTGTTAAATTACATTTTTGATTGCCAAAATTCTTAGAATGAAGGTATACAACTTGATGTCACTTGGTAACAACAGGTAAAACATTGATAGAAAGGTTGCAGTTAGGGGTGTGAAATTAGAATGTAAATTACTAAAAAGAACCAATATGGACTTTTAGGTTTTTAGAGTAGACATTGTAAGGCCCTGAGGTCCACTCGCCGTTTCCCTGAGCTGGCAAAAAAATGACACGCACGGCACATTGCGGTTTAGATTTCCGTGACTGCAGACAGTTTTTCCTATGTCATACCAAATTAATAACCATATTGAAAGCAAATCTGATGTTTTTGAATGTTATTTGTGTGCGTTGGAAGGGGTGTCTATAAGGCGAGTTATACCCCAAAATAAGATTTGACCTGGAAAAGTTGGGGGTCGTCTTATACGCTGGAAAATACGGTAATGTAATGACTATGTGTGCTTGTCCTCCCTGATAGGAAGTACACATTTGTGATTGCAGTATATAACTTTTACTGCTATGTGTGTCGGGTCCGCCCGGATCAGAATACCTACCGATGGAAGGTATATATCACTGCAATGTCGTGTCGCGGTCCTCCCTGATAGAACAAATAGTGTTGGAAGGTATATATCCACTGACAATGTAGCTGCCGGGTCCTCCTGATAGAATGCATAGTGATTGGAAGGTATATATCCAACTGACTATGTAGTGCTGGGTCCTCCATGATGAATACATAGTGATTGGAAAGGTCTATTCATGGCATGTTAGTGCCGGGTACTCCCTGGCTAGAATACATAGTGATTGGGACGGAATATCTATAATGCCTGGGTAGTTCTGGGTCCTCTCTGATAGAATACACACTGATTGTAGGATATTCACTGTAAATAGTGATGGGTCCTCCCTGATAGAATAAATATTGCTTGGAAGGTATATATCACTGCTATGTAGTGCTGGTTCCCAAATAGAATACTTAGTGACGAAGTTATATCAATGCTATGTAGTGCAGGTCCCCATGATAGAATACATAATGATTGGAAGGTAGATATCAATGCCATGTAGTATCTGGGTCCGCCTGATAGAATACATAGTGATGGTAAGGTATATATCACTGCTAGGTAGTGCTGGGTTCTCACTGATAGAATTACCAGTGATTGTAAGGTATATACTTTAAGTTATGTAGTGCCAGGTCCTCTATATAGAAAACATAGTGATTGGACAGGTAAGATTCACTGTATGTAGTGTGGGTCCTCCCCTGATAGAATACAGTAGGATTGGACGGGTATATCACTGATATGTATTTCTGGGTCCTCCTTAACCCATGATAGAACATAACTGATTGGAAGGTATATATCACTGCTTGCAGTGCCGGGTCCTCCTGATAGAATACTCGTGATTTGGAAGGTATTATATCAACTGCGATGTAGTGCTGGGTTTCATCCTGATAATATTCCTAGTGATTGGAAGGCTATATATACACTGCAAGAGTGCTGGTCACCCCTGACCGAATACATAATGATTTGAGCGTATAGATCACACAAAATGCTATGCAGTGCAGGGTCCTCCCCTATAGAAATACATAGTGATTGGAAGATATATATCACTGCTATGTAGGTGCTGGGTCCTCCCTGATAGATACATAGTGATTGGAGGGTATAGATCATGCTATGTAGTGCGGTCTGCTCACTGATAGAATGCTAGTGATTGGCAGGTATATATCACTGGCTATGTCGTGCCGGGTCCTCCCTGATACAAAACATAGTGGATTGTTTAAGGTATTATATCACTGACTAGTAGTGCTGGGTTTCCCTGATAGAATACACAGTGAATTGTAAGGTATATACCTTTACTGTTATGTAGTGCGGGTCCTCCCTTATAGATAACAGTGATTGGAAGGTAATATCACTGCGATGTAGGCGGGTCCTACCATGTACTATTCATAGTGATTGGAAGGTATATATCATGCTGTAGTGCAGGGTTTCCCTGATAGAATACACAGTGATTGTAAGGTATATACTTTACTGTTAGGAGTGAAGGTCATCCCTGATAGAAAAGTAGTGATTGGGAAGGTATATATCACTGACTATGTAGGCTGGGTCCTATCTGATAGAATACATAGTTATGGTTAAGGTATATATCACTGCTATGTAGTGCTGGGGTCATCCTGATGAATAAACACAGTGATTGTAAGGTTATACTTTTACTGTGATGTAGTGCAGGGTCTTCCGGATAGATACATAGTGATTGGAAGGTAGCATATCACGGCTATGTAGTTTGGCCTAATGATAGAATACATAGGATGGTAACGGTATCTACACTGCTATGTAGTGCCAGGTCCTCCCGGATAGAATACATTATGATTGGAAGTATATATCAATGCTTGAGGCCGGGTCCTCCCTGATATAAACATAGTGATTGGGAAGGTATAATCACTGACTATGTAGTGTCGGGTCCTCCATGATAGAAAACATAGTTTGGAAGGTATATATCACTGCTAGTAGGGCCGGGTTCCTCCCGAATTGAATACATAGTGATGTAAGTATAATTATCACTGCTATGTAGTTCTGGCGTCCTCCCTGATAGAATACATCGTGAGGGTAAGGTATATATCAATGCTATGTAGTGCTGGGTCCTCCATGATAGAATACACAGTGATTGTAAGGTAATACCTTTACTGTTAGGTAGTGCCGGGTACTCCCTGATAGAATTACATAGTGATGGTTAAGGTATAGATCACTGCTATGTAGTTCCAGGCCTCCTGATAGTACATACGCAGCCGCCCCACTATGGAAGGTATTATATCACTGATATGTAGTCAGGGCATCCCATGACTAGAATGCTAGTGATGGAAGGTTATATCACTGCTGGCTAGTGCCGGGTCATCCCTGATTAGACTTACATAGTGATGGGTGGGGAAGGTATTATTCACTGCTATGTCGTGCCAGGTCATCCTGATAGAATACATAGTGATTGGAAGGTCATATCCACTGCTATGTAGTGCCGGTCCTCCCGATAGAATACAAGGATTGGAAGGTATATATCACGCTATGTAGTGCCGGGTCCTCCTGATTAGGAATACTAATGATGGAAGGTTATATCACTGCCTATGTATTGAGGTCCTCCCGATAGACTACATAGATGATTGGAAGTTATATATCACCTGCTGTGTAGTGCCGGGTCCTCCAGGATAGAAACATAGGGATTAGAAGGTTTCGGAAAGCTTTCATATTAAACGGTTTTGGTGGAACAATAGTGGATTGTATAGAATGTTGGTATACTGTAATGCTAGCAATACCATGCCAGATAAGCGGCGAGTGGGTAACCGACCGACGGGCGTGCGGCTAGCGCCGTCGGTTCAGGTTAAAAATCGGCCGACTTATCGGCCTGAGCCTTCATGGGGCGAAGATCCCTGTCGCCCCACAGCTCGGCCCATCAGAGAACGGGACATGTCCGATATTATCTGGCCGGACGCAAAGCCGATTGCCATAAGCTTCAATGAAGACGGCGTCTTCATGAAGCTTATGGCCAGAGTACACAAAGGGTGCCGCGAATCTGAAGGGGGCCCATATGCACCAGGGTGCAAACGTGAGGACGTCACACGTAGGATCAACGAAGCATTTATCGGGACAGGTCTGCTGCACACCCATCGGGGTCGTGTATGGCAGCCTTTAGGTGTAATGGGGGATTTAATTCTTGTATACTCTTATCTGTTAAACGTTTAAATACAAATAACAATATCCTCCATTTCCGAAAGATCATGCCTAATAGTAAGGCAAAGTCAGCTTTCTTTTTGTACTTTAAGGATTAGAAAAAACCCACAATGTAACAAGTGTAGAGGAAATCCATTCTCTATAAATGTACATAGATATATATCATCCTCCAAGCGACTTCTCACCAGGTAAAGTGAATGGTTTAGAGGGAATGTTTTCTTTGACGTAAGATGTGTCTTCTTGGTAAGCAATGTACAGCGCCAGACAATTATGGCATCACATCCTAGCACGTTAAAAGGGAAAGTCAGCACCATTTATCCTGGATAGGCAGCAGAGACTGAGCCACAGTGAAATAACGAGTGATCCGCAAGCAATAGCGGAACATCCATTGGTACAAGGCGCAGGGCTGTATATGAAAGTGGATAGATGCTGAGCCAATCCTGTAGACTTCTAGAAAGTATAGACTTATCTGTTAGCTGATCCATATAAAATCATTTAAAGGGCCCTGTCAGGACACAGGAGCTGCTATACGATATGGGGGGGAGTCATGGGGTACCGGGGATGGCATGTCCAATTGTAGAATTGTCTCATAGAAGTGGTTGTTGACACAGTATACCAACATTATATGTGTATTATATATGTGTTCTAGGGCAGTAGTCGCCATTTAGAGATGATCAATGAGATGCTGAGATTTCAATATTAAAGAGAGGTGGTCGGAATTTGTTTTAAAAAGGTTAATACAAGCCCATGAACATGGTATCATCACCAAAACTTTCTGGAGATGTAGAAAAGGGTTGGGGTCCACAACATAAAAAAATGTTTATGCATAAAGAAGTTCAACGCCAAGCAAAATTTGCCCGAAAAAAGTAAATTTATGCAAAAACTACATATGTAGAACAAAAAAACACTTTCTCATGTTCAACAGCCATTCTCTATAGCATCCAGCGATGATCCCATGTTCAGGGGGCTTGGCAATCAGCTCACAAAAGTCAGCTAGTAAAAAATTTCGGCACTTTGATAAAAACTTGGCAAAGAAACACATTTGTATGGTAGAAAAAATCTAATTGTGGTGGCACTTCCAACCCCAGGGATGTCGAATTTCCCAAGTCTCCGTCAGGGAAAACAGTCCGCCATGCTGTCACTTTAGTGGTGGAGCATCCCTGAGATTTAGATCAAGATTGGTGGATCAAACCATAAGAGTCTCACTTGGGCACTAGAAATAGCGAACGGACATGCGGGAAAAACAGAGGGTAATTTTAAGATTGGGGAGCAGTTTCTAGGATCTAGAAAAAAGATAAAGTAATCCTCTTATCAGTGGTTCGACTTTTTGGATCCGGGACCCCGGAAAGGACATAGCAAGGGTCACTTTCTGTATATGGAACCATAGGAGTGCCCCCCCCGCTCTTATATTTTCATACCATCGTTTGCCTTTTTCCTCTATCTTTTTTCCTTTATCTTCAAAACTTCCTTTCACTCGCAATTACTTTATTTTCGCAAATGGATGTGCATGGTCGGAGGTTTAGGAGGTCAAAGTAACGCCCCATGCCCCTTTAGTAAGGAGGGAAGAGGGGCATTTATTTTCATCGTGCTTCCAACCACACTTGTTAGCAGCCGCTCTGATCGATTTTAGTATGAACTCGGTGACCCCTCCGTAAATGGTCATTCGAACTTCAAGGGGTCCCGACCCAAGGTTGAAAACCCTGGTCTAAATGTTTTTCTTGTTCTTTATTATCGACCACTTAACATGTTAAAGTCATATTTCTAAAATATAAAGGCCCCCATAAACCCTTACAATCTCTGTATAATCAACTTGTGTTCTACCAAACAATGTAATATGAGAGCTTTCCACATCTTCCTAACTATATATTCTATAGGGAGGACCCGCGCACTACATAGCTAGTATATATCCTTCCAACCACTATGATTAATCAGGGAGGACCCGCAATACATAGCAGTGATATATACCTTCCAATCACTATTATTCTATCAGGGGAGAAAATCCCGGAAACCTACAACTAGCAGGGATAGGATAAACCTCCAAATAAATATGTATTATACTTTTTTCAGGAGGGGACTCAGCACTAATAGCAGCTGATATATACCTTCCAAATGTTTCACTGTGTATTCCGATCGGGAGGACCCGGCCACTCCATAGCAGTGATATATACATTCCAATCACTATGTATTACGGGAGAACCCAGCACAACATAGCAGTGATTATACCTCCAATCATATGGTAGTCCAAAACAAGCACAGGCCCGAGCTGCGTATCAAAGGATAAGATCAGACCGAAGTGAGTGAGCACAACAAGTTGAACACAGATACAGGGGGAGGGAGATGACGGCGATTGGACACTAACAGCGAACTAAAGAGAAGGGAATAGATAGACGGGAAATAGCCAAGCATAGTAGGACGAATGAAGGAGGACTCAGGGTTCAGAACACTAGCAGTGAATCTATACCTTCCAATCACCATGATTCTATAAGGGAGGACCCCAAGCCTACCGCCACGCAACCGATCAAGTAGAAGCTGATATTTCGGGAATGAATTGAATATCTTCCCTACATGGGATACAGAACTGTGATTGGGATGGAGAGAATTGCCGCGAGGCCGGCTACAAAACAAATTTCCCCACTATTTCTTGGACACCACGACAGAGCCTTGGCCAGTGGTAGTGGACCAGGAGAAAGGAAAAAGGCAAGATGGAGGATAGCAGGGAGGACACAACAAGACAGATGTGGGGTGTTGCAGACGGCGTATTAGGCTGAAAATAAGCGGACGGAGGGAGCGGGAAAGGGTGGTGTGGGGGGCCGCCCCACTGTTAAGTCGCATTTATGATGGATATATTACCAGGGAGTTGGGCAGAATATAGGACAAAGGAGTATTTGACCCATCATCCTCTTTATGCAGTTGTCTTACTCCAAGCGTATGGGCTCGAAAGCCTACTACCAATTAACCATAGAGGTGAGTGCATATCGTAATGAGAAGGGGTGTGTCGAATGACATCAACACCCATCTAGGTGTGCATATATAGGCAACTTCCTTTCCTTTGGGCAAAATGGAGTCAAAAGAAGGATCTTGACAGGTTTAGAAAAGTCAAAATAGTGAGATATATTGCAGAGGATGCAGAACTCTTAAAATTGCAAAAGGCTTATGAAGCGTGATCATCGAACAATCAAGCGTTTCATTCAAAATAGTCAACAGGGTCGAAAAGAAGCGTGTGGAACAACAAAGGCGCAAATAACTGCACATGAACTGAGGAAAAGTCAAGCGTGCAGCTGCCAAGATGCAACTTGCCACCAGTTGGCCATTTTCAGAGCTGCTACATTCACATGGGTGTCAAAAGCACAAGGTGGCAATAATCAGAAGACAGAAAGGCTGAAAGACGAACACCACTGAATAAGGCCACACAAGCTGAAACGTCAAATGGGCCAAAAAATATCTCAAGACTGATTTTTCTAAGGTTTTATGGACTGATGATGAAATGAGAGGGAGTCTTGATGGCCAGATGGATGGGCACGTGCTGTCATTGGTAAAGGGCAGAGAGCAGAGAGCTAAAGTCCGGGACTCAGACGCCAGCAAGGTGGAGGTGGAGTATGGTTTGGGCTTGGTATCATCAAAGATGAGCTTGTGGGGCCTTTCGGGTTGAGGATGGAGGAGTAAGCTCAACTTCCCAGTCCGTACTGCCAGTTTTCTGGAAGACACCCCCCCCCTTCTTCAAGCAGTAGGTACAGGAAGAAGTCTGCATCCTTCAAGAAAACATGATTTTAAGCAGGACATGCTCCATTCCACACGCGTCCAAGTACTCCACAGAGTGGCGGGCAAGCAAGGGTATAAAAGAAGAAAAACTAATGAAATGGCCTCTTGTTCACTGATCTGAAACCAATTGAGAACCTGTGGTCCATCATCAAATGTTGTTGATTGACAGGAGGGAAAACGTACACCTCTCTGGAACAGTTCTGGGAGGCTTGTGTTTGCTGCTGCAGCAAGTGATGGTGACACAGATCAAAACACTGACAGAATCCATGGATGGCAGGTTTTGAGTGTCTTGCAAAGAAAAGATGGCTATATTGCATGATTTGTTTTGTTGTGTTTTTGAATGTCAGAAATGTATATTTTGAATGTTAGATGTTTGATATTGGTTCACTGCGTAAAATAAATAATTGAAATGGATGACATTTGTTTTTTTTGTTAAGTTGCCTCATATTATGACACCGTAAATAGGCACCTGCACACACAGATCTCCCCTAAAATAGCTAAAACTAAAAACAAACTAAAAAATACTTCCAAAAATATTCAGCTTTGATATTAATGCAGTTTTTTGGGTTTTCATTGAGAACATGGTGGGTTCAATATAAAAATTATTTCTCAAAAATACCAATTGCCTAATAATTCTGCACTCCCT
>CM070032.1:224756882-224780376 GCA_036250615.1 Ptychadena robeensis
TCCAATCCAGGTTTGCCGCATATAAACATATTGAAGCTAGAGATCAAATTTTTTGATTAGCTGACTTTGTGAGGTGATTGCAAAGCCCCTGAACATAGTATCATCACCAAAATTGCTGGAGATGTAGAGAAGGGTTGTGGAAACATTGGAGCTGTAGCTCTAGTAAGGCTCCCATACGCAGGTTGTTTTTTTTACTCAGTTTTTGACCGATCACTGCGTGCGTTCAGGGTGATCGATCGACAATCAAACAAGTTCTGTCCACCCTGAATGACCAAACAAAATCAGAATCAACTAAAAATCGGAGTACGTTGGTGGACCCATAGCTCCCCATGCAGCAGCCTTTCCTATCGATGGATTTTGTGGAATCGGCCATTTTGGAGATCGGCTCATATCCAAATCGACCACAAATTCGATTCAAGGGTGTTGGTCCATCGATTTCTGATCGGATCAACCACCGATTCCACGACCGTCTGGAATCATCGGATCGGGAATCGATCAGTGACAAATTGACCCGTGTATGGCTACCTGTACATGAAATTTCGACCTGACTTTGAACTTAATTTATGCAAAAACTGTTTGTGTGAAGCAAGGAACACATGGCTCAATATTGGAGCCATCCGATGTTCCCTGCAGCAGTGTGAGGACATCATCACTCTACTGTCAGATATCGAAGCTTTGCTCTCTCTCAAGCTCAGCCGATGATTTGCATAGAGACCCCGCGCTTTCCATGTAAATCAACGGACATCGGCCGTGGTTTGCGGTCATGCCGGATATCCCTGTTTTTGAGCGGGATTGATTGGTCCCGCTCAAAAACTGGGATGGCCGCATATGATATGGGCCAGATAGATGGCTGTGAGTGCACACGGCGTTTGAAGCGCCCATCGATCTGGCCCATATCTACATGTGTGTACCCAGCTTAAGGGTCCAATCCAGGTTTGCTGGATATAAATATATTGAAGCTAGGGATGGTTGAATTTTTCAACAGGCTGACTGTGAGCTTATTGCAAACCCTCTGGATATGGTATCATCACCAAAATTTCTAGAGAAGGGTTATGGAAACATTGGAGCTGTAGCTCTAGCACATGTAGTTTTTGCATAAATTAAGTTTACTTGACTTTGAACTTAACTTATGTAAAAACTATTTGTGTTAGAGACATAATTTATTTTAGTATACCCCAACCCTTTAAAAAAATTATTCGACCATCCATCAATTTGTAGCCTAGAAATATTTGTTTTTTCAGCTTCCATGCACTTCAGCCTTGGCTGCATGGTATGTTTTAGGATGCTTTGCCATTAGTAGGAAGAGTAATATTAGAGTCATTTACTTCGTAACAACCCAAAGTATTGTCATCTCATGTTTATTGATATCTCCAGCAGAGAAGTTCTTTATTTTGCAGAGAAATGGAGAAAAAAACCTTCCTAGAGACCATGTCTCAGCGATGTAATGGCAGCATTTTCCAGCTGCTACAGGAAATTATATTTTGAGATAAATGTAATAAAAACAGCAGAAGGATGTACTGTACCTGTCTATAAAAAGCTCCGCAGCCATGCAAGTCTCACAGTAGGTAAAACATCTGTGATAAGGGATCACATTTATGACATTTCCAAAATAAAACGTATTATTTGGGGTATAATGACGCTACGAAAATAAGCTTAAAGCGGTCCTAGCACCTCACTTTCTATCATCAGCACCAGAAGTGATGTTGCACTGTGGAGGGCACTTGCACCTCTACCTTGCCAAATCTTCTTCCATCTGGCACCCCACCATAGTGTTGTAGGAAAGCACACTGCCTCTGCACTGCACAGAATGCATCACATGTCCCGGGGTGAACCTGGGGATGCCTGTCCGAAGACTATTGGCCACTTCCCCATTATCTCTCCCCTGGGTCACTGCAGACTCTCCACTGGGATTTCCTTCTCTGCATGCACTCCCCTTCCATCCAAGCCTGGAGGAGCTCTACCAACACATTCTCTCACACTTACAGTTCCAGGGGCCGTGTTTCCATTGCAGGTCCTAGCTCATATCTGTAATCACATTTCTGCACACTCAGGGTCTATAGATCCACAGGCCTGTATGGCCTACCTCCTACAGGATCCAACAGAGATCCACTCACCGCTCTCTCTTCCTGGGGAGGACCAAGCTCCTCCCTAGTTTGGGTCTCATAATACCTCTGTCCCACAGGCTGACCACTCCCAAATGGCTTGTCACAGTGACATCAAATGGAAAATTCTGGCATGTCTGACCTTTTCAATATTTTGCATCTATTCCTTTTTTTAAATCTTTGTGCTCGATAATATTCCTGTCTAGAAAAGGGGTGCAGTGAAGATTTGGAAACCACTGACTTAAGGGATAAGGAGGTTGGCAGGACAAACAGGGGAGGCTCTGTAAAAATGGGTAGAGAAGTTCTTATATACACAATACATGCAGGGACTGTACTATTCAAAAGGCAGAAGGGGGGGGGGGGCAAAATACTGTGCTGCAGCTGTGACACACACACATTGAAGCTGTGGGTCCTTTTGCTTACTTGCAAGTCTTTTAGGCTTTGTTCCCATTAATCACCTGCACTCTCAATTTTCAATCGTCTGGTCAATTGCCACAATTGCCAGGCGATTGACCAGGTGATTTCCACCAGGTGACTGTTAAAAAAATGCCTCCATTATAAAAAAAATCGCCTACATAGAGAATGAATGGACGCGATTTTTGATCGCCTCCACACGCGATCGCAAATCTCCTCCATTCATGTCTATGGGCGCAATAAGAGGAAAATTTTGATTTGAGATTTGATGGTGGCCACAAACACAACGGAGACAAGCCCATTATCAATGGAGACAAGCCCATTCAAAATAGAGTAGGCGATTGATGGCGATTCCGCAGGTGATTGAGAATCGCGAGTGCCAGACAATTAATCACCTAAGTGGGAACATAGCCTTAGCCTTTGTATAAAACCAACTCTGGTTAGGCGTCACCCCTCCTCTGAGAATAAAATGGTGTCACCAGTGGCGGTTTCAGATTGGGGCAATATGAGCGATTGCCCAGAGAGACATAATGACATCTTGTGGGGGGGGGGCTTATAACTCAACAGCATAACATAACTCAACATAACTCAACTGTGACTCAACAGCACCCAAGAGGAGTTCATCTTTGACCTACACACTTCTCGGCTGTCCTCAAACTTGATATCAAATGATTTGCACTGCTGGGGAATTACAATCCAGTGTTAGCTTTTAGTTCACAAGCAGCATCTCCAATAACTGCCATTAATTGTCCCCTTTGATCACTCTGTGCCAATCATTGTCCCCTTCTGATCACTCTGTGGCATTCATTGTCCCCTTCTGATCACTCTGTGTCAATCATGTCACCTTTGATCACTCTGTGCCAATCATTGTCCCCTTCTGATCACTCTGTGCCAATCATTGTCCCCTTTGATCACTCTGTGCCGCTCATTGTCCCCTTCTGATCACTCTGTGCCAATCATTGTCCCCTTTGATCACTTTGTGCCAATCATTGTCCCCTTTGATCACTCTGTGCCAATCATTGTCCCCTTCTGATCACTCTGTGCCAATCATTGTCCCCTTTGATCACCCTGTGCCAATCATTGTCCCCTTTGATCACCCTGTGCCAATCATTGTCCCCTTCTGATCACTCGGTGCCAATCATATTCCGTTTTGATCACTCTGTGCTAATAATTGTTCCCTTTGATCACTCTGTGCCAATTATTGTCCCCTTCATTGTCCCCTTAACTCAACTGTGACTCAACAGCACCCAAGAGGAGTTCATCTTTGACCTACACACTTCTCAGCTGTCCTCAAAGATGATATCAAGTGATTTGCACTGTCAGGGTATTACAATCCAATGTTAGCTTTTAGTTGACAAGCAGCATCTCCAATAACTGAGCTCTGCCTAGCTGAACCCTGGAACGAAGAGACATGAGTGATAATGATGTGAAGGGATTACGGTGCGACGCGCTGCATGTCAGCGGAATACTTTTTTGTTCCAAAGTTTTGACAAATCATCATATTAGTAGCCGAATCCGTCGTCACCGCGTCAGCAAGTCATTTTTCCTCCACACACAAACATGGATAGAGAAGTGAGGAGAGAATTCATCTCATGTATCCTTTGCCAATTCTAATAATTTTCATGTTTAATTTTTAGCGGCATCCAATTTGTAACAGATCTCACTGTGAGAGTCCAAATATAAAATGAGGAAACAATGATTTAGACGACTCGTTATAGAGAACGGTCATATCATTTGATAGATTTACAAGAAATGCAACGGATTTGTTAATTTGTCCAAATGGAAATCAAGACGCAAGAGAAGTCTGTGAAGAAATTACAGAGTTATTTAATAAATAAATATAAACAAGGGTTAGTACAGTGGTTCCCAAACTGGGGGGTGCGAAGGTATTCCAGGGGGGCACAGGCCCTCATTCTTACCTGTGTTTGCATAGGGAGGGGGGGGGGGGCTCGATAATGTTCCTAAATAGAAAAGGGGGCCCTGCAAGGAAAGTTTGGGAACCACTGGATTAGTAGTTTCCAAGGTTAGTTACATTTTGTATTTGCTGAAACCTAAATCATCCGTGTATCTAATTCCAAGAACAAATATTTATTGAACCTTTCCAGTCCTGGGATGATGGAATATGTATTTGTTTTCTTTGTTGGGCTTTTATAAAATGTATTTTCACCTGGTTATCCAGCCAGTGATATATATATTTGTTAAGCTGGCCATTCACCTTTACATCTTTCTGTCAGATATCCTTTAGATCTACCAACAACTATGTAGTGCCAGGTCCCCTGCAATTGAACACAGGCAGATTGTTTAGAAAGCCCCTCATATTACATGGTTTTGGTAAAACAAAAGGATTCCCAAATTCCCAAAATATGTCCGAACAAGGGTCCAGTAGACATCCTGAATATAATAAAGCTTGAAACACACAATTATGTTTAAAAAATTACATAAAATCTCTAAAATGATAAAATCTCTACAATACTTAGAGACTAAAGGTGGCCAAAAAAAAGAATACCTTCCTTCGATCAGGATCCATCGAACCTTGAAAACAGGCGATCTACACGTAAAGCCCGGAGCCCCGCAGCGCTCACTTACCGTCTTGTGTGTCGGCGGCGGCGGCGGCTCTGAGGCTTCTCTCTGCAATCCCGGCTGCTCAGTGATCCCTCCGCCCCTCCGGTGTGACGCGATGACGTCACATCGGTGAGCGGCGGGAAATTCAAATGCCTGCCATGTATTGGACAGATCACTGAGCAGCCGGAATTGCATAGAGAAGCCTCGGAGCCGCCGCCGCCGCCGGTAAGTGAGCGCTGCGGGGCTCCGGGCTTTACGTGTAGATCGCCTTGAAAACATTCATTTGAAAACAACAATTCAAATGCCTGCCATGTAGAGGGAAATTTAAAAGTTAAAAAAAGGGAATTGTACTGGGCACAGTGATTACTGTACCCAGTACAATTTTTACAGTAATAAACACAACACAATTTACATTTAAATAAATTTTTTATTATATACATCAAACAAAATTAAAATTATACTTTAAATAACTTTTTTTTTTAATGTAAATAATTTTTTTACTAAAAAAAAAAATTTACATTAAAGTCTATGGTGCGCTTTTGGTACAGAAATCTGTACCTATGCAGTGCGCTAGGGAGGTTAATGACTAATGCGTTTTAATGTCAAAAACGTGGAATTAATTTACTGCGTTTGCACGGACATTATCAGACACAGTAAATCCTTTGTATTCCAAGCCCCATATGTGGGGAGTAGAATCTGTAATTGGCTACGTGGACAGACCCTCTGTAATCTCCAGTAAACACGGGGCTTATCCCACTTTGACTCCATCATTTGAGGTTGGATTCTGGAACAGGGGCCCATTTTTTATGTTTTCCTGACCAAGCTAAAATGATTCACACTCATTATAGTAATGAAAACTGGAAGGTGACCCTGTCATCTGAGAAAGTTCAAGCATTTTCCGCACTATTATTTCATTAAGCGTATCAGAATACTGTTGAAATACGGCTCTTGTTTCAGGAGCCACAACTGGTAACTAAACACAAAGGGAACAGGAGAATATTTCAAAGTTCAGTTGAAATTAGATAGATATTTTGGTTGTAGGGCCCTAAAATTAAAACAAAAAAATTAAGATAATATTGTTTACCATACACTTGGAGTGTGCTTACTTTTGTTGCCAGAGGTTTAAAATACTCACAGTTAGACTTAATTTCATATAGTCTGAATATACAGCATGTTCTAGCAGTAGAGTGAGGGCCTTGACCATGCAGGAATATCGTCATGGTAGCGGGTTTCCGAGGGGTTGTTTTTGCTCAGAATTAGCTGTCTTGGTATCCAGGAGGTAAGAATATGCAATAAAGCGACCTTCAAACCTCATAATGTATTAAAGCAATGGAGGATTGTTAATAAGTAAAATAAGTACACTCCTGACATTGTGCTAAATAGTTTATACAAATATTTTCAACACTGAAGATACGACGCTTTGATACACTACAGACTTGATAAAGTAGTCAGTGTACAGCTTGTATAACAGTGTCAATGTGCTGTCTCCTGAACACACAGCCATTAATGTCTAAACTCCTGGCAATAAAAGTGAGTACACCCCAAGTAAAAAGTGTCAAATTGTTCCGAAATGATTAACTTTCCCTCCCCCGTGTCACGTGAGCTGTAAGTGTTATGATAAAAAATAGAGATGTCAAATTTTTCCACTTGCTGATTTTGTGAGCTGCTTACAAAGCCTCTGAACGTGGTATAATCACCAAAATTTCTGGAGATGTAGAGAAGGGCTGTGGAAACATTGGAATTTTTTTTTTGCTCTAGCATGTGTAGTGTTTGCATAAATTAAGTTCAAAATCAAAGTCAAAATTCTGATTTTCGAAATCTTGACTTTAAACTTAATTTGTGTTTGAGCAATACTTCTTGTAGTATTCCCCCAACCCTTCTCTACTAGTGGTGACCGAATTGTCCACCATGCACGAACATTGAATGTTCGCTCTTCTTCTCGCTAACGAACAGTACAGGTGTTCGATCTGCCGGGAGTGGAGAGCAGGAGACAGCCGTCTAGACACATACTCAACCTCAAGTAAACAGCAGGTGCACAACCCTTAAAGGGACAGGCACCACACACACATATATACAGAGGATAGCATAGGAATAGTGTACAGGGAAAGGTATATATACAGTAAAACATATACAGACAAAGGGAATAGGCCCTGTCATTACCCTAGGCTAGGGAAAACCCATGAATAGATAAGCATTTATAACAATAAATTGAAAGATACAATTAGTGCCATTACTGGTCACTAGTGATGGACGAACATCAGCTGTGGCTGTTCCCGAACAAGTGAATCGAACTTCTGCAAATACCCGCCGTTCGCATGTTTGCGGCGAACCTCCATTGACTTCTCACACCTTCAGGTCATATTTGGAGCCAAAATACCAATAAAAAAAAGTCAAAAGGGTGCGACCACCTGCACAGTGTCATGCCAGGACTTCTTCCCCAAAATACAGATGCTGTTTTCTTCAGGTCTAATGGCCAGAAAGTGCATCACATTTAGTCTGATCTCTCTGCGATGCATAATACAGCATATCCCACCCCCCAGAGAAGGACTTTTGTGGCTCAGTAATGATGAACTACATGTAACGGAACACCTTAGCTATAGCTGCAGATCACTGGATGGAGTATAATAGCAAAGTAGCTCAGCCATTCCTCAATCAGCAGCGGCTCTCCTTATCTATCTAGTACTGGAGGCACAGGATAGATGTAAAATGGCCGCCGGGCTGCTTCTTTTATAAGGGGGGGGGGGGTCGCACTTTGTCTCCATGTTAAGGTTTAGGTGGCGGGTCGAACACCCATAATGTTCGCCGCCATTGCGAACTGCGAACGGGCTAACTTTTTGGCCATCACTACTGGTTACTACACCTTCTTATTCCAGATACAGGAAGTGACATTATTGACATCACTTCCTGTCAGTTTTCCCAATCAGTAAGGGAAAACTTGACAGGTATACTCAATGGTCCTTTTGGGGCCACATTAAATGAAGGGAAAAGCGCCAACAAACGGCCTTTTTGGACACTTTAATAGTAATGTATCCAGAGCGCAAAATGGAGTCTAGGCCTGCCCCACAAATCACTCTGTCTGACCAAGTGAGGGTGGTTGGCCCAAGTGTGGACAAGCCCTAAGGAGAAAATTAAATACAACCATGAAAAAGGCCGTTAGGTGAGGCAGGTGATAGGTGATAGGTTATTTGGAATGATGTTAGGCAAGATGTGGAAGGGTTGGAACTTTGCCTATTGGCTTGGCTCTTGAGTATAGAGGTGGACAGACAATTTTTGTAGGTATGTAGTGACCAGGGTATGCACCACATGTGTATATATTTAGGTATTGTATATACTGCCCTGTGTCACTGTGTTCTATGTGAAAATTTGTGTATATGGCTTTAAATCTTCCTTGCATTCCTCTATAGCAGGTGCAGGGATGACTAATGGCTTCTATTTTTCCGCTCTTTTTGTTGGCCTTACATTGTAACTTTTGCCTGGAGACAGCTACTGCCCTCCTCCTAGCAGAGGGGATAAATGTACCTCCCTAGGCCCTCCTTAGCCAAAGTTGGGTTAGCTCCTGAACCATCTACAGCCAGTGCTTGCAACCTGATTTGGAGCAGATCTCCTACCTTATCCTGGGTTCTCCCGCCGGCCGTCCCATAGCAGTGCACGGGACCAAGGACCCCCATCTGTGGTGACCGAAAGGGTTGTCCCCTGGACCAGGACCACCTTCCCTCGAACGTGCCCGAGCAGATGGTTGCGGCTACCGGTTGGTGCTAAAGTTAGGCAGAGGCAGGATTCCTCCCTACTTCACCTCACCTGCCCGCTATTCCCTATTGCCATAGCCACTGGACTGTACCTGACCCCCTCTCACTGGGACGAGAAGCCATTAGTCTCCTTGCAGCTGGTAGTCATCTTTACTGCAACAGTAGATCCTAAAGTGTGTGCCCCATTCCCAGGCTTGGGTTTGGTGTTGGACTGTATATATTCCCTACTAGTAAAGCTGTAAATATCCCCCTACCAGCTGCCTGTGACTCCTTTATTGAAGTGTGTGAGCCTGAGACAGTGTGCTTGAACATTCAAAGAACCTGGTCGTTTGGAGCAAGAAATGTCCTCCACGACATTACAGGTATATGAGCATATCACTACTAAAATAGACAAACATTTGGGTAAGTCACAGATTTTACAATCATTTTCCCTTTTTCTAGATACTTTGAATACATGAGACTGAATAAGAGCGCTTCGATGTTTCTCAAGCATAATCTGTCTTTCTTTACCACATAAAACTGTCAGAAGAGGAAAATAATCATAGAAATTTTGGTCGTTGCCAATCACGGCCGAAGCAGGTTTCCATCCAGGCAGACCTCATCCAGAGAATGATTAGCTGCAGATTGCGGCAGATAACATTCAGCCCGTGTTTACGAGGGTCCGCCGAAGGTCAGAATGTGAATGAGTAATGGTTGAAGTCAAGCTTATTTTTATATGAAATGATTTTGCTCTGTTTTTTTCATCGGTTCGGCCTGGGAATTCAAGGCATGCACACGGCTTTTCCAAACAGGAGTTCTACACGCACAAATATCGCCAGCGGAGGACTTTGTCGCTACATTTCCCCTGACACGGAATGCGAACCGTAAAACTCATTTTCTAGGCTAAATAATAACAATTGTTTTAGCGAATAAAAGCAATTAGGTTTGTGAGTAAAGGCGCAATGCTGCTAGGAATCATCTTTCTGTGATCATTTCCAGTAGAAGAATGAGAGAGGGATGTATGTACAGTCCTGTGGAAAGGGTAAAGGGGCGGAAGAGGGGGCAGCATCTTGCTCCGCTGTGGGCATCAGGCTGGGAACTCATCACTCAGTATCCTGTCTTGTTGGATCAGGTATACATGTTAGATCAGTGCCGTGTTGAGATCTTTGGGAGACTGCATCTCTCCCAGATGACAGAGGGAAGGGAGGACACATCGCTCCATCCCGACACATGCATGGGGGAAAATCGGAATTTCGACTTTGTTTTTAAAGTTAATTTATGCAAAAACAACATGTGCTAGAGCAAAACTTTTTTTTTTTAAATGTCCCCCCAACCCTTCTCTACATCTCCAGCAATTTTGGTGATGATACCATGTTCAGAGTCTTTGCAATCAGCTCACAAAGTTAGCAAGTTAAAAAATGCGACCATCTCTAGTCCCCAAGGCCCGCTGCACACACATATCCTGCATAGCACAAGAAACAGCCCTGATATTCACCCACAATGTCATGTGTATGTAGGTTAAGGGTCTATACAGTGGTGTCACTAGTCCAATGCAGGGGGTGCAGCTCCAGGTAGCACCATTCCACTCCCAGAGGAGAGGTGACACCAAACATTCCAGCCAGAGGTGTTTTTTTGCATACAAGGGCCAAAAGAATTGCCAATAAGCAGGAGGACTCCAATCTTCCTCAAGAATCACAACAAAAATGTTATTGTGACGGCTGCAGCACAGAATTTGGCTTGCCCCACGCCTTATGTGAATAGTACAGTCTCAAGTCTGGAGCTGTTCCTACAGCACTTAAGCTAGCCATACATGTGTCGATTCCATGAACGATCGATCACCCATCCGATCGATTCCGGTGAAGCCATAGGGGTTGATCGATCGCCCAATCAAGTCTGTGCCTACCACCATTGGCCACCTATTCCTGGACGATTCTGTGCCCGATCGATCGCTTCACAAATGGCAACTCCCCTTGATGTGTGCTGAATCGATCAGAAAAGACCAACAGGTTGGTTCTCTGGCCGATCCGATTCAGGGGGCCATGCCGATCGGGGCGGGGTCGATCGTGCAAGGTGGGCTGCACTCAATTCTTAGCCGATCATTCGTCGTGCAGGCGCCCGGTGATCGATCGGCCAGGAATCGTGTGCGGAATCGACCTGTGTATGGCTACCTTTACCCTGAACCCTTCACTTCTTGCATCCTTGGAATTCATTTAGCCATGGGGGTATATTAAGCTCCCTAGCGGTTGAGACGAACCCTGTTCGTTCGCTGAACAGGGTCCTTTCAACCGCCGGGGAAGCCGGCGGCGGGGAGACCCTATGCCTCCCCGGATTGTCTTCATCGCTGCAGCATTTCCGGGTTGGCGGCACCGCCCCGATCGCGTCACGGTGACGCAGAAGGGGGCAGGGGGGGGGGGGGTCCCGGCGCCATAGACCTCCATGTTAATGGAGGAGCGCCGGCTTTCTCTCACACGCAGCTGTTGTCAGTAATGACAGCAGCTGCGTGTAGAGCTCCGGCGAGATGCCAGAAACGACAGGCAGTGTACTCTGTACACTGCCTCGATCGCCCGTATCACGCTGTTGTAAACGGCGCGATTTGGGTGGTGCGCTAGGGAGGTTACGGCGAATGTATTCCCAAAATCTAAAAAAATATATATGTAAAATTAAAATTTGATTTACCTCTGAGTTGGTATGATTGTGGCATAGCGCTTCACTATCCTAAAAAAATATTCTTACCTGCTGTTCCCTACAATCGTATGAGAGATTCTTACTTTATTTTCCAGGCTTCCAGGGGTTAACACAGGGTGCAATATCGTGGGTGGCCACTGTGGGCATGTATAATGATTTTCTATGGCAAAATTTGTCTCATTAGTTTTAATGCAGAGCCGAGATTAGATATTTATCAGTCTCTCTCTGTGGTGAGTCTCAGGGGGCACCACATCATCAGAGCCAGGAAGATGCTGTGAGGAATCTTCTTAAATAACTCCTTACAGGAAAGTTTTTTTTATGCATTCCTCCATATTATGGTCACTACTAGTGCCATTCATGTAATGATGAATTTATAGTGGTAGGTCCGCTTTAATGTGGGTGGTTTGCCCAAACTTAGTTCACCTGCGGTGATTCTGAAACTCAGTAGACTTGCCTATTGGTTCTGGCATGGGTGGCACCAAAGAGGCGGGGGGGACTGCACCATAGACCTCCATGTTATAGAGGCGGATGACGGTTTCCTAACCCACATCACTGACATCATCGATGTGTAGAGGGAACTCTGCTTTGATTGACGGCGAGATACAGGCATACCGCTAGGGAGGTTAAACTTAAGCAGGATAGTATGTTATTGCCCTGTACCCTGAGGTTTATATATACACATACACAGTATTTTTCGGACTAAACCCATGTATCCACTTTTTCGCAACTTTATTCCCCCAGCTTTGTCCAAAAACGTTTTATTTCCCATCTGTTCGAGTTTTTATGGTATAGCATCCAAGATTCTGGAATCTGACATTTAATCAGTACAGAAATTCCTTCATTCTGGCATTTTTCTCTAGATAAAAATTTGAGGGATTTTCCATGGCCAACTACATCTTATGGAACTTTGAAGCCTGAGGAGCATTTCCTGGGAACTCCACCAACAGCTGCAATAAGGGCAGTTTAAATAAAAAATATGGACGTGATTTACATTGTAATAATTCATATATTGTATAAAAACTTTTATTGTTTTTTAATTGTTCTTTTTCATTATTGATATGATTCTTTCATCTGCTTTACATCGTCTGCAAACTAAGTGTTTAATATATTTGGATTGCAGGTGTCTTGTAGAACGATACTGTCAATTCCAAACCTTACCCCTGAGCCCACATTATAGAAAAATATCTACTGCAGCTGTACCCTAAAGTCTCAACAGTTTCTGTTTGCCAGTTTTTTATGTTTATAAGTCTTCCATCAGTACTGCCAGTGGTCACTAGATGGCAATAGAAAATAGTTTTCAATGCTGAATACATCTCCTGACACTCGGGAATGGAGCTTCATAATTGAAGTGACATCTCCCTTCCCAAGTGTCTCTGTGATCAGCAAAATAGGAGCTGCTTCTGCCCGAAATTCCGATTTTCAAAATTTGGACTTGACTTTGAACTTAATTTATGCAAAGGTTATTCATGTTAGAGCAATACTTTTTTTTGTAGTATACCCCAAACCTTCTCTACATCTCCAGCAAGTTTGATTAACTTGAAATCGTGGAAATGGTCGAATTTGAGAAAAAAATTTTCGACCATCTCTAGTAGGTAATTTGTATTGTACTGGTCAGCTCTCTGACCAGTCACTGGTTGATGATTCTTTGCTTTGCATACTATAAGCAAGGGTGGTCCTAGGAAGATTGGTGCACTGAGCAAGCACCCCCTTTGGCGCCTTCATCTTCCCCTCCCGTCCTCTTCACATGACCACCTCTCGTCATCTGGGGGGGGGGGGGGGTTGGTGGTGAGTCACAGAATTATGGACTCTATGACTCACCAGAATTCCCCCAGAGGCAAGCTTCTCTCTCCTCGGGCAGATACACCCTTGATTGAGAGTGGGGAGTCGTCTGGGCATTGAAAAATATTTCTGATGCTCAGATGCCACCCTAGCATGATGCCATCCATATTGCCCCCTATCTAAAATCGCCACTGACAATAAGAGAGAAATCACAGGGGGTTGCGAGAAGGCTAAAGCTGGCCATACATCTTTAGATCTCTCTGTCAGATATCCTTTAGATCTTCCAACAACTATGTAGTGCCGGGTCCTCTGCGATTGAACACAGGTAGACTTGATGGTTTAGAAAGTCCCTCATATTACATGGTTTTGGTAAAACAAAAGGAGATCTAAAGGAATCTGACAGAGAAATCTAAAGCAGGGTACAGACTAAAGCTGGCCAGACACGGGTAGATTCCCGTGCAATCGACCGGTGATCAAGTACAATGTGGTGACGTCACCACGCTGTAATTGATCACGGGTCAATCGTACAGTAATCAATGTGCACCACATGGGCACATCAATTACTGGACGATGGCGACAGACCGGTCCCCCAGCAGTCAGCTTCTTCGGCAGCGCTGTACCTGAGCTGGAGACACGCACAGGCACCGACCCAGCCAGCCCCCCTTCCTCCTCTCCTCTCTATAGGCAGCTTCTCTGGATCCGTGTTGGCCGCGCCCCCTTCACACAGAGCGTAGCTGAACACACAGCCTGTCACATCCTGTGCTGCTGTCTCCGTTGTTCACACCGGCTCCAGCTGTCATCCATTGCATTGAATGGGGATAGCGGCTTCCCTATTCAATGCAATGGATTTCGACCAAGGTTTTCCAACATGTTGGAAACCTGTTGGTCGACGTTTTTCGAGCAGAATACATTGATCCTGCTCGAAAGGGACCGTGGATGGCTCAGATAAAGTGACAGATGAGAGGAGAATCGGGAGCCGTAAGCGCGCACGCTGCCCGATGTTCCTCTAATCTGTTACTTTATCGAGCCGTGTGTGGCTAGCTTTAGGGATATGGGTCAAATCGATGGCCGTTTCGAGCGCCGTGCAGGTGAGCAGGACAAATCAATCCCGCTCGAAAACAGCCTTATCGGACATGACCGTTAATACGGCGATGTCCGATGCTTTGCCTTGGTCTCCAGGCAAAGCTCGGCTGAGGAGGAGGAGCTGGGGAGAGACTTCTCCGATATCTGACAGCAGCGTGGTGACGTCATCACACTGCTGCAGGGTACATCGGACGGCTCAAATATCGAACCGTCTGTTCCCTGCTTTAAGGTGTACGGGGGTCCTTACAGATGGATCTGTAGATTGTGTAGACCATCAGTCTTAGCAACCTGCAGAGAGAGACAAGACTGCAGGCCAGAGGCCTCGCTGAGAACTTAATATGACTCACATTGCTACACTGCTACTCTGAAAACTAATTATCTGTATCTAAGGTAAGTAAATATACCTTTGAATGTTCTTTCATTATGTACGAGCTTCTTATTATTCACTTCTACTATAGTCACAAGCTTAGCGCAGATCTAAATTCAATCAGTAAAATCTCATCTAAGATTTAACACGTTAATGTTATTCCTGAAGTTGTGTTCAACCCTGTTCAATCACCAAGCTGTCACCAAACCTAGTAATGCTACTGGATAGATGATGGTTCAGGGCCCTTCCCTTGTTCAGGGATGGTTGTTCCAGCTTAACCAACTTGGCCCACCTTTCTGCGTAGAATATGTACCTCATTATCTTCATAAGAATAATGAAAATCAAAAAGTATACATATATGAGCTGGTATGATGGTAGCACTCCACAATGCGAAAAAAAAAATATACTCAACTGCTGTTCCCTGGAATCATATGATAGATTCCAGGCTTCCAAAGGTTAATTCAGGTGGCCACTGGGGGCATTTAGAATGGTTTTCTATGGAAAAATTGTCTATAGCTAGCCATACACATGTCGGATTCCATTGCCAATTGATCACTCACCCGATCGATTCCGGCGATCTCAGCGGGAAACGGAGCTCCGATCAATCAGCCAATTAAGAGGATCCGATCGCTGCATACCACCTTGTCCCACGGATTCCTGAACGATTCCGTGTCCAATCACTTACTTCCCAAATGGCAACTCCCCCCGATGTGTGCAGAATCGGATCAGAAAGACCAACATGTTGGTTCTCTGTCGGATCTGATTCTGAGCCCCCGATCAATCGGACGCGATCGATCGGACAAGGTGGGCTGCACGCGATTCCGGCACGATCGTTTCGCGTGCACGCGCCCGGAATCGATCGTGCCGGAATCCGGTGGGAATCCGACACGTGTATGGGGGCCTTATGTGTATTTCAATACAGAGCCAAGATCAGGTACTGTATATAGTCAAGTTTAAGTCGATCTTGATATAAGGCGAGGGTTCTCTACAAAAACTGAGAAGCATAAGCCGAGCGTGGGAAAAGCAAAGTCAGAAAGTGGAGAAAAATATAGAGAAAGCACCATTGCCCCCAGGAATGAATCAAACAGGTGAATGTTAGTGCCACACCCTCAATAAAGTTAAGAGAACCCAGGTTTATTGTTATTACAGGATGGGTTTTCAAGGCAATTCCTATGATTCAAACATGAAAATAAGTTTCCATTTAAAAAGCCTTTATTATTATTAATATTATTATTGGGACCAATACATGGAATGGAAATGGAAATTTATTTTCATGTTTGAATCATAAGTAGTGGAGTTTTCGTTTCAAAAGAGTTTTCTAATTGAAATTCCACCATCCAGTAAAAATCAATAAATAATCCACTAGATCGCAGTGTGGTGCTGCTTGTTTACATTTCACCAGTAGATCTCGGAAACACATCGGAGCACTCACAGAAGCTGCTGGCACCTGTAAAACAAGTGACAAACACCTGGGACAGGTAAGCGGGGGGGTTCAGCACAATTTTGGATTGAAAAACTTGGGTTATACTCATGTATATATGGTACTTTCTCAGCTGTCATGATAACATAAGGACATTTCCGACCCTGACCCTGAAGATGTTAATACTAGTGATGAGCGGCATAGTCAATATTCGAATTCGTGATATTTCACGAATAATTCTACTAATATTCGATTCTATATTCGGAAATTCGAATATTCGCGGTATGACCATGTATTGCGAAAATCATATTCGCATTGCGAAAATAATATTCGCATCGCAAAAATCTTTAAAATGAATGGTCACATGCTATGTTTATTTTCGCAATGCGAATATTATTTTCGCGATACATGCCCATATTGCGAATATTCGAAATTGCGAATATTCGGCGACATATTCGAGATATTGGCGAATTCTCGAATTGCCGATATTCGCAAAAAATATTCGGCATTCGAATATTCGAGCTCAACACTAGTTAATACTGGTAGCAAATCCTTAGCCACTGCGGTCCAATGGGAAGTCACTGTTTTTGCACTCTCTTTGTTTTCAGACGTAGTTTATATTCAGAACCAGATTTGTTTTTCTCCCTCGATCGGAAATCTTTATGATTCATACATTCTAGTTTTTCATGGGAAAGTTAGATATTGCAATTTACCATATTAAAGCCATGCAAATTTCCAATTTTATTCATTTCAGCTGGATGTCCTTCCATGGGAATTGTCAGACACCATTAGCACAGAGCTGCTTGCATGATCTGACTCCACAATCAATAATCTGAATACAATGGTAACGCTCCATTGTTATTTCATAAATCTGTAATAGAATGATACATCTGCATGCTATACATAATGTGAATGAGTGCGGAAGTTCTCTATGGGCAATACCAGGTGCATCAATGTTGATCCTTAATGCAAACCTACCACCTCATGGCCTGCAGACGAAACTGCGGAGATCTGCTATCAAAAATCAAAAAACTTTTTCTGAAAGCAGGAGGGGTGATTTTTCCAAAATCGCCCCTCCCGCTGTCTGGCGCGGCACCTCGACATCTGTCCCAAGTGCCCTTGCGGCTGTAGGAAGTCACGCCTGCTTATTCCTGCAGGTTTGTGACGTCAGCGTCACATTTGCAAGAGGTGATAAGAGGTGATCATCACTGCAGTTGGCACCCCTACCTGAGCTCTCCGGCAGAGGAGAGAGAGACTCATCTCTGTAGGAGTTCAGGGAATGTCGGCTACAGTGATGAGCATCCGGGAGAAGCTTCGGTTCGCCAGTACTTGAGATGCTGGCTCCAGGAATGAAAATGTTAGGAAGGTTAGTATTTACGGACATGTCCGTTGTTTGGCTGACAGCACAATCGGCTGTGACCCCGCAAGACTAGGCAGGTGTGATCTCTACAGGCGCAAGGTTACCTGGGATAGAATTTCAAAACACCCTTGCAGCTGTGTTACGCTTCACCAAGGCAAAACATCAGAGAGTGGGAGGTAAGTTCTGCAAAAAAAAAACCCCAAGTTTAGTCAGGAAAGTGTCATATTCATAGGCCATGCAGGAAAAAACAGAGCGGAAGAATTTGCCTATTTTGGTCATAGACCACAAATCAAACTAGAAAAATCATCTAGACTTTAGTGTTGAGCTCGAATATTCAATTTTCGAATATTTAGCTCGAATATCGCTATTTCGCCATTTTGCGAATATTCGCGAATATATCATCGGATATCCGACGCTTCGCGATTTGTCGCGATTTGATAATCGCAATTTAATAATCGCAATCCATTGCAATGAATGGGATCGCGATTATATAATCGCAATGCCATTTTTGAAAACGGAAATGATGGATATTCTCCCAGTCGAATATCCGAGCTCCATTGACTTGCATGCATTGCGCATATTGGATCGCAATTGCGATTTTTAGATCGCAATTCATGTCGTAAGTGCGGATATTCGAGATTACGAATATGGAATCGAATATTATGGCGGATATTCGCGAAATTACGCAAATTCGAATATTGCCTAGTCGCTCATCACTACTAGACTTACCAGTTTTTATTAGTGATGAGCGGCATAGGCAACATTCGTATTCGCGGCATGTCGCGAATTTTTGGGAAAACATTCGCAAAATATTCGCATCCGGCAATATTCTTCTTATTGCGAATATCGGCAGTTTTATGCGACTTTCGCGAATTTTATATATTCGAGAATATATGTTTAACTTGCATTGAGGGGCGTGTTGAAAAAAAATTGTGAATTTGGGACGCCATCTAAGTGATTTTCAGAAATTTTCAAAAGTGACGATTTTCGCAATATTCCGAATATTCGCATCACCCCAATATTGGATTTAAAAACTGTTGATGGTCGCAGGGAGTGTTTCTAAGCTCTTGTTGCAGCTTTCCCATTCGTCCACTTGCATTGAGGGGCGTGTGTAATGGAAAAAAAATACTGAATATCCGGAATTGCGAATATTCGGCAATATATTCACCATCTTCGCGAATTTCCGAATTGCCGATATTCGTGATCTTCTCTAGTTTTTATTCAAAACAAAAGTTTCTGCCATAAGTTTGCAGTAACTCCAATGTAATCATATACTGAATGATAGGCCCTTGTGGGGGACTCTGGCTGGCGGCATGTATAACAGAAGTATCTACTACTTATATCATATTTTTTTTAATCTATTGTTTAACAAGTAGAAGCTTTTGTTTTTTTTACAGTTTTATATCCTTAAGAAAAATGTAAACCAATCAATACCATCAGCGTTGAATTAATTATCGGACCTCGGTAATGCTTGCAGCTTCATGTACTGCAGACAATCCCTTATGATGTGATTCTTTGTAGATGGAAAGATCATTATGTGAGATTACAATAATCTTAAAGGGACTTCAAGATTTCATCGCTGTGGGTTCTGCGGAGAAAGAAACACAACAAAACTTTTTTGCAGAGCTTTCATCCTGTGACCTCCACCAACTGCAGTCTCCTTATGTTGAATGTGTCCCGTGGGGATGAGCGTTCAGTCACACAGAGAATTGTAGCCATGATGATCCATTCAGAACTCTGTCCTCCCACATTCCCCAGCCATCTGCTGGTCTCTTGACCTGAGCTCACTGTCCCTTCTTACACTCAGTCACCCGTCTTTCAGATGGCCCTGGGGCATCCTCTGCTTAGAAAAGTTCCCTCTGCATTTCTGTATGGTCTCCGGGGAGCAGAGATGCTATGTTTGAGTTCTTGAGGGTTCAATCCCTTGTGTACAGAATAAAATTACTCTAAAGAATGATTCTTCCTGACATTGGGCAAAATGGCGGTCTCGTGCAAAGCTGAAAATCCTCGAATTCTAAACACTCATATAGACCTACTACACCGGGGCCTACACTAGGGCAGTGAGGGAGAACATATAACCCACGTTTTTATCTTAAAGCGGTTTTACACTCAAAATAAAAAAACAGACATACATTAAACAGACACAATACTCACCTGTCAGCAGGTCAGATGCTGGGAAACTGCTACACAAAAAAAACCCACACTATACTCACATCATCTGCTTGAAGTTCTCATGCTAGCATCTTGGCTCCTGGCATCTCCTTCAGACTTCCGCCCACACTGCCCCCCCTCTCTTCCCCTCTCCTGCCCTCTCCACTCCACCTCCTCCCCCTGTCTCTTCTATCAGAGCTGCAGAGACTCCTGGGGGGGGGTGAAGAGAGGGGGATTAGCTGCTGACGATTTCCTGCCTGGGAGAGATGTCCCAGACACCACTTCGGCTGCCTAGGCGCTACGTAATGCGGTGGGAGGGGGAGCACTCCTAACAAGCTTCTCTCCAGCTGTCAGAAGATTTGTTTTCTACAATCAAGGATGTCAGAAAAATTGGCTTAGCTGCAGCTGATAATGCTAAGTGACCTCCCAGGTGGTAGGTCCACTTTAAAGCGCCAATACGGCAATTTACCCTGAATACTGAAGTCTTAGTTTAAACCAGTGGTTCCCAAACTGGGGGGCACAAAGGTATTCCAGGGGGGCGCAGGCCCTCATTCTTATCCTGTGTTTGAATAGGGAGGAGAGGGGCTCAATATTGTTCCTAAATAGAAAAAGGGGGGCCCTGAAGGGAAAGTTTGGGAACCTCTGGTTTAAACAATGAGAGATGCAGAATTTTTGTCAGTAATGGATGTGGTTACCATTAACATGTCCGTTACTGGCCAAAAACCCTACCGCAGCTGCAAGGCAGTGTCAAATGTCGCTTAAAGGATTAAAATGTAAACATTTTGCCCAATACAGGAATAAGGAGAAAGCAAGGAGTTTGGAAACCCCATAGGACTTGAGAGGAAGCGTCCTCACGGACATGGCATTTCAAGACCGTAGCTGTAATTTTGATGATGCTGTCATAGTCAAGTTGAGTAGTCGTGATAGTCATCACAGACACAGTTAAGCAACACAAGTGTCCATCAATAAACAACTTTTATTAAAGTTCTCTGTAACATTAACAGTCAGCAAGACAATAAAACAAAACAAAGTAGGCTAGCACCTCAAATTTCCTGGCAAATAATCAATATGGACACAAGATGGCACTGTTGTCTGTATGTTTCATTTCATCAGCCCAGAGTCCAGAATACAATGTTACACAAAATGAAAAAATCCCCTCCTCTCTCCTCCCACCCCCATCATAGACAGAGACTGCAGACACACCGATACACACACTATTGCAAAAAGAGGATGATCCCAGTGGTACACCATTAAACAGCTATGTATAAAAATTCGACATCCAAATATATAACTACGAAAGGGGGGAGAGGGAACAGCTATAAGATAGTGTCCGATCACTAAGAATTCTCCCTGAAACAACAGGGACACAAGGGGGGTACTTTAACGGTCGGGTTCTTAGGAGGGTAGTGTAGAGTATAGTTCAAACAGGTAGGTTCAAAAAGATAAACAGATCAAGGTATAGTGCGTCCAAACATAAATATCTCCAAAAATACCACACACGATCTTCCTACACAATGATGTATAGTAGCAGTAGGAAACCATTGTACCGAAAAGTATAAATTTAACTGTCCATAAAAAAAAATATAAAAAAGAAAAAAACAAACGATATTTTTCACATAAGTACACGAAGTTGTCGCCCAATGTTTCCCAATCGTTGGGCAGATGAGAGATAATGGGAATCCACGAACAGGAGATGGTTGGTGTTAAACCCCAACATATGTTCTCACTAACATGCTTAATCAGGGGGTCCAATGGTTGTCCAGATTAGATCTGCGTATGATATATGGATGGTTAAGGAGTCAGGTCCATAATAATGTATTTACCACAGTATGTTATTAGAAAGAGGGAAAAGTCTTAACCCAGTGGGGTCATCGGAGCTCATGCGTCCCGATGCCTGACTCGACCGGCAAAGTGTACACACATCGGTCTCGTCGAAAAGTAGATCTCAGCACGGGGGTGGTTTTTTTTGTAGGTTCCAGTAGTCAAGGGGAGGGCTCCCCTCCCTCCCCACCCCCTTGAAGAAAAAAAAAAAGTAGTTACCACCACAACAGAGAATGTTGAGTTTACTTTTGACACACAAAGAATTATATATGAAAAGAAGGCATAATAGGTCAGGAAACATAAAAATCCAGGACTTCTAGTGATAATATCAATTGTTCCAGGGGCTTTTGTAATAAAAAATGAGATATCTGCTGAATGTAAACTAATTACACCTACCAAACAAAAGACTGTATGAAGTTTGCTGGTGTGTTTGCTGTACCTTAGCTCCATGCAGTGTATTCATCTTCCAGTAACAGTCGCGCTACCTAGTACCCTTACGAGCTGAGATGATTCCAGGTTTTCCAGACTTTCTTTTACTCTAAGGAATTGGATAGCGTAGCTGTTATAGTTCACGGTGAGATGTATACGCGGAGATATAGTACGAGTATACTATATTTTTGGGAGATTTATCGCGAAGTATTGACAGTCCGCTTGTTAAATTCCGTTAATACTCCTTCCTTGTCATCCTTTATCCCCTTCTCTTCCTCGCCTTCTTCCCTAATGTTGTTTTTAAAGCCAGGTCGCTTCCTGAGGTATGTATTTTACAATTACACATTTCACCGGAGTTGAGGGTTACAAGCCAAAGTTCACTCCACCGTGACCACGAGACGAGACTATCAATGGTGTCCTCACCTGACAGAGATCCCATATGAATGACCACTCTTCACATACTCAAGCCCCTTTCACTTGCTACTCCTAAGCTCCCGATTCCTCCCTAGGCTCTCTTATAACCTCGCAGTCATTCATGGCTTTTTTCCAGCCCCATTTTTTTATACTAACACTCCTATGGACCTTACCGCAATCAGCTTATAATTCCCGGCTCGGGCTTATAACTTCGAGTAGACCCTATACGGTATATATTTTGGGGATATTCAAGTATACATCCACTTCAATTCCTTCCCCTGTCCTCATTCCCCTCCTTCCTCTGCCTTCTTCCCTTGTCTTTAACATCCTAGCGCACTGCCCCATACCGCTGCTGTTTTGTAACAGCACGGTACGGCAATCCACGGCAGGTGTACACAGTACACGTGCCTGCAATTCCCACCCTCCCCCATCGGCCTCCTCTCTCCAAACAGCCGGAATCATTAATGATCGTCAGCTGTGTGGGCTGGAAAGCCGCGAAGCTCCTTCCATTTAACATGCGATGGGGCTATGGCACAGCTCCTCCCCACCCTCGCCCCCTCCGCGATCGGTGACGCAGCGCAAACCCCGGAAATGATGGCATGCTGGTTAAGAGAATCGCAGTTAGCTTTACTGGGGATAGGATGGCCATGCACGGGAAGAGCCCACCTATCCAAGTTGTGTCTTTTCACACACACACACACGCTAGGGAGGTTATAAGCCCGTGTTGTATTTAACTTTCATTTCCACGTTGGAGTTACAGCCAATCACAAAACCACCACAATCCATGTTTCCACCAAAACACAAAAAAAAGCCACCCTAAACAGTCCACTTGCTAAATAGGAAAACAGGGCGAGTGTAAGCTAAATATTTACTATTCGATTGTTTGTGATCACAAAGAAGCAGAAGTTGTTGGTGACACGAAATTAATGTAGTGTTTTTCCTTTCCTGGTCTTCGATAAACAGAGGGGGGTGGGTTCGGTTATGCTTCTGTGGTAGGGAAGGAAAACAAAAAAGTTTTCAAGTTTTTTCTTATGGCGTATCTGAGGTGATTTTCAGAAATCTAACGATGTTTGGATGAATGAAAAGACAATAGTTTATGAAACCTCATTATAGTGTTTCTATTTTCCTGAGATTTTATGGGCCCCTCTCGCCCCACTCCCTTATTTCATCGGGGACACATTC
>CM070032.1:224874396-224885910 GCA_036250615.1 Ptychadena robeensis
TCTAATGGAGATTGTATGGATCGATCTTAAGGTGTATGGGGGGCTTTAGCCAGTACGAGCACTGTGTGTATTGCACGTATCCATTAGAGATGGTCCAATTTTTCAGTAACAATTCAACAATTTCGAGTTAATTGCAAAGCCCCTGAACATGATATCATCACCAAACTTGCTGAAGATGTACAGAAGGGTTGGGGGTATACTACAAAAAAAGCATGTCTATAACACAAATAGTTTTTGCATAAATGAACTTCAAAGTCAAGTATAAATTGAATTTCGACTTTATTTTTGAAGTTAATTTATGCAAAAACTCCATGTGCTAGAGCAACACTTTTTTGTCAAATGTTCCCACAGCCCTTCACTAAATCTCCAGCAATGTTGGTGATGATACCATTTTAAGGGGCTTTGCAATCAGCTCACAAAGTCAGCAAGTCGAAAAATTTGACCATCTCTAGTAACCATTAGCAATGCACACAAATATGTGCGATGTATGCCGCTAAACAATATTGAAGCATAATATGACGAATATGCGGCCATTGGAAATATCCGTGCGCATATTGGCAAAATAATGCAAATTCTCTAATGCCGGATATTCGTAGAATATAATCGAACTTCGAATATTCTAGTGATATCTTGTCTGCAAGGTGGACAGCTCGGCCGTGAACATGGATGTTCGCACTTCTAGCCGGCGAGAGGTACAGGTGTTCGACCCGCCCCGTTCGCCGGCAAGAAGGAGATCTCTATTCTTCCACCGACAGGATCAGGAGCAGTAAGATCCCGTCGGAGGAAGAATCTTTTTACTAGAAGACTGGGAGAGAAGCCGGTCTTCTAGTGAAAAGTCAGCTCCGAAAACCTGACGTCAGTGACATCACATCCAGCAATCGCAACCAGGAACTATGCGTTTCATGTACCGGATGTGACGTCATGTCTGCTTTTTCCAATTCAAATTCCCGGCCGAGAGGTCCTGTTCGCGGACAGATCTGGTCGATGTTCGGCCATCACTACTTCCCGCTCAACACTAGTAGGGCCCAACTTCACTCATGAGTTATATTTACTCATGGTACCAGGATGATAAAACGCTTCGTATGTCTGTAAATTCATTGTGGTAATGTACAGAACCAGTATTTGAAAATGTAAAATATTTTTTTATTGAGCCTCAGCGTATGCTTACACACACAATAGTGAATTTGCAGTGAAGTGCACACAATAGTGTAAAACGACATCAAACTGCATGGGTGTCTCATTGTCCTTCTCCTAAAGGGGCTAAGGACTTCTTCCTCAAAGAGGGGTGACTAGTGGATCAGACAGCCAAAGCCATCTAACTCTTAAGTGTCCCATTCCCTAGGTGACCTCGACCAGAGCCAGGTCTCCCAAGTAAATACAAGGGACCGGGGTGGGCGCCCCTCCGAAGAGAGTCCAGAGCTTGGAGAGACTGCCAGGCCAGAGCCGAAAGCAGTCTCTCCCCACCACTTTCGGAAGTATGGAGCTAACTGTGCTCTGTACACCTGTACCCTGACTCTGTACAAGCTGCTTAACTCACAGACAGCTCTGCTGTTAGGGCTGGTGGTTGGGAAGCTATCAGCGGCAGCTTACCCGCCTCCTTAACTCCTGCTCTGCTGGTCAGAGTACAAAAAAAAAGACAAAATATTTTAGAATTCATTCTAAACAATGGAAGGTCTTATGGTCCGAAAAATATGGTACATTGCTTAAGCATGCTTTAAAGCCGACCATTATACACCCCTGTAGCTAAAAGCATTATTACAAGATTATTCTGTTTTCAACAGAGGCACTGAAATCACATCTCCATAATTCCATTTTTAGTGACAGCAATGATTTTGAAGACTCTAAAGCAGGGTACAGAAGGCTCCATATTCGAGCCGTCCGGTGTACCCTGCAGCAGCAGGATGACATCAACGCACTGCTGTCAGATCTCAGCTGTGCTAAGGAGAGACAGCTCTGCTCTCCCCAGCTCAGCTAAAGCTTTGCCTGGAGATAAGCAATCTCTATGCAAAGCATCAGACATCGGCCGTATTTACAGTCATGTCAGATAAGGCTGGCTTCGAGCGGGATTGATTTGTCCCGCTCGAGAACAGCGGTGGGCGCATATTATATGGGCCAGATAGATGGCCGTGAGTGCGTCTGTACCCTGCAAATGTAAACTGAAGGTGCTGTGTGAGGGATGTTTTTTTTTCATTCTAATGATTTTTTTCTCTTAAGGTTGCCATACACAGGTCGATTTCACACTCGATTCCTGGCCGATCGATCACCAGGCGCATGCACGTTGATCGATCGACGAGGAATCGAGAGCAGCCCACCTTGACCGATCGACCCCGCCCAATCGACATGGCCCCCAAATCGGATCGGCCAGAGAACCAACCTGTTGGTGTTTTCTGATCGATCGGGCACACATCAAGGGGCGTTGACATTTGTGAATTGATCGACTGGTGACAGAATCGTCCAGGAATCGGTGGCCTAAGGTGGTAGGTACAGACTTGTATGGTCGATTGATCTACGCCTGTGACTTCACCGGAATCGATCGGATCATCCATTGATCGCTCAGGAATCGACACGTGTATGGCTAGCCTTCTACAATCCAGTGCACAAATACATAAGAATAAAAATAATTTAAAAATTTTAAATAATAAAAAAGTAAGTGAGTAATGGAAGTAAGTTGCTCCACATTACCTGCAGGTACAAGGTCAAGATGGGTTTGTTTTAAAGAGCTTTTACTACACTTTAAGAAAAACTTTATTATGCAATGAAGAAGATAAGTGATGAGCGGTATAGGCAATATTAGAATTTGTGACATTTCATAATTAATTCTACTAATATTCGAGTGTATGGCCATGCATTGAGAAGATATATTCGCAATTATAATCACATCGCGATTATCTTGGGAGCCATAATTGGGAAATAGGAACAGCAAAACAACACAAACAATCTTTATACAGAAAAGAATTTGGGTCTTACTTCTAAACTGGTATGATGGCGGCGTAGTGCTCCACAAAAAATAATACACCCTGGAATCATATGAGAGATTCCATCTTTATCTGCCAGGCTTCTGGGGATTAACTCAGGGTGTAATATCGTGAGAGGCCACTGGGGGTGTTTATAATGGTTTTCTATGGGAAAACGTGTCTTCTTATTTTTAATGCAGAGCCAAGATTAGAGATTTACCCATCAATACCTGTGCTGTGTTCTTCTTACCCCTTGGCATAAGCCAGGGAGAGACGAGGGACCATGAGAGACTTCTTAAATTACTCCTGGTAGGTACGTTTTTTTCATGCATTCTGGTGGTTGGTCCGCTTTAAGTTAACAGTCAAAAAAGCTTAGTCTTTGGTTTAACTTTATGTGTCAAAATGAATACATAAACTGTCGGTTATCAGGAGTATAGACTAAAATAAAATATAAACCTTCTATCTAATCAACCCAATCGATTGCCTTCCTTTATGTTCAGTTCCAAATATGTGAATGTTCTCTGGAATAAAAGAGATATTTCTTGAATTGAATATCTCACAGCCCATAGCTCAGTTTGTCATGCTTGTCGCGTACAATCCATAGAAATGTATAGAAGAAGCAGCGAGGCGTGTTCATGAGGTTGGCGTAATACGGAGACAGATAGTTTCGTTCTAAGTTTAGCGCCATATTCTGTCTTTGACATATTACACACACATAGACTACATGAGCCGTGACCAACGACATAAATCTGATGCCTAATTTAGACACATTACACCAGATGTTTAGCCTGCTGGAGGTTGATTTTATCAGAATTAAAAGTTAGTCTTCAAATATAGAACTTCTTACTATGCCGTGTCTATAGTCTATCATTCAAGTCAACCATCTGGAAGAGACCACTTTAAAGATAATTGCATTGGTTAATCAAATTGGGGGAACCACTGGGATCACCCCAATGACTAAATTTCCCCCTGGGAATATCTCAGGGGCATGGGGACTTTAACGGCCTAATGTCAAATAGGTAACAGTCTCAAGTGTGCAGACAAATATAAATTTAATGCATAGAAACGAAAAGGTAAAAAACATAAAGGTAAAAAACTTTAAAGATAATATCAAGAAGGAGCCTTTGCTGTGATGTATCCTTATAGTTCAGACATTTTACCTGCAGTACTTCTCTTCCACCACAAGATGTCCTCAGTCTGATGGCTCACTCTGAACCCAGATTGTCCAAGACCTTCTCATGTGACCACAGTGATGAGTAATTCTTTCATTAGCATTATAAAACACACAAAACAAAATGAAATAATAAAACATCAAAGTATCAACTTGTGATGGCCGAACTGTCTGCAAAGGGGGATATCCTAGCCGGCGAGCAGTACAGGTGTTCGACCTGCCCCATTCGCCAGTGAGAGGGAGCTCACTATTCTTTCTCCAGCGGGATCAAGAGCAGTAAGATCCAGCCGGAGGAAGAATCTTTTCACTGAAGACTGAGTAGAGAACACGGTCTTCTAGTGAAAAAACGGTTCTGAGAGACCGGAAGTGACGTCAATGGTGTCACATCAGGCAATCGTAACAAGGAACTATGCATTCCAGGTACCGGGTGTGATGTCTGTTTCTGCTATAGATAGAATTCCTCTAGTGGGTCCAGATAATTTTTTATCTTACCCCCCCAACTCCATCTCCTACCCGCATACACGCATTAAATATTTTTTTCCTGGAAATGACAGAAAAGTTTTGGCCCTGGGGTAACATCCCCACCTAACATTCACACACCTCTTCTTTATACCTCCAGCAATTGTGGGGAGGATACCATGTTCAGGGGTTTTGTAACTCACAAAGTCAGATTTTTTTAATTAAGTTCCACCATCTCTAGTACAAACTTGTAAAACTTCCACAAGATGGTGCCGCCGCTTGTTTACATTTCAGCAACAGAGGGGTTTTCACCCCGAGCTAGACTCGACTTACATAGAGAGAGCAGAGGGAGCACAGAGCTGAACTCAGTTACGTCATATCCGGTACCTGGAACGCATAGTTCCTGGTTCCGATTGCCGAATGTGACGTCACTGACGTAACTTCCTGTTTTTAGAGCCAGATTTTTACCATACTGCTTGCCGGCCAGAAGGAGTGCGAACATGCATGTCTTGCGGTCATCATTATTGTGGAGCGCTACACCACTCTTTTACCAGCTCAGAAGTAAGTCAGACTTAAATTTTACAGATATATATCATATTTTCCGGCGTATAAGACGACTGGGTGTATAAGACGACCCCCAACTTTTCCAGTAAAAATATAGTGTTTGGGGTATACTCGCCGTATAAGACTACCCCTTCCAATGCAAACAAATATAAAATAAACATCAGATTTGCTTTCAATTTGTTAATTTTAATTCTTATGACACGGGCAAACTGCCTGCAAGTCACGGGAAATCCACTGGCAAATGTGCCGGCCTGTGTTATTTTTTTGTCCAGCTCAGGCAAACCACAGTGGACACATAGCCTTATATATGTCTACACTGACTTTAATTTCCCAGATCTTCAACAACCATAAAAGTCCTATTTTTGGAGTAATTTACATTCCTAATTTCACACCCCTAACTGCAACCTCTCATAATGTTTACCTGTGGTTATCCAAGTGACAAATATTGTATACATTTAATTCAAAGAATGTTGCCAATCAAAATGTCACATGATACAGTGAAGGTGTTTTAATGTGTTTGAGCTGCAATACCAGTTTCAGCCACTGGAGCCACAGCCTTTAGTGAGCACATCGGCTTTGTCTCACACATTGAGGAGGTAGAGAGGGAGGGTGGATAAGGGGGCGTTTCCGATGTCTGACAAGCAGGCTACTCTGGCTCAGAAGTTTCAGCACTTGGCATATAAGACGACCCCTGACTTTTGAGATTTTCTTGGGTTGAAAAGTAGTCTTATACGCCAGAAAATACAGTATATATATATTTTGATTTTGAGTATACATCCGCTTTAAAGAAATATTTTCAAATCATTTCCTGACATAAACATGATGTCCAGACTAGTGTAAGAAGATAGTTCCCTATAATACAGACTAAGTCATTTTTAAGTATCCCGGCGTACAGTATAACGAGATGTGAAACAAATACATTCGGCTCATTAAACATCTCGGGGGGTGAAGTCAGTGTAATGTTTTCTGTCATTCAGAAATACTTTGTACTGCAAAAGCTTAAATTAACTGTGGAACATCTGTAGGTCAGCCCGCCATGACAGCGATGTGTGTTCCGCTCTCACCAAAATAGAATGAAACTATTATAAACTCAGAGAACAAAAGTACATTCGGGGTTCTGTTGTTTGATTTGGAAGCTTCAAGGAAACTGTGAAGGAAGTCTGAGCACTTCGGGGATGGAAGAAACCAAGGGGGGGGGGGGGGGGGGGGGGGGTTAAAGAATAAATGTACAAGAGGAACGTGCGCTGGTGTTCCATGCTGGACTACTAAGGGAAACTTCCTTTCTTCCTAATTGTAATAATATTTGGATATTCGGTAATTTTATTTAGAGCGCACCTAAACTCATGGTATGTACTTTTTGTCTCTTGCTTGCGAACTGCGAAATGTTACAACATCTAAAGACTAGTGATGAGCGGCATAGGCAACATTCGTATTGGCAGCATGCCGCGAATTTTATGGAAAACATTCGGAAAATATTCGCATTCGGCAATATTCGGGGTTTTTCTTTTATTGCGAAATGCACAATATATGTTTAACATGGCGCAATTTTTTATGCGAATTTTTAAAGTGACGATTTTCGCGATATTCGCATCACCCCAATATTCATTTAAAAAACTGTTGATGGTGTTGCTAAGCTCTTGTTGCTGCCTTCCCATTCGTCCACTTGCATTGAGAGGCGTGTGTAATGGATAAAAAATACCGAATATCCAGAATTGCGAATATTCGGAAATATATTCACCATCTTCGCGAATTTCCGAATTGCTGATATTCGCGATTAATATTCGGAATCTGAATCGTCACTACTAAAGACCCCCCATTACCTTTTAGCTGGGAACACACATGTAGATATGGGCCAGATCGAGCGGGACCAATCAATCCCACTTGAAAACAGGGATATCGGACATTGTAACGACACAGGAGACAACCAAGGTGACGGAGGTGGCTGGGTTGGTTTAAAACTTTTATTTGACCAAACACTGAGACCCAGTGGGGTCTCAACCTCCAGCAAAAGGTGGCAATAAAGAACTCCAACTTTAACAGCTATCAGCCCAACAGAACAACAGATCTATCTCCAGTCCAGATAGTGCTCTGGTCAGCATGGCCAAATTCTGTGACAGTACCTCAAGTCAGCGGAGACCACAGCGGTGTGAACGACCACTAGGGCAGGTAGGGCGCAGTAGACGATCCTGCAGTAGGGCACCATTTACCAGGACAGAAGGTAGCGGTCTGTGGATAGGCGAGCGTGGCCCAGCAACACGTGGGGGGGGGGGGGGGGTAACACTACACTCTGAATATAGCACTCCTCGTCAGCAGAATGGGCAGGACAATGCGCCGCACATACTATTTCGCTCCCCGGCTGTACGTATGCTGGTGCTGGCACCTGGAAGCTAGGTCCAGCAGAGAAGAGGGGCACAGGGCAAGCCTGTCTTTCTTCTTCGATCCTCCGAGTGAGCTCCACCTCTTCTGGGAGGCTCTCTCTTAACTCCTCCGAGGTCCCAGGGGCATGCTGGGGTGCGGTCTTAAAGGGACCTTCACCATGCACACACCACTGCACCCCGCTACCACATGACCATTGCTTTGCATGGAAACTACAGGGTCGCCATGCAAAACATCTGCTCAATGGAAAAACATTGAACTCCGGTGTGGTGACTGTGAACCCCGGACCCCCTAAGTTTACAATAAATTGATCTCTTTGTCATTGAATACAATTGTATCTGGTGCCCCCAGTGGCCGTAAGTATTACTGTGGCTATTAACACCCAGAAGACTGGAAAAAAACATGGTGACTGTCACAGATGAAAGCTTAGTTAGTATTTTTTTTCCGTAGCGCTTTTTCACTATTGTAACAGGTCAAATGTATGTAAACACTAAATGTATTCATTTTTTTACTTTGGTTCTTTTTAAGTATTACTTTTTCTAGTGATTCTGTCTCTAAAATTGAATGGGAGGTTGTAAGGTTTACAGGAGGGTTAGTTGGCCTCCAGCATCGTTTGTAGGCGGTTCTAGCAGTCCAAAGAGAATGTGTTAATAAAGCAGATGGAATTTGTTGCATAAAAACTTGGAAACTCTGGAAAGCTGTGATCCATGTTACTCAGAGATTTACAAGCTGTCACCAGTACACCTCCTTGGTTAGCCGAAGAACCTATATTTGAACAAAGTGCAGTTGGAGTTCACCAAGATGTGCTGATGACAAACCATTTGATTCCCATGTGGTGCTATCTGGGAACTATCAATCTAACTATCCATGCCAGGACTGTTTCCCCCACTATGCAGAATATGCATGTGCATAGGGCCTTTGACACCCTCCCTCCCAGTGCATATCTGAACAGCGCGAGCTGGTTTTGGGGGTGGGGTTAAGAGAAAAAGAAAAGAAAGGAGGAGCAGCATGTAACGGTGTCCCCCCCCCATTGACAGTCCATCCAATAGCAGCCCCCCCCCCCGGTCGACAGGGGGCCCAAGAACTTGCATAGGATTTGAACATCTCTGGAGAGATCTGAAAATTTCTGCACCAACGCTTCCCATCCAACCTGATGGAACCTGAGAGGCGCTGCAAAGAGGAATGGGCGTGGCCAAGGATAGGTTCATATTCACAAAGACTTGAGGCTGGAATTGCTGCCAAAGGGGCATCAACAAAGTATTGAGCAAAAGCTGTGAATACATGAGATTTGTTTTTGTATTTTTAATAAATTTGTCTCAAGTAAACTTTTTTCATGCTGTCATTATAGGATGTTGTGTGTAGAATTTTATGAAGAACAAAAATGAATTGAATCCATTTTGGAATAAGGCTATGTGACAGATTGGTCATCTGTCCCTGTGAAATTAGACTGTTGGGTGGTTCCTGGAAGGAGTCCGGGAATGATTATTGCTCAGCAACTGTAGGTTGCTGAATGTGTTTTGTTTTAGTTTTGTTTTCTTAAAGGGCTCCCGGACTCTGTGATAGAGAGGATGGAGTTGGGTGGGCCTCTCTATTCCCCAAGGAACACCCAAAAGGGTTAACACCTGGGTTGCAGGTGAGTGGGTGTGTCTCCAGAAAAAGAGACTGAATCCAGGCAGTCAGGGCTCCTGATGGAAGTTGGAGACACGGCTTCTGAGTATAGACAGGGGGGCACACAGGGAGTGTGGAGCCCAGGCCTGTGGTACTGGAGCAGCTGGTGCAGGGGGGTCTCACAGGGAGTGTGATACCCAGGCCTGTTGCTGCTGGGAAGCCGAACCAGGAAAGGACGATTCATGTTGACCATTTGAAATGTCAGGGGGATTGGCATTTTCAAGGACTTTTTATTTTGGAGAAAAATTAACCCCTGCGAGGTTACATTATTTGGGTACACTGTTTGTGTGCAAATAAACATGGTCAGGAGCCCTAAAATTATTACAATCACGTGGATTGATGCTTTTGGAGACGCCGTTTGAGTGTGATCCCCCACAACTGTAACATTAAATGTGGAAAAAGTTATACACTGTCAATGCTTCTTGGACACACTGTACATCAGGTGAGTGTAGGTGTGCGTTAATAAGAGTTATACACTGCCTGTCCAAAAACAAAAGTCACCACCAAAAAAAGGTAACACACTCTAATATTTTCATTGGACCGCCTTTAGCTGTGACACACATTTGCTGTGGCATTGTTTCAATAAGCTTCTGCAATGTCACAAGGTTTATTTCCATCCAAGATCTTGATGATGATCATTTCCAGCACACCCCACAGATTCTCAATGGGATTAAAGCAGTTTTACACTAAAACTAAAAAAGCACACATACATGAAATATACACTTTACTTACCTGTCAGCAGTTCAGATCCTGAAAACTGCTATGCAAAAGCAAATAAAACTTACTTACCTTTTTCATCTTTTATCTGATGGTGGCAGCATGTTAATTAAGGGCAGAGAAGCCACTTCCGGACCAATTCTTTTCCGGGCAGCCGGCAGTTGACAACAACCCGCAGTCCGGAGAAGTATTGATCCGAAAGTGAAGAGAGAGAGGCTTCTTGCTGACGTCACATCTGGGTGACTAAGCAATAGGGGCTTATGGGAGAGAATTCCCAGTAACCCCTGCAGCTTGTTACTTCTTGCCTAGGCGGTATGTAACACAGTGGGAGGGGCTGTTTCTAAAAAGACACACCTCCTGCTGTCAGAAATAGTCTTTCATAGTAGTAATAGTTTTTTAGTTTGGGATCTCTGCAGTATAGGCTAAGCTGCAGCCGATGCTGCAGAGTGACCTAACAGGTGGTAGGTCCGCTTTAAGGTCTGGACTCTGTGGTGGCCAATCCATGTGTGAAAATGATGTCTCATGCTACCTGAACCCTCTTTCACAATGTGAGCCCGGTGAATCCTGTCATTGTCATCTTGGAATATGCCTGTGCCATCAGAAAAGAATAACCTGGTCATTCAGTATAGTCAGATAGTCAGCTGACCTCATTCTTGGAGCTCATACTGTTGCTAAACCTAGACCTGACCAACTGCAGCAACCCCAGATTTATCCAATAGGAGCCGAGTACCTATTTGCTTAGTTAAATCCAGGTGGCAAAGTTGTTTTTGGACAGTCGGTGTATATATAGGTCAATAAAAAAAAATTTTCATTAAAAATCTGCACACCAAGTTTGAAGAATATGTTGACTCTATAGTATCGAGTATTCAATCAAAATCCAAATTTAATTGATCCCAACTAACCTTTCAAATAGTGAAAATAGGTCCCAGTGTGGTTATTCCAAAACTTAATCAAACAGAAATGAAACAAGAATAAGATAATTTTCAAATTCTATAACTTGACCAATCAGGATCTAATGCAACTTTAGATTAAAATGTCAGCAGATTAAAAAACCATGACAACTCTCAAAGTACCCATCAGATAAACCAAGGTACAAACGATACGAGTACATAGACAAACCGGGCCAAGCATATCTCATGGAAATCATTCAACGTTCTATTGTGTAATATAAATCTGAAGGTCGTGTTTATATTGGATTTCAGAAACACTTTTTGATTGTAATAGCTCTGGCCAAAGTCGTGATTGCGCTGCACCGCATGCCTGCCAAACGAGCAGATTGAAGGTTGGATTTTACTGCTGTGAGGTTAAAGTTCAAACAAGCCAACTGAGAAATAGAAAAAGACCGAAAGCGAGCGTACATAATCATTAATTTTATATTCTGTTATGTTTTCTAAGGTAATATGCCTCCATACCAATATGAGGAAAGAACAGGAGATGATTGATAACATGTTTCTGGAAGGTCCGTCGGGATCCTGATTTGCTTCATCACGTAGTGGTGCCTTCATTTTGGCTACTCCTAAAGCCCCCCATACACCTTACAATCTCACCATACAATTTCTGTACAATCAACCTTTGTTCTACCAAAACCATGTAATATGAGGACCT
>CM070032.1:224886010-224906607 GCA_036250615.1 Ptychadena robeensis
AAACATCTACACCACTTGAGGGGTTCACATACTTTCAAGCAGCACTGTATACCTTCCAATTACTATGTATTCTATCAGGGAGGACCCAGCACTACATCACAGTGATATATACCTTCCAATCCCTATGTATTCTATCAGGGAGGACCTGACACTACATAGCAGTGATATATACCTTCCAATCACTATGTATTCTATCAGGGAGGACCCGGCACTACATAGCAGTGATATATACCTTCCAATCACTATGTATTCTATCAGGGAGGACCCAGCACTACATAGCAGTGATATATACCTTCCAATCACTATGTATTCTATCAGGGAGAACCCGGCACTACATAGCAGTGATATATACCTTCCAATCACTATGTATTCTATTAGGGAGGACCCAGCACTACACAGCTGTTGTTAGATCTAATGGAAATTGTATGGAGTGACCTTAGGTGTATGGGGGGCTTAATATATTGCTCATCCACAATTTCCCTGACTTTTTCTGGAACTAGAACTTCTGGGGAAAAATTTACTTTTCCTGAGAAGAACATAAAGGAGGCCATCAAAATACTAAGGGTCCCCATACACCTGTAGATTTCTCTGTCAGATTTCCTTTAGATCTCCTTTTGTTTTACCAAAACCATGTAATATGAGGGACTTTATGTTGTGTTGTGTTGTCGTGTTGTGTTTCCCCCTGATACTCAGGGGCAAGGGGACTTTTTAGTGCCACAAAATGACAGTTAAGTATATTGAGTTAGCTGCATTTACAACTGTATAAAATAGGTAATTATTAATGTGCATCACCAAGAGGTCCAGCAACATAAAATGATATCAACATTCCTGTATACATATCACACATTCCCGATTACATGGATTAAAATTTTATGTACAGACATGATCATATCAAATAATAAATAACGCACAAGACGTGTACAATAAAATAGGACAAAGGATTCTATTGCTTAGAATCCACCCCAACGATCGTTTTGATGGTTCTTCCTCAGGGGGTAATGGTGTCCAATGTGGTCCTAAACAGCCATCGTAGTAATTGTTGGTAGATCTAAAGGATATCTGACAGAGAGATCTTAAGGTGTATGGCCAGCTTAAAGCGGTTGCAAACTCAAAAAAAAAAATCCCCCACATACATTACACGGACATATTACACACCTGTCAGCAGTATACATCTGTGAGAACTGCTACACAGAGAAAAAAAAAGGTACTTACAATCTTCACTTCCTCATTCCCTAAGGCACCATCTTAAGTACTGGCGCCTGAAGCTACTTCCGCCCATTCTGTTGAACATTACTAAGGAGCCCCTCCCCTGCAGACATATTTACCAATCCCAAAGGGTTTGGTATGGGAGGACAGTTCTGGTCCTTCCAGAGATCTGTGTGCTGCAGTTTGCATAGGAGACAGGAGTGAAACTGAAGGACGACACTGTAGGAGACAGAAGAGATTGAGACTGAAGTGGTGGTGAAGGGGTTCAGTGTGCAGGTGATATGGGGGTGACATGGATTTGGGGGGCACACAGGTAGGCTGAGGATGAGGTTGGATAGATAGGAGGTAATGGTGGAGGACACAGAGGATGATTTGGGGCACTGCACTGACAGAACACCCCCCATGTGACTGTCATTGTTTACTTCTCTCCCCTCACAGCTCCTTAAACCTCCTGCTCTTATCCTGTTATCCTTATCTTGTTCTTAAGCCTCCTGCTCTTATCAGCCTGACAGCTAGCAACACAAGAATGTGAACTCCGAGACAGAGAAGGGGGAGGGAGGGGGGATTTTCTGCTGACAGAGAGCACACAGGACACAGGAGCTGCACAGTGAATCGCTAGTGACCTCACAGAGAAGAGGCAGAGCAGAGGATTATGGGGCTGCACACACAGCTGATGTTTTCCCGGCAGCCCTTTCAGCTATGACAAGCACCTGGGGCACAACGTCACAGCATGGGAGGTGCTACCTCGGAAAAACTCGTCTTTCCTGCTTTAAGATTAAATTTTCTTTTTGGACAGTGATTGCCCTATCTATTGGCAGCCTAATGTCGATAGTGCAAAGTGACCTACAACGTGGTAGGTCCGCTTTAAGTGTTCTGCTAGTATGAGAATACTCCGGTTTTAATAATCCAGTAAAATTAGGTAGGGTAGGACATTTGCTTTCTTTCTGACTTCCCTCATGTATGGTGATTATTCAGCCTGGAATAATTGTGTGTTTTGGGATAGGAACTCAAAGGGACAGCTCCCAACTGAACATAAGCATTGGTGCCAGAGCAGTTTGAAATTTTTTTCATCTTAATTAACCTTTATCAATTAAAAAAAAAGAAGACTGAAGTTGGGCTTTAGTTAAAATATTTCGGCATAGGCAATATTCTATATTCTGCATAGGCGATATTTTGCGAATAATTCTACTTATATTCGCAATTTCCAATATTCTAAAATATATAATTGCTTTCGCATTGCCATTGCCTTCAGAATATGGTATCATCACCAACATTAATGGAGATGTAGAGAAGGGTTGTGGGAACATTGGGAAAAAAAACAGTTTTGCTCTAGCACATGTTTTGACTTTCAAAATTTTGACTTGACTTTGAACTTAATTTATGCAAAAACTATTTGTGTTAGAGCCATACTTTTTTGTTGTGTAGTACCAACACTTCTCTACATCTCCAGCAAGTTTGGTTATGATACCATGATCAGGAGCTTTGCAATTTTAAAAAAAATGTTACCATCTCTAATCGCTACCCAATACCTATCGGTACTTACTACACTCCTTTCTATGTTCCTTGAGATATCCTTTAAGTTTCCCCCTATAATGCTAGGGCTCTACTATGCTGGATCTGCTGATGTCCGCACAAGCCTCTGTTGCGTTCCTGTGGACACGGATTGTTGCCTTGACATCAATGTGAAGAAGGCTTAAGCTGGGCATACATGGGTAGATTCCTGTGCAATCGACCGGTGATCATTCACAGCGTGGTGACATCGCGGGTCAATCGAATGATAATTAATGTGCACCACATGGGGACAGTAATTCCCATTCGATGGGTTTCCCATGGTCCCCCGTGGTCTCTGCTTCTCCCCAGCCAGTGACTGCCTGGGCAGAAGCAGAGAGAGAGAGAGAGTCAGCTAGCCTGTACGCCCCGCCTTCCCTCACACAGAAACGTGCTGACCCCGCCCCCTACACACTCCCAGCTAGCTGATCACAGCCGCCTGTGTGCCCTTCAGCTGGCAGCCCGGTCATTACTTTGAATGGAGACCCGCAGTCCCCATTCAAAGTAATGCATTTCAACCAAGGTTTTCCAACATCGAGTTCCTTTGAGCAGAGTCGGTTGATCCTCCTTAAAGGAACTGTAGATGGCTCACGGCACCCGATGTTGCTCTAATCTGTTTCTTCATCAAGCCGTGTATGTCCGGCTTTACACTTACGGATCCAGAGCTCTGATGGACTGTGGACATAGCCCTGTCAAAGCCCCATTGCCGTCAATGAGGGGCTTGTGCACTGCGGTAAAATTTTAGCACATGTGGAACCCTTGTCTATAAGCTTCTAATCTGATTCAAAATCCAATAAAGATGGTCGAATTGTTCGACTTGCTAACTTTGTGAGCTGATCGCAAAGACCCTGAACATGGTATCATCACCAAAATTGCTGGAGACGTAGAGAAGGGTTGTGGAAACATTTGAAAAAAAAAACGTTTTGCTCTAGCACATGTCGTTTTTGCATAAATTAAGTTCCAAAACAAAGTTAAAATAGCCATTTTTAAATTTTGACTTGACTTTGAACTTAATTTGTGCAAAAACTATTTGTGTTAGAGACATACTTTTTTTGTAGTATACCCGCCAACCCTTCTCTACATCTCCAGCAAGTTTGGTGATGATACCATGCTCAGGGGCTTTGCAATTAACTCGAAATCATCGAAATAGTTGGATTTTTGAAAAAAAAATTCAACCATCTCTAAAATTCAACTGTTTTCAATGTTAGACTTAAACTGTACGGATGAAAACTGTACTGTACGAAATATTACATAATAATTCCTCTAGTTTTCAGCCAACTAAGACACTTAGTTTGATATGTATAAACATGAAACTCTCACTTGCACTGGGAACATTATTCCTGGTATTATATCACAGATTCTCTTCCAGTCTAATTAATGTCGTTCAATATTCTCATTTCTAGTTCTTTATTACCCAAAGTACTCGCAGTCTGACTCATGCGGGCTCTGGAGATCCACGGCAATAAACCGAAATATGGCAAAGGTTCTCCCTTCACGTTTCAGCTCATCCTGCACGGGGAAAAAACACAGTGCAGTCTTCATATTATGAAGATATTAGTTGTTAGTGTTTATCTTGAAATTCATTATGCTAATTTTAGGTTTGTCAGATATCCTCCTACAAAAATAACATACATTATGTTACGTTTTTCCCCCCACTATCCCTTGGCTTGTCATGCCCGGTCTGGATGAGCATGTGGGCGCACCCCTCCTGGGCACCTTGGTGCCCTCCCTGGCTGGTGGAGATACTACGACCGGGTCCACCCCTACCCTGAACAAATCTGTAGGCAGTGAGTAAAGCACATACAGACGTTCGTTAACCATTATTAATGTGAAAAGTGATTATGTGAAAAAGATTTGAATTTCTCTTGATGATAGAAACTTGAAGCACCTATATATCTCCTGAGGAAGCTACTTAAGCGAAATGCGTCGAAATGGTGTTCTTCAACATTATTGTTTTCTATGTACATTGCAAATATATGTTACTCAATGAAATGTGCAAAAGTTGTGTACAATGATATTTGTATTATATTTATGTACTGTGAATGTAATCTCATATTCTAATAAATGACCAATTTTTTATACATCAGTGTATCAATCAGTGCCCTTAAAGTCCCTTGGAGGCTTGAGTCTCCTATTGGTAGGTAGAGATGGTCGAATTTTTCGACTTGCAAACTTTGTGAGCTTATTGCAAAGCCCCTGAAAATGGTATGATCACCAAACTTGCTGGAGATGTAGAGAAGGGTTGGAGAAACATTTGAAAAAAAAAAGTTTTGCTCTAGCACATGTGGTTTTTGCATAAATTAAGTTCAAAGTTAAAGTCGAAATTCCGATTTTCGAATTTTTTACTTGACTTTGAACTTAATTTGTGAAACAACTGTTTGTGTTAGAGACTTACTTTCTTTTTTGCAGTATACCCCCAACCCTTCCCTACATCTCCAGCAAGTGTGGTGATGATACCATGCTCACGGGCTTTGCAATTAAGTCGAAACCAGCGAAATGGTCGAATTTTTGAAAAAAAATTCGACCATCTCTATTGGTAGGCAGATTGGGGGATGTAGCAGGTTACCCTCTTTTTGCTTTTCCAAGTCCGCTTTCTTATTTAAACATACATTAATTTTTAACCTTGCTAACGTTTTTGCTGATCGTTTTACAGAAATCAGCTGTAAAGTGAGTCACTGGCATGATATAATTTTATGTTTTGTTACTTTTTCCAATTAGTTTTATAGAACAGATGTTTGGAGGACTTTACAGGGCGAGTTCTGTTCCAGTTTCAGAAGAGCTTAACGGCTTAAAGTGTACAGTGTATAAACCCTGAACAATTAACTTCTTGAAGTTGCTCTTTCTTTTTATTTATTATTATTTTGGGACGTTGGCCACCCACCTTACAGGCTGTTATTCTGTATATATATATATATATATGCTCTCTCTTTTGTCTTAGGGCTTGTTTCCACTCATGCGGTTTGCTGCGGTTGTATCCGCGCGGCTACAGCCGCTCCCACCCGCACCGCAAGCCTTTTAGTCTGTGGATGCACGCGGACGTCCGTGCGTTCAGATGCAGACTCTGGGCAGCCCCCATGTTAAGGATACAGTTGGGACGCGGATGCGTTTCAAAACGCTGTAGCTAGCGTTCACAACCGCACCCTAAACCGCATCCACATCCATCCGCATTCGAACGTGCACAAACGCACCAGTCTAAAGTATATTGATGTTTCCAATGGATGCGATTGACTGCGCTTGCGGCCGCGCAGTTACAAACGCGCAAAAATGCTAGCAAACGCACCAGTGGAAACAAGCCCTTAACTATTCCATTAAAAGCATTTTATAATCAGTTTGATACAGTTGAAACGGATGTAAGCTCAAAATCTAAATCACAGGTGCCCAACCTAAGGCTGGGGGCCGCATGCAAAGACAGGTGAGTTCCTATGTATTAACAGTTTTTGGGGTGCCACAAGTGGATGCCTGAGGGGGGCCACTGAAGAACACCCAAAGGTCTTTTGGGTGTTCTTCAGTGGCCCCCCTCAGGCATCCACTTGTGGCACCCTAAAAACTGTTAATACATAGGAACTCACCTGTCTGTACATGCATCCTCACCCGGGATCGTCTTAGAGTGGGAAGAGGAGGAGGATTGGCTCAGACTCCAGCTTGTACACTGAAGGCTATGTTTCTACATCCATCGGGACCCCCTCCACTAAGCGTATTGCTTGGGGGATCCTGGGTTCTCACAGCGCTGAGCCATTCCACGGATGCAGGGCTGAACACATGAAGCTCTGCATCAGCAATGTCTGAATATAGCATCCGTTGAGCAGGTAAAGTCTATGTGCTCCGTGGGAAGAGGAGGAGAGGTAATTGCTATGGCTATGCCATTTGTCAGGCTTCCAGGGGTTAACTCAGGGTGCAATCTAGCAAGTGGCCACTGGGGGCCTGGGGTCTGCCGCAGCGCTTGTCTCACAGATCGCAGTGTCACCCAGCGATCTGTGACTGCAGCGGTGCCCTCTACCAGTTCTGCTGTGTCTCCTCCAAAACCTCAGAGGACCAGGACCTTTCATAGATCAGCTCCCTCTGAAAAAGAGATTGTGGCATGTGGTGTGGCTCCTGCTCCCTCTGCTAGAGGATAGTTGTTACCACTCGTTATCACACACCTGGAGCCCTGTCCAACCAGATCACTTGACCTTGTATATAAGGTAGTCTGAGGCAACAGGGAGTTGCCTGAACAAAGAGTTATTTATGTCTCTGATCCACAGGTTCTGCTTCTTCCATTTGCCACCTGTCCTGACTATGTATCTGCCTGCCATCTTAATACCTCGCTTTGGATATTCTGCTGTCAGCCGCTTCCAAGTAAGTGTAGCTAGGGACCGCAACCTGGGGGCTCCTCTCAGCAAAGTTCCATCACTCCTGCGGGGTGCTCTGGTGACTCGGGGTGCTTATGCACCTTGGTTTATGCTTGCTGGGTGGCACGATGGGTCCACTGCTCTTGTGATTCACCCATGACCGTGCTTGTCATAAGAGCCAGGTAGAGAAGAGGAACATTCTTAAAGTCAAGTTGGTTGTTAGTCAAAACCATTTTTCACATAGGAAATATTGGAAATACCAAACGTCAGTTGCAACTGTCTATTGAGACATTGCGTGAGACATTGAGTGGTGTTGTTGTGGTTTCATGATGGCTGAAATCCCCAGTGTGAACCCGCCCATTGGGTATAAGAAAGCTATGAGTTATTGCTGATATATGGCGTAGCCTAGGCTGTAGGTAGATTTCTAGTTTTAACAGATTTGATATAGTCAATCTTATCAACATTTTTGTTTTTAAATACAAATTCTTGATTTTCTTCTTGAAAGAGGAGAACTTGTCTCCAACTTCATTTACATTTTTAAATAGTAAAACCCCCCTTTAAGAAAAGTCAGTAAATCCAGCACAAATCTTGATCTTCGCCTACTGAACTGATGGATAATGGGATCCATGAGACCATTGTTGTAGAGGTTCTTTGATGTTGGATATCCTGTTATTATTTTCACAGATAACATCTTAAAAACTGTTATTAGGAGACACATCTGAACTCTTGTGATTTCTTCTAAAGATAGTGTTTATAGGAGAAGCAGCTGCAAAGATCCGCCTGTAGAACATAAACTGTCTTTTCTGTATTTCCCTTCTACCTCTGCTCACCTCACAATGCAACTTTCAAGCGTAGGAAGATAATGATGTTTCTTAAAAGGCAACTTCATTAGTTTATTTTTAATTTAAAAAAAAAAGGTTTTTAGACTTTTCAGATGTCAAGTATGTAGTATTGTATTGTAGTATGAAGTGCCTAATACATAACTGCTTTCAGAAAACTTCATACATGGCCAATGAGTTAGGGATCATGTATGATTTTCCTTACCTAAAGCAGTATGATAAATTCAAACAGATTACCATGTAATTGGTTTGTATTTCTTGTCCACTCTGCCACCTAGGGCCACTGTCAGGCCAGTACAGGCCCAGGCCTGACTATCTAGGGGGACCTGGTGGTCTGCTGAATGGTCAATGCCATACCTGCCTGCAGCTGCATGGCAACCGCGTTCCCTAACCTGCGCACTACCTCTAAGCAGCACACAACCTTGATGCTGCTGTCAGGACATGCTGCCAACGTCTTGGTCCTCTAGTCCCGTGATGGCACGCATGCCCACACAGAGCTTTCTCTGTTGGCATGTGTAGTTTGTTAGGGCATTCACAAGTAGTCAACTTGTCATCCTTATGTGTGCACACCAGTCCGTGCGCTCACAGGGAGAGAAGCACAGACCTGCACAGAAATCTGGATCTCAGTGGACCACCAGAGTGGTTACATATTTCGTACCTCTTTTGCTACAAAAAACTGGGCTGAATCGGACAGCTGGGGGGGGTAGGGGGCAAAAATTACTTAGTATTGGGTCCCAAAATTTCCCCTTGCACTGTGTTTTTAATGATGCCAGGGATGTGGCAGGTGGTTCTGAGTTGCCAATATTGGTCATTAAAATCTACAGTTGTGATTACTGCTAAGGGAGGTTAATGAAATTTCCTTGCTGCAAAATATTCCATGGTTAACTTTGAATGGTATTATTTATAACAAAGTGGAAGCAATTGGAAATATCAGCAACTCATCCATTAAGCGGGTCACTGCATACCCAAGAGCACATTGTACAGAGTTTTCTGCAGCGGGAACAGCTACAGACTTTCAAAATGTCGAAGGGCTCCAGATTTGGTCAAAAGTAGAGCATTAGGAGTAGTGATGGCCGAACTGCCCGCAAGTTCGCCCTCCTTCTCGCCAGCGGACAGTATGGGTGTTCGACCCGCCCTGTTCGCTGGCGAGAAGGAGCCCTCTATTCTTCCTCCGACGGGATCATAAGCAGCGAGATCCCGCCGCAGGAAGAATGTTTTCACTGAAGACCGTGTAGAGAGCCCGGTCTTTCAGTGAAAAACCGGCTCGCAAAACCGGATGTGACGTCAGTGACACCACATCCGTTTAGCACACCCAGGAACTATGCGTTCCAGGTGCCGGATGTGACGTCAGGTTTTCAGATTCAAATTCCCCGTCTAGAGGCGGGGAATTTAAATCTGTCCGCGAACGGCGGACTTTTTTAAAAGTCTGCGAACGGCCGGACGGCGCACTTTTTTAAAAGTCCGCTCCGCCCGTTCGCGGGCGAGGTTCGGCCATCACTAATTGGGAGCTGATGGAATGGGTGTCCATGGTGAAGCAGCTGGATTTATCAGATGGGGTTTAAGAATGATGAATGAATATGCCAGGTGAAGCCAAATGCAGATGTCTCTTGTGAGCAGCCAGTGCCGGTACAATGGGTGGACCATGGGGTGCCCACTCAATTGGGATCGTTTTCCTATGCCCATCCCACCTGTGAGACATAGTTGTGCCCAGGGCCACAGTCAGGGGGGGACAGTGGGCACTCCCGTGCTGCCAGGAGGGGCCCAGGATTCAGCATCGAGGGGCCCTGGTGGCAGAGGCTGTCCACAGCTTCTGATGCAACGGCGGTGTGGGATTTTTTTGATAGCACCTAACCTCCCCACCCCCTGATCAACAACTTTTCTGACGGCATCCCTGGGCATGCCCCCACAGTCACCTGCTTGTGCCCGCCTGCTCTGATGGAGCTCTGATGCCGACCCTGTGAGTGGCCTAGTTAATATTCAAATTTGCGAATAATTCTACTAAGATTCGATTCAATATTTGCAATTTAAGTGTATGGCCATGTATTGTGAATCACGAATACCTTCATAATGAATGGTCACATGCAGTATTAATTTTTCGCAATTGACAATATAAATTAGCAATCCGTGGCCATAAGCTTCCCAATGCATAATATCTCGCATATTCGAAATTGAAAATATCTGCCCCCATATTCGCAAAATGTATGAATTTTCGAATAGGCAATATTCGCCGAATATACTCCCAATTCAAATATTTAAGCTCAACACTTGTCTCTTGCACTTACACAATACTTGTTTGTTCTAGAGTCCAGCTTTAAGTATTCTGACCGTGGTGTGTATATTTCTCATACATTTGCACAGCGGCTTGCTTCATTTTACATTAGACAATGTCAGCAGACCTGAGTGGGCAGAAACAGTGACAGTGCCGAGTACATCAGATAAAGACATTGCAGACATTGTATTCCATATCACACCAGAGATGTGCGAGGTGAGTCACGTCCCCTTGCTTTGCATATTGCCTGAAGGAAACTTCCTAGACCCTCCGAAAGTGAATTTGCAATAAAAAGGCTTTAATGTTTTCTCCCGTACGTACATTGCTCTTGGCACCTCAATGTCCTAAGATAAAACGCAGCACCTATTTGGTTTCTGTAGTTCTGTAGTTTTTTTAAATTGAGCCTCGGAGTGTGCAAGCACACAGAACAAAAACGTGTGAACATCCAGTGCCAAAAAGTGAGGTGCATCCATTATAAATTGTTGACCATCATAAAACTATTTTGTCTGTAATCGTATCCAAATTTTCCAATGAAAGAAAAGATCTATAAGAAAAGAGTACACAATGGCCACTAATGGCTACTACAAGATATAAGGAAGCACAACATGGGTTTTAAAGGCACAACTTATAGTCGGTAATCAGTTAAAAGGTCTTTATTAGATACAAAACATATAGGACCACAAATACACCCATCAAGGTGAAAGTATAAGCAAATTGTTCATGTAGGAGCTAATGTGTAAGCATCCACAAAACAAAAGCATACATTACATTACAATATTCGAATATAACAGGAGTCGACTGGGGTGTTCCAACAGTACCAACACGTTTCGCCTAAAACAGGCTTCATCAGGAATATTTCAGGAACAACACACTGAATGTAAAAGTAGTCTCTTAAATGCTAGAGCAGTCAACTGGCCGCTTCCCACAAGATCAAATCACGTCAGTCAATAGCAGGGACTAAGCCCTGTAAGTGTACACATTCAGAAATCTACACTCCTGTAGTCAGTCTGCCTGGGGCATCAGTCAGTTTGCCTGGGACATCAGCTCCTGGTGAAAGTCAGTCATAAGCTTTAGAACTGTTGGCCATGGCCCCATGACTGACTTTCACCAGGAGCTGATGTCCCAGGCAAACTGACTGATGCCCCAGGCAGACTGACTACAGGCGTGTACATTTCTGATTGTGGAATTTTTTGATATTTAAGTTTCTTTTAAAAAAAAATTATTTTGGGGTTTGAACTGTTGGCCATGGCCCCATAAATTTTCTAATAAGCATGTCAGGGCCATGGGGCACCGGCGCCAGCATCTGCAGGCACGCACTCGCTTCCACCTTTCTTTCCATCACCGCCATGCAGTCCTGCGGTGCCACCCGTTATCCATGCCAGGTTTTTTGTGTCCACCTTCTGCAGACATGGGGAGAGCTAGAGTCCATACACGGGTGGCACTACACCTGTTTATAAGCCTCTGACATCTCCTCCCCTATATAAACCTGTATGGTGCATGGCTGCCCTGCCCGTGATAGTGTCAGTTCCCTGAACTACTGGGTTCCTCGTGCCAATCAGTCTGTGAGCTCTAGAGATAACATTGTGTATAACCCCTGCTTGCCTTCAGACCACTCTTTGGATTAACCACTAGATACGTGTTTGATTGGACTGATCTGTGTATGACACATGCTTGCCTTTGGACTACTCTTCTGATTAACCCTTGGATACTGTGTTTTGTTGGACTAATCCTCGGTGTATGACTCCTGCTTGCCTCTAGACTTCTCCTCTGATAAACCCTTGGTTACTGTGTTTGGTTGGACTAATCCTCTGTGCATGACCCCTCCTGTGAACCTGGACTTTTGCATCTACCCTTGGTCCTGTACTGACTCCCTAGGGAGTCCTTGGAGGGTTTCAGCAGTCTTCAGCTCTCAGGTTGTGCGTCAAGTCCTGAGGGCAACCAAAAGCAGGTAGGCGTATTATGCCTCCCGTTCAAGCAGGGGCTTGTCTATAGGTGAAGACCGCAGTGGAGATTGGGGTTTCGGACCGGACCTATAGCATATGCTATGTATATAGTGGCAACCCTTGGAGGTAAAACATTTATTTAAGCTTGTTAAACATTCCTGGCATACGGTTTATCTAGAATTTTTTACCTTATATGTGCTGTGGCGAATTCTCCCCCAGATAATAAACAGCAACTGATTTCGATAAAAATAAGTGTTTTAATGAAGAGACTCCGTTCCATGTATCATAGTTTGTCATCTATGTGCTATTTCTGCTCTAATGTACGGGTCTCATACCGACATCACAACGCTAATGAACGCTCCGAATGCATGGCAGTGAGTTTAGATATACAGTATACGAGGAAGGGTTTTCTGCTTCCTTTCAAGAATTTACAGCCTGGTAAATAGATCCTGAGACTGTGAAATGCTAATAGCCAATTAGCTTGTGAGAGCTGCAGGCTGCTCGCTGCTGAATATTACAGAGTCTTCACCAGGCACAGAAATACTGAGTAAAAAAAACTTGTATTTATGATTGCGGTTAGAAACATCATTTTAAAAATGTCAAGGATCAGCGTCGCATTTAATAAAGCTTTGTGAAGCACTGAAGTGATTTTAAAACAGAGTGCTAACCGGGGCCGTATTTATCATAATGCTGCTTTTAGGGCAGCGGCCAGTCGACAAATTATTCTTTTCTTCCTTCTTCCAGCTAACAATGGATATTTAAAGCTGGTTGTAAGAGGGACGCAAAAGATTTTCAGTATAGTCACCAGAACCAAAAAGTGTAGAAATATAACTTGCCCTTATTAAGTGGTCCAAACTGTTGAAAGGATGCCTATGATACCTACAAGAACCGGGGAGGAGGAGGGGGGAGGACGTGAATTGTATCCATTGTACTTTGTACACTGCTGCGATTGGCCGTACCGGTACGGGCAGAGCGCTTGGGAGGTTAATGAATAGCCTGGATCAGGGACACCAGTCTAGGAGGAGGGCGCCTTGACCCAGGGGGACTGGCCTGGGAGGTCAGAAAGGTAAGTAGGAGGGGTAGAGGATTCAGGGGCAGAGCCAGCGGAGCTGATTTCAGCCAGCCAAACAGGAAGTCCCTCCTCTTTGGCCGGTGATTGTCACCCACCCACCCTCCCTTGTTTTGTAGTTGTATACCTATGTACTAATTCTGTTTTGTCACAGCAGGGCAGAAGCTTGGCAGTGCCGCAAGAGTAGATTGGAGCTTGGAGAATTTATGGTGGTGTGTCAGTACTGGAGGGCAGCTACTTAGATGGTCTAGGCTGGGCGGGGCTTAGGCCCCCATTTATGGCACTCCTTGAAGTGAAAGACGGATGTAACCATCGAATCGGTATTGAAGGGCTGGTGGCTGGTACGGATATTGAAGAAGGGCGAATGGGTGGCACTGTCGAGGCATTCCAGGAACTGATGTTATTTAAATGGGTATTTAATGGTGAAATGTTATTAAAAGGTTATTTAAATGGTTAATTGGCTGTGGCCAAAATTTATTGTATTTTCCACAAAAATCTTCTTTATATAAAACTTTTAAATGAAATCCTGCCTCTGTCGTTATTTTAGGTTAAGTTGGGGGTAGAAGGTTAAAGGTACAGGGTCTCAGTAATCCATGGGTCATGGCTGGTTCACACTAGACCTGAAATCTGGAATCACGAGCCCTGTGTTGCAGCTAGAGATGGTCGAATTTTTCGACTTGCTAACTTTGTGAGCTGATTGCAAAGCCCCTGAACATGGTATCATCACCAAAATTGCTGGATATGTAGAGAAGGGTTGTGGGAACATTTGAAAAAAAGAAGTGTTGCTTTAGCACATGTACTTTTTGCATAAATTAAGTTCAAAGTTAAAGTCGAAATTCCGATTTTCGAAATTTTTACTTGACTTTGAACTTAATTTGTGCAAAACCTATTTGTGTTAGAGACATACTTTCTTTTTTGGAGTATACCCCCAACCCTCCTCTACATCTCCAGCAAGTTTGGTGATGATACCATGTTCAGGGGCTTTGCAATTAACTCGAAATCGGCGAAATGGTCGAATTTTTGGAAAAAAATTCGACCATCTCTAGTTGCAGCATGCATTTTTGCAGGTTCAGTGAAAGCATTAGAGATGGCCGAACTTCGGCCAGGTCCGTTTGTGAACAGGCGGATCAGACTTTTAAAAAAAGTCTGACGTCCGCGGGCAGATTCAAATTCCCCACCTATTGGCTGGGAATTGAAATTAGGAAAACCGGAAGTGACGTTCTGGGAGCATAGTTGCTGGTTGTGATTGCCAGATGTGACATCACTGATGTCACTTCCTGTTTTGGGAGCTGGTCTTTCACTAAAAGTCTGGGTTCTCTACCCGGTCTTCTAGTGAAAAGCTTCTTCCCTTGGTTGGATCTTACTGCTCCTGATCCTGCCGGTGGAAGAATAGTGAGCTCCTTCTCGCCGGCGAAATAGGCAGGTCGAACATCTGTACTGCTCGTCGGCTAGAAGCCCTCACTAGTAAGCATCTCCCATACACTTATGTGAAAGATGCAGTGCACTGAAAACTGGATTTTTTGGGCTGGTAACGGATGCGGTAAGAAGCTAGACATGGTCAAAAAATTTGCAATGGGAAATTTTAAGATGTAATTTTGCATAATTGAATTTTGACTTTTCTGTAAAAAAGTCCAAAATCAATTCAACTACATCAAAATTTCTACCTACAAATATCTTATATAACGTTGATCGAGATTGTTGTGAATACCTGCATTTTTTATTGTGAAAATCTTGAATATCGTTCTATATCTTCATAATCGCAAATACTTGAGATTCTGTCCCAGACATGTCCATTCCCAGTTCGACTGACCTTCTTCGAGCAGGAACAATCGAAGACAGACATACACCACTCAATTTGTTCATAGATTAGAGTGCAAGCGAGCACCATGAACACACACGTCGCTCGATTGCGCTCGAATCTATTAACAAATTGAGCCGTGTATGCCTGGCTTAAGATTTATGTTGATGGGTTGCGCTTTAAGACCTCATTAATAAAGCTTGTTTTGAATTCACGTTTTTTTTGTCATGGGGTTTTCAACTATGTCTTATCATCCTTATTAAGATAACACATAAGCGGTTTAATATAAATCACATTTAATGTTCAGCTCTTCCACAATTAATCCTTCCCCATCATCCCCTAACAAATAGATTGAGGTTGCATTGCATGGCCAACTAGATATTGACTAAGAAGCCAGATCTTCTTGGAATTCTACATGTTCAATAACGAAACTCTTAACATGGTAATCACGTTTTTTTTTCCAGTTGAGAGACTCTATACATTTTTAATTAACGAGCTGATAAATGTATTTAGGAAGCTAAATATAAACAGCTGGATAATAATAAGTACCTGGAGCTAATGTAAGGTGAGTGGCCTCTTGACATTTGCTCATTAATATTAATGACTTTTATATCTTGGATTAATACTTTTTCTCAAGGTCAACCTTCGTAGGTTGTTTGTTTATGCATCGGGCATTCCTATTTCATTTTAATGGGTTCATTAACTAAAGCGCAAAACAAAACGACTGTTAGCTAAACGTAGTAACTATGGGAATCAATCAGAAGAAATCTTTTTTTATTATCTGTATGTTTACGTCTGGAATCCAATTGGTTGTCTTAGGCAATTATATCTCCTTGTGTTCAGTAGACACTAGAGGTAGAATTGTGCAGAATTCTTCAATAATTTTGGACCACTAGAATTTTCATTCGATATTTGTGTAAAGATTACACATAAAGGATGCGTTACTGTTGGCATGACACAGGACTGATGGTAGCGCTCACCTTTTCTTCTCTGGACAAGCCCATTTCCAGATGCCCCAAACAATGGGAAAGGGGCTTCATCGGAGACTATGACTTTGCCCCAGTCCTCAGCAGTCCATTTACCAGACTTTCTGCAGAAGATCAATCTGTCCCTGATGTTTTTTTGGGAGAGAAGTGGCTTCTTTGCTGCCCTTCCTGACACCCGGCCATCTTCCAAAAGTCTTCTCCTCACTGTGCGTGCAGATGCGTTCACACCTGCCTGCTGCCATTCCTGAGCAACCTCTGCACTGGTGGCGCTCCCATCCCGCAGCTGAATCCTCTTTAGGAGACGACCCTGGCGCTTACTTGGATGCCCTGAAGCCTTCTTAACCTCCTGGGCGGTTTGCCCGAACTCAGCTCAGGCGCAGTTTGATCGGGCACTACCGCCGCCTCTCTGTGTGCCTGCGGCTCTGTAAATGGAGGAGGCGCCGCTCTCCTCTCCACACACCGCCGGCATCTATTTGACACTGGCGGTGTGTAGACAGCTGGGCGGAGAGCTTTTCTTATTTAAAATATTTGTGTCATTCTCAAAACTTTTGGCCGGGACTGTATATTCATGTGACCATTCATTTTGAAGGTAATTGTAAGGCGATTATAATTGTGAATATATTTCCGCAATGTGCTTACAATTGCGATTATGGAATATAAGTAGAAATATTTGCAAAATATCGCAAATTCGAATATTGGCTATGTCGCTCATCACTAATGGGAAAGTCTCCACTACGATGCCACCCTATGCAACCACCCACACTGCTCATATGTAAAACAGTCACCGAGAAAACCGTACACACACTGTATGTCTCTGGCTTCTTCCTCTTCTCTATGATCCAGTGTGACATCACAGTCTACAGGTAGGGCCTGGAAATTCAAAAACATAGTACCTCTTTTTGGTACGGGAACTAACGCCCCCCTGTAACACCAGGAAGATTAATAGAACGTAATTGTTTCGTTAGATATAACAAAGTCAAATATTTGGCATGACCATCAAATACATAATGACTTAAGCTAGGCCCACATGGGTAGATTTGTAAAAAGCGTACATTCAATCAACATGTGCGCTCACAATGCTTGATTGTAATCTGCGTACAATCCTACCTGTGTGTGCTTTCCTTCGAGTGGGTTTAATAAAGCCCACTTGAAGGAACTCGATTGAACAGGGTTCCAACGTGCTGGAAAACCCTGTTCAATCTCCATTACTTTGCGTTAAGAAGAATCTTTATGTAAAGTATAGGAACAGTCGGCTCTGCCTTCTTCCTCCGGCACAGCTGCCGGCTGTCAGTACGAAGGGGGTGGAGTCAGCACTCTTCATACTGAATCTGGCTGTTGTACAGGGAGAAGGCTGGATGGTTTTCTCTGCCCAGCTTTTAGCATGTTCGGATTCACACGCTGGAAGCCGGGAAGAACGGCTACCCAGAGGTCCCCATTGAATGGGAATCAATGTGCCGATGTGGTGCACATTGATTTCCATTCAATTGATCCCCCATGACGTCACCACGCTGTGATTGATCGAGGGTCGATTGCACAGGAATTTACCCGTGTATGGCTAGCATAACTTCCTCTGATTTTGGGCTGCTGAATACTTTACATAAAAAGACAAAGTCATCTGTCTGTGACAGGTAAATGAGACTTCGAAGCGCCAGGAGATCCCGAACCAATTGATTGAATAATGTAACGTCTAATGTTCCTTCTGTAAATGGGATTTGACATGAAACTCTGTAACGCTGTTAAATCAAAGTTTAGTCTTTTAATAAAACGTAACAGTTTAAACAACGTTCTCCTCTTCATCGTTAAGCTTATTTATCTCTCCTCATATAGATAAATTTCAGCTTCAGTAGACAAAAATTGTCCCCGGAGAGAAAGCGGAGACAAATAATGTGACAAATCTAGCAATGAGATGAATTCCTCTAAAGTAAAACAGATGCAGTTACTGGAGAAATGAATTATTGTCGAGAATCCGACCCAAAGTCATTGACAAGTAAGAAGAATGCAGAGGCGACAAATGAAATGTCAAAACCAACAAAAGAAACCTAAATATGATAACAGCGAAGGGCTATCTCCTACTCCTCGATGATAACCGCTGCGCTCAACTCTAAACTGATTATACATAAAGCGCTAATTAACTGTACGGAAGATTCATAGCTGCAGAGTCTGAAATTACATTCAATTTGAAAATAATTGAAATGAAGTTAGCACTATATGTTAAAAAGATTTTCACCCTATTTCTATAGTTGACATCAAATGCTTTTAACTGGAACCTACTATCAAATAATCTTCTTTGCATGGATGGCACTAGAATTACCAATTAAAGGGCAGAATGTGTAAAAAACCTATAATGAGTTAAGCTAGCCATACACGTGTCGGATTCCATGGCCAATTGATCACTCACCCGATCGATTCCGGCGATCTCAGCGGGAATCGGAGCTCCGATCAATCAGCCAATTAAGAGTATCCGATCGCTGCATACCACCTTGTCCCACGGATTCCTGGACGATTCCGTGTCCGATCACTTACTTTCCAAATGGCAACTCCCCCTGATGTGTGCAGAATCGGATCAGAAAGACCAACATGTTGGTTCTCTGTCGGATCCGATTCTGAGCCCCCGATCAATCGAACGCGAACGATCGGACAAGGTGGGCTGCACGCGATTCCGGCACGATCGTTTCGCGTAAACGCGCCCGGAATCGATCGTGCCAGAATCCGGTGGGAATCCGACACGTGTATGGGGGCCTTAAGGGTTTGTTTCCATTATGCGTCGGGACCCCTCCACTAAGCGTATACACTTACCAGGGGTCCCGACGTATCCCACAGACTCTGTTTACAGTCTGTTTACACATCGGCCGGTGTAAAGGCTGAGCGTACTCGACTATGTTCAGCCTTACACCGGCGGATTGGCTCGGCGCAATGAAGACAGACCCTCCGCTGAGCAGGTAAGTCTATCTGTTACGTTGGGACCTCCCACTAAGCGTGTACGCTTAGCGGAGGGGTCCCAATGCAATGGAAACATAGCCTTAATGTCCCTTATAGCGCTTTCTCTTTACATGTCTCTGATGACTCCACAGTGGAGCGGAGGTGCAGACATCGCTGAGAGCAGTGACAGCCAGGAAAGTTGCTCATCTCAGCTCTGTATTGGAATACACACAGACGTTTTTCTCCTTCGAAAAAAAGTAGTATTAACTCCTCCTATTGCCACTCATGGTATTACAGATAAGAGATGTTATCTCTCATATGATTCCAGGGATCAGTATATTTTTTTGGGATCATGGAGTGATATGCCATCATTGTACCAACTTTTTTTTTATAAATATATATATATATAGATTATTAGTTATTATTATAGAAAACAAAATATTAAATATTTTTTTTAAACAATAAGATTAATATTAAAGCGCACCTAAACTCACCAGACAAACTTTTTCCCCTGGCTAGCCAACCCCTGGCTATTGGGGCAATATGTAAATAAAAACTCCTCACCCCTCCTCCTCTGTGAAAGCATCTCCTCATTGCCACGGCATTTTGACGATCTGCAGCTGCTATTCACGTTGATTTATTATTATTTTTTTTTACTTTCGTTTTGTGTCCATTGACACACATTGTATCTGGCGCCCCCCGGTGGCCGCCGGAGATATTGCAGCCTCAACTCATGCAAGCCTGGAATCAAACACTGAATCTAAAATGGCGGCTCCCACAGACGTCAGCATGATTGCTAAATGAATATTTTTGGGTTTTTAAGCAACTTTAAGCTCTTGGGACAGTTTAAAGGTAAGTAAAATGTAATAAATATTTTTTGGTGATTTTTTGTTTTTGAGTTTAGGTGCGCTTTAAATATTAATCTTCCTGTCGCTACAGGCTTTTCGCACATTTTTTGTGGCACAGAAAGCCGCAATAGGGTAATCATGGCAGAGTACACTCTTCACTGTGATTCCCTGCCTTTTCCACGATGGCCCCCCCCCATTAACATGGAGGTCTATGGCGACACCCATGCCTCGCCCTTTCACGTCCCTGATGTTGGTGAAGACTGAGAGCTGGAAGGAATCCATAAGCCTGCAGCAATGCCGAAACGCTGCAGGTTCATAGAGCATGGGCATTATGCCCGATACCGGCACAGGAAGAGCGTCTTCTAAGAACAAACTGTGACCGTACTGAGTTGGGTATAAGACCAGGTTAAAAAAGAATGATGAGAGAAAAGCTATGGGGCAGCAATTGTATTAACAAGTGCCTAAGGCAGTGGTTTCCAAACTGGGGGGCGTGAAGTTATTCAAGGGGGGCTCTATAATGTTCCCAAATAGAAAAGGGGGGCCCTGCTCAATCTTACCACAAAACACATTGGCTGTGCTACCATCCACATGTGATGTAGTTGTCACATATTGAAACGTAACCCAGATGTTTACTTCTACTGCTGCTCAGATGACAACTCTAAATTTTATATTTCACCTAACTTTGATTCATAGAGACAATGGTAATCATGAAATGAATTAGAGATAGTCTCATCAGCCAACTGCAAGTCCCCCTATGGCAATGGTTCCTAAACTTTCCTTGCAGGGTCCCCCTTTTTTATTTAGGAACATTATTGAGCCCCCCCCCCCTCTCTGTTCAAACACA
>CM070032.1:224947726-224971274 GCA_036250615.1 Ptychadena robeensis
TTTTCCACCTTATGTGAATTTTTGACCTTATGCAAATTTTTGGCTTTATGCACATTTTTGAGTGTTTTATGCGAATTTTTGGCGTTATCTGAATTTTCGACTTCGACTAGAAAAAAGTTGAATCAAATCAAATCAAAATTCGATTGGGAAACTCGAAATTTAAGTAGAATCTAATTTTATTCATTTCGACCATCTCTACTAACTGGATCAAATATGAAGTTCTACAATGTACTTCAGAGAACATTGGTGATAAGAGGTTTTTAATGTCAAATGGCCAAGAAAACTTTAATAAAATCCATTCTCATCCCCAGCCACACCTCCAATTTCCAAATCCCAAGTGACCATGTTCATACTAGACAGGAGGACAACCATACCAACAGAGACCCCTACATTTTTAAGTTGAATCAAAGAAAAAAAATTATGGGCAACGAGGAAGGGATGGTTAGATAATAAATAGTTGCGCACAACCTTCAGCAGTGATCACACAGTTACAGTGATATAAGTGGCCAGAAGGGACCTCAGTGGGTGTATGGGGCCTGAGCAAGGATTGCAGAGTAAAACAGGGTCAGTATGAGGTATAGTTGTTTAAGTTGTGTGTAGGTGTGCAGCTCTCAAAATGGAGGAGTGTGGCCCCCTGTAACAGACAAATAAGAACAAGGACAGAAGTGCACAACCTAGTATATAAAGAAAGGTGCTGTAAATGGTTAAATAATATGGAATGGAAAAGAGTGAAACAAAACAACAGACAAGATACTCACATTAAGAGAGGTTTACAAGGATTGATCTGTCAGGGCCATGTGCTTTTCAGGAAGACCTCACTTCCTGGTTGGGGATGAGATCACTTCCTGCTTACAGATGCTGGGGGGCTCAACAGGAACCATGGGACGCGTTTCAAGCGGAGGCTCTTTTTCCTCCGCTCGAAGCACGTCCCATTGTCTTCCTGGAAAGCACATGGCCCTGAGAGATCAATCCTTGTAAACCTCTCTTAATGAGGAAGGGATGGTGGGACAACTTTCTTCCTGTGTTGACCTTCTGGGGATCCTATTCCTGCAGTTCCTCCCTGTCCTTTGACCCATTTTAAGCCATCACACTCTTCTACCCTCCTATTTTAACCCTTCCTCTGACCAGTCTTCCAGACCCTGTGGTTCTCCTCTGGGGTTGTCATTAAGGGAATACAGTTATGTTCACATTTAATTGAAGGCACTTAAGTGCCATATGTCCCCACTGTATGCAGCATTGCAGAAGTAATGATGCTATACAAGGGACAAGGACAAGAACAGAAGACTAGCTCTGCACATAATTAAAAGTTATTTGCCTAATTGTATAACTTGTCTCAGAAGAGATATAATGGATGGTTATGAAGCTCTCAGACAATGTCCTTTCCTGTACTTCTTTATACGAAGGACTCAGCGTCTATCCATTTAAGAACACCCCCGGACATTTAATCTCAATGTCTCCTGTGCTGCAGCAATGTATTACCAACTCAGATGTTATAAAGAAAGCTGTTTATTATTCATAAGTCTCTGACTTGTTGTAGATGATTCTATGTGGAATCCGATTCTTGGCAAGAGTGGAGGAACCAGCCAACAGGGAAAGCATCAAGTTCACCTGCCTGTGTAATTTCCTTATGCCACTGAGCGTTCGTGATGTCTTATCTGGCTGGAAACCAGGAAAGAGATTCCAATCACCGCACAGGATCACAGCAAACCCAGGGGGTCTACAAAAATTAGTTGGATACAATTTTTCATTTAGCCATAATGACCTGCTTGACCTTGTATCTGTAGTAATCAGGGTTCAAATGGCCAAGCATGGGGGCTTTGGTATGTTTTAGACCCCCACTATAATTGGGTAGGGTATTGTAAGGAGAGTTAGGGGGGTTTCCACATCTGTTGTGACCCCCTGCTAAGCATATTGCTTGGCAGGAGGTCCCGACGGAGCACATTCACGTAACTGCTCGGTGGATGCTGTGTTTTTCACAGCGCTGAGCCATTCCACAGATGAAAGGCTGAACGTAGTGGAGTACGTTGAACCTCTGAACACAGCGTCCGCTGAGCAGGTAAAGGCTATGTGCTCCAACGAGAGGGGGTCCTGACAGATGTAGATATAGCTCTATGGTGCAATATTGCACTGTTACCTTGAATTTCAGTGTGCCAGGCTGCATTTTCTTGACATCCCCCTCCATGTTCACATAAAGTTAAATACCAACAGTTCTAACTATATTATAACCAACAGAATCAATCAACAATACTTAAGCTTTTCTTCACAAAAAAATCTGGGGGTTACACTGTAGTGCCGCATAGTGTCATGTGGTGCACTACAACAACAAGGTTCTTTTGATGCTCGATGTATCCCTGTCTTTATGGCTTCACACACCACTCGATCACCTTCGCAATAAACGATTGTTCATCAACGGGTTGGGGGATATTTAAAAGGTTTTACTGGAAGGATCATATTTACAGGCTCACTCCAAACCCAAGGTCGGGAATAGGGCACACAACGTAGGGACTACAGTTCCAAACAAATGCCTAACCCAAGAGTGGAAGGAGTAAGCCTCAGCTCTCACCCAAGATGTGGTAAGTCCAGGAGGGGAGGCCAGGCGATAGGCCTCCGGTGACACACAGCAATCCACACAGGATGCAGGAGACGACAGAATGGCCAGGGTGATTTATCACCTAGGGCCGGGGAGTGCACCAAGAAACTAGGCAGATTAGTTTAGATACATAGGAAGTGGGGAGGGCTTTGGCTTGACCTCTGGTAACACCTCAGCAGGTGCTTGGCGCATCAGCACATTTTCCAGACAGAAATACATTCACAAACATTAACCATGTCATGGCCAGACCTATCTATTATACATTTATTACTGTGTTTTCCACTACACTATAATACTTCAATAGAGATATGTTCAAATACCTTTCCCCTCCCCTACCCAGCCATTTTAGTCACTAATTTAGAGATGGTCAAATTTTTTTTCAATATTTCGGCCATTTCAAAGATTTGGAGTTAATTGCAAAGCCCCTGAACATGGTATCATCATGAAACTTGCTGGAGATGTGGAGAAGGGTTGGGGGTATGCTACAAAAAAGTATGTCTCTAACACAAATAGTTTTTGCACAAATTAAGTTCAAAGTCAAGTCACAATTTTAAAAATCGGAACTTTGACTTTGTTTTTTTAAATTAATTTATGCAAAAACTAAATGTGCTAGAACAAAACTTTTTTTTTCATATGTTCCCACAACCCTTCTCTACGTCTCCAGCAATTTTGGTGATGACAGCATTTTCAGAGGCTTTGCAATCAGCTCACAATGTTTGCAAGTTAAAAAATTCGACCATCTCTAGTCACTATGCCCATTGGATCAATAAATCCGGGATTCGGGGTAACTTAGGAGGGTATTTCTCTAGAGTCTCAGTTTCCCACCCCGCTTGTGCAGATGATGTGTGGGGTGGGAATTTAGGAGGGAGAGTAACGCTCCCTTCCTGCTAAGTTAGACAGCTACTAAATAGAAGGAAGGGGAGGTAAACCTCCCGATACCAGAAGTGAGGGCTGTGACATCACTACTGGTTTGGAACACGAAAGTATCTCTCCACCTTAGTACTTCCTCGTCAGGGACATCACTTCCTGTAATTTTTCCCTTAATCAGTAAGGGAAAACTTGACTGATGACGCCAGGGATGTGTAGAGGGTATGAGGGAAAGTGGGGAAAACCAGTACTGAGTACTGTGCTTTGACTGCCTGTATCGCGATGTTGAAATGTTCATACCACTTAGATGCAGATACGAGTACAGATCAAGTAAGGGTTAACTCACTAATAAACAGCACAGTAATGTAGCAAACATCTTATAATTACATATATATAGCGTATAGTATTTTGGTTCTTTCAGAGTGTGAAATGCTCAGAGGCTACGCTTCCGATAAACCACTTAAGTGTCATTTTCTCATCTCAGTCAGGGGTTTCAGTAACAAGTCCCGAAACCCTATCACCTATGGTGACCACTTGGTAGGAACTAGTTGTACGCTGGAGATGTTGACTTCTTTGCAGACGCAGGTCACAGATGGACGTAGCAACAACACAAGCTATACAAGATTATTTTCTCCGATTTTCTTTTCATATGAGCGCAGGTAAGGAATAATGTTGGTTGCTATGCAAAGGAAAGTTATAAAAAGAAGGAAAATAAACACATTATTAACTTTAATTAACAGTCAATAGAGCAGAACTCTATAATCAGAGATTGTATTACATTAAAAGCAATGGGTATATTGCTCAGAACATCGCCCAGGTCATCAATAATAGTTAACAAAATCTATCAGTGACAGGTCAGCTTTAAATGAATCCTCTACACCAGTGGTTCCCAAACTGGGGGGCGGCCCCCCCTGGGGTGGCGCGAAGGTATTCCTGGTGGGTGCCGGCCCTCATTCTTAACCTGTGTTTGAATAGAGAGGGGAGCTCCATAATGTTCCTAAATAGAAAAGGGGGAACCTGCAAGGAAATTTTGGGAACCACTGCTCTACACTATCATTAGATTTCAGATGTAATATCATGTATTTAATTGTGCAGGGAAAAATCACAAGACCATCTGTTGCACACTGGTCCCTGCTGGGTACCTTCCCCCGCACACATATTTGGCACCCTTCCTGACATGATCGTCCCCCCTCCCCATCCCAATCCGAGCTGCATGAGTTGTCATTGGGGTGGCGGCGGAGTTGGTGAGAGGTGCAGGAGCTTGTTCTTGAATGGGAAGCCACTAGCACCTGCCCGGTTGACAAGTTCGCCATGGGGGGGGGGTGTTCGTGGGAGGTGTGTGGGGTTGTTCTTGAATAGCCCACCAACCCCCCTCAGGTCCACAACTTCGCCACTACACCTTCAACACCTGCCGCTTAACAAGGTGCCCTAAGCAAAAACTTGCATAGGACCCCCTACCGACTAGAAGCGGCCCTGCTCTCTGCACATTGGCCATTCATGTGTATATATATTGTATCATTTGGTCCTCGGCGCCCTCCTCCGCACGCATATTTGGCACCCAATCTGAGAGGTGGGTGGAATTGGGGTGGCAATTGAGTTGGTGAGTGCGGGGGTTGTTCTCGAATAGCAACCCCCCAGTCGCTACCAACCCCCCCCCCCCTGGCCAACGGCTTCACTATTCACTATTCACTTCACTATTAGCACCCCCCCCATCTAAACTCCAAAATAAAAGAACACCATTTTTACTTTACTTCTTAATTGTCCCAATAGCTCAAATTTGCTCAAAAACCAAAAATATATATATTTAGCTATCCTCCTGACGTCTATGGGAGCCGCCATTTTAGATTTAGTGTTAGCTTGCAGACTTGCATGAGTTAAGGCTGCAATAATGCCTGTGGTCACCAGGGGCACCAGATACAATGTGTGGCAATGGACACAAAGTGAAAGCAGAAAAAAAAAATCAACGTGAATAGCTGCTAAAGATGTCGGAAGCCCGCCGCGGCGATGAGGAGATGACCCACAGAGGGGGAGGTGTGAGGGGAGAAAAGATATCTCCACACAGGATACTTTTTTTTATTTTTTATTTACATATTGCTCCAATAATGTGGGGTTGGCTAGCTAGAGGGAAAAGTTTGTCTGGTGGGTTTACGTGCACTTTAAGCGTAAGAGATGTTAAGCCAATCTCTTGAGGATGATGGTTTAGAACAGTAATGGGCAGCATCACTTAAGGGCCGCACAAAACATGTAGGACCGCCAAAGTAGAGATGGCCGAAATGAATAAAATGTGATTCTACTTAAATTTCGAGTTTCCCAATCGAATTTCGATTCGACTGCGAAATTTCGAAAATTCGCATAACACACTCAAAAATTTGCATAAAGCCAACAATTCGCATAAGGTCAAAAATTCACATAAGAAACTATTTCGAGTAAATTTCAAAGCCCCTGAACATTGTATCAACACCATGCTGGACATGTAGAGAAAGGTTGGGGGTATACTTCAAAAAAGAAAATATGTCTCTAACACAAATAGTTTTTGCACAAATGAAGTTCCAAGTCAAATCAAAATTTCGAAAATCGGAATTTCGACGTAATTTTTTAACTTAATTTATGCAAAAACAGCATGTGCTAGAGCAAAACTTTTTTTTTTCAAATGTTTCCACAACCCTTCTCTACATCCTACAGCAATTGGTGATGATACCATGTTCAGGGGCTTTGCAGCTCACAATCAGCTCACAAAGTTAGCAAGTCGGAAAATTTGATCATCTCTATCAAACAACACCCAAAGGGTTGGGCACCTGGGGTTTAGAAGCTGGCAACTGTAGGGTTTGAATGACTTTATAATATGACGAATACCCGCCATTGCGAATATCCGAGCGCACATTCACCAAATATTGCGAATTTTTGAATGTCGGATATTCATCGAATAAATTCGAATTGCGAATATTCTCCATCAACACTAGTGCTGATGTCTAAGTGGAATTTAGTCTCTATTCTGCATGTTGAATGGGGAGTCCTCCTTCCCTAACCCACATGTTTCAGATGGGTTCCGCACTCTGGGTGGTAGGCCCAATCCCACTGGAACTTTCTGGCAAGATCCCAAGGAGCATGACACAGGTGATGCAAGTTGGCAGATTAAGACAGAAGATTTGGAGCCCCTCCAATCCATCAAATTACACATCACAGCTAGACGTCATTACATCATAGATCTCGCTTTTATTGGCGGAGTTTATATGGTTTATTTACCACTATAGAAGTTGGAGAGTGGTTTTATCCATCCACTATGTTTTTATGTGTAAAGAGAATGTAGATCCATACTTTGTTTATAAATAAACAGTATTTTTTTTTTTTTGTTTAGTTTATTGAGTTTAGGATGTCATTATCTTATGTTTTTTATTTATTTTTCTAGAATCAGTAGATTTTGAACTCATCTTGTGATCTTCAGTTATTTGTTTATTATTCCTTAGGCAATGTAAGAATGCAGCCAGCCTAAGCTAAGTGCTCAGATCGGCCACCTCAAAGCTAAGCTCCTGGCAAATTGATTTATACATTGAACAGACGTTAGACGTTCCGCAATATGATTTGTATTCACTTTTCAATGTATTTCATCCATTCTGAGCCATTGGTTTCATCAGGATGTATGCGGCTCTAGATAAATGTGAAAGCTGGCTAGCTACATATGATGGTTGAGGATAACACGAGAGGCAGGGAAATGTGAATGCAGTCACATATATATATAGTGGACTAGCTATAACCTTTTCAAGTGGACATCACAGATAATTCAATCAAAAACAAAGGGAGAGTCACTGTTTCTGACTTTGCTCAACTTCTGCCATAGTTCTGGGAAGACAGATTACAACAGTAGTAAAGTAAACCATAAAGTAATTTCTTAAGGAATTGTTACTGTATGTAACTGTGACCACCCTTTTGCCCTGCCCTAGGTTATATAAGGTGGTAGAAACTTTCCCCAATTGCCTTTTGCCTCAGGGGGAGTGCTGAGTAGTAGACTTGCTACAGAACAGTCTGGTGGGTCCATGCTGGCTTACCTGGAACTACTGCAGACCTCACTGTTCTATATGAGTAGGTGAGAAACTCTAATACCTGTATGGTACACACAAGCACAGTGCAATATAGTAATGCAAGATTTAGCTGGTAGCAGACACAGTAAGAGAACGTGGTAGTGATGTAATGACACAGGAAACAAGGCGACGGAGGCGGCTGATGTTGCCACAACAGACAAGAGTCCAACTTAGACCAACTGTAAGGTCAACAAGAAAGAAAAGTTCAGCAAACATTCTGGATCGTGAACTGATTGACCCGGCAGCGTCTTGGAGCGGTACCTCAGATAAGCGGAGTCCACAGCGATGTGGCCGACCACCAGGGTGGGTAGAAAGCAGAAGGTAGTCCTGCAGTAGGGCACGTTTCGCAGAGGCATCGGCCGGCGGTCTGGGAGTCAGCAAGCACGGCCCAGCAGCTTCCGGGAAGGTACCACCCCACTCTCAGCAGAGCACTCCTTGTGGCAGAAGGGTCAGCGGCGGGCAGTCAGCAGGCCCACGTACTATTCCGCTTCCCGGCTGTACGTACGCCGCTGCTGGAACCTGGAAGGTAGGTCCGGCGGGGGAGAGGGGCACAGGGCAAACCTGTCTTACATTCTCTATCCTCGTTCTGAGCCCCTCCGAGACTCTCTTGTGTCTTATGTCCTCGGAGGGCCCATAGGCATGCTGGGGCGTGGTCTTAAAGGGATCTTCACCCTGCGCACACCCCTGCTCCCCGCTACAGTGTTACTGCTAGCATGAAATACTGGGAACTGGGTATCATACGTTGGTAGGATGGGAGTCTCTAGCACAGAGGTGGGCAAACTAAGGCCTGGTTCCTGCCCATTTAGCTTTTTTTTGTCACCTTGTTGAAAAGATGCACATAATGCCTAGATGTGTCCAGACATTGTCTTGGGAACAATGCAGTGGCACGATCATGTGATGACATTGTGGCGCATCCTTATGGCGGCAACAGGCAGGCTCTAGGAATTATCTCTGCTCATTGCAATGAATGAGTTAGGGCTCATTAACACAACCAATTAGCGTAACCGACGGACGCAACATGAGGTGTTTTTCGGGCTTTTGCACCTGTCAAAATGACCCACAAGCTCAAGACAGGTCTTTCCTGGGCTGCGGTGGGAGTGCCCGGTTGTTTTACAAGCTGCTTCGGACTGACTGTGTAAATCTAGCCTAAAGTGCAAAGGAAATTTAAAACGATAACAACATCCCTATTACACATCATCGCTATCATAAGTGATGCCGGCGATGCATGGAATTGGCACACCTATGGTGGGTCATCCATTATAGGCTCTTGGTCCGGCCCCTTTATCAAATTTAAGAAGCCAATGTGGTCCACAAAAAATTTGCCCACCCTTGCTCTAGCCCATACTCTCTCAAACCTTCCTCCATTCCAGCAACAATGAGCACTCTACAATTTCATATCCTCTGAGATGGACCACTCCCTGGTGGTATTCAGGCTATGTGTAGGGTCTACTTGGCCTACATCAGCTTCAATCCCTTCACTAGGAACATGTTTACTTGCAGCCTCTATGTCCGCCAAGGCCCTCTCATAACACTTCCTCTGGGCTTTTTTTTATTGCATTGGCTAAAATTAGACATTAATTTTAGGACTCAGAGCAAGCAGAACGCTAAGTTGTGACAAAATTTTTATTCAAAGCCCATGTATCGGCACGGCAAGGCCATACTTCTGCTATATACTGTAAAAACACCTTACCTGTTATTAGTAGAGATGGTCGAATTTTTTTTCAAAAATTCGACCATTTCGACGGTTTCGACTTAATTGCAAAGCCCCTGAGCATGGTATCATCACCAAACTTGCTGGAGATGTAGAGAAGGGTTGGGGGTATACAGCAAAAAAGAAAGTATGTCTCTAACACAAAAAGTTTTTTCACAACTTAAGTTCAAAGTCAAGAAAAAATTTCGAAAATTGGAATTTCGACTTTAACTTTGAACTTCATTTATGCAAAAACGACATGTGCTAGAGCAAAACTTCATTTTTTCAAATGTTCCTCCAACTCTTCTCTGCATCTCCTGAAATTTTGGTGAGGATACCATTTTCAGGGGCTTTGCAATAAGCTCACAAATTTAGGAAGTCGAAAAATTCGACCATCTCTAGTTATTAGGAAGGCTTCAATGTCTTCCCCTAAATGCAAATGAAAAATATCAATACCCTGGAGACTAGGCAGATCTGAATCTCTAGTAATAGAAAATACTACAATAGTGCTGTAAGATGAGATGATAACTAGTGAAGATTATGGATAGTTTCCATATGTTCCACTTCATTTAATCTCTCCCTCGCAACCATGAAACCGGCGCATTATTCGATAAAATAGAGACGGTAAATAAAATTCTAATCTTCTCCTTGTAGCGTTCTCTCTCTCTTTGTCATTCTGCATTGAGTCACTGCTTTCTACAAGAACCGTGTCTCTTGCCCTCCTTCTAATTGACTGACCCCTAGACGTCGAGCTGTCTTAGTATGGATGATACATTCAAGACAAATAACTAATCATACTAGAGCAGTAATAGGAGTTAGAACCCTCTTCCATCCTGGTAGTACTTTAAATGAAAGGTTTTCCTCTGGTGCTTATATATAAACGTAAAGGACAGAAACGTGAAGATGATTCTGTATTGTACAACCTGGTCCTCTTCTTTTTTTTACTTTTTATTGAGCCATCAGTGAGTGCAAGCACCCAAACAAAAGCTCGTGGTGCAACCAGTGCAAAGTAAAATGTGAGTGCACAAAAAGTGAAAACACTCCAAACAAGCACTGCCTGTGATGTCCCCGCCTCAAAAGGAGCTAAATGACCAGTACCCCCAGGGGGTGGCTAGTGGAATGGCAGCCGAAGCCACACGCCCCTCGGATGACCTGTTCCTCAACCGGAAAGCCAAGTCCCCCGGGTACTATGGTCCGGGTGCCCCTTTCCCCAGGTGACCGTGGCCGAAGCCTAGTCTCCGATGCTTCCAGGTCTTCCCCCGATCGCGTCTCCGGTGACATGAAGGGGGCGGGGGTAGGTGGCGCCATAGACCTCCATGTAAATAGAGGGGCGTCGTCTTTTTTCAGCATAACTCCGGCATCTCCAGTGAGTGGTTATTTATGCACAGGACCTCCGGCCGGGCAGGAAACATGCAAAACATGCTCCGGTGTGATTGCCCGTGCAGCTTTCTGGAGGCATTAGGGATGAGCGGCATAGTAAAAATATTCAAATTCATGATATTTTGTAAAAAATACTACTGATATTCAATTTGATATTTGCAATTTGAGTGTATGGCCATACATTGTCATTGCTGTAAATATATAAAATATATTCAGAATTATAATCGCACCAGGGTTACCTTCAAAATGAATGTGGTATTTATTTTTGCATTGCGAATATAAAAAGAATATTAAAATAAAAATAATTTTTTGACTTGCTAACTTTGTGAGCTGATTGAACAAATCATAAATATGAATACATACTGTTTTGACATATTTCAAACAATAAAGAAGTATTTTAGAGATTTTACCACAAAGTAATGCAAATCGAACAGGGTTTACCAACATATTGGTTCCCTGTTCCCTGCCAAGTTTTCTTCGAGGAAGCCTGGATGGCTGAAATTTTTAATAGATTCGAGCACAGGGGAGCTCAGTGAATGTGCATGTCGCTCGAATCTATAAAAAAAATATAGATATATAATGTATATGCCTAGCTTTACAGCTGCAGAGTTTTCTGAACAGAGAGAGGCCTGGGATGAGGGTTTACTACAAAAGAACATTTGTGAGGACCTCTGCTATACCAGGTACTGCCTGCTGGTGGCACTTTGCTTGCTCCCTGGTCACCAGCAGGTGGCTCCCTGCAAGAGTGGGCTATGTTGAGGACACCTGCTTCGTTGGCCTGAGGGCTATATAGGTGTTCCTCACCCACACACGCTTGCTGAGCATTCAACTTTTTCTGGACATCTGATCTGCAATCTGTACCTGATTCTGAACTGTGGACAATCCGAACTCTGATCAAGTTCACAATAAACCTGTTTGTTCACCATGAAAAAGTCAAAATTTCGTCTGAAAAATGTGATCCTCAATTTTTCGACCATCTCTACAAACAAGTACATGTCATGTCTTTGCTGAAATAGTACGGTATGAAAGTAACATTTCTCTTCAGAAGCTCCAGTACATCCCAGGTTTATATTTCTGCTTTCTTCTCTCGTATTACTGGTACTCAGTAGACACCTTCCTACCTTCTGCCCAGTACATCATATAATATTCTGTGTTCTTCTGTAGTGACATTATATTACAGCTTTTCATAATCACAAGGCAAAGGTCATGATTACGGCTTCTGCTTTATAAACTGTTCTCTGTCTAGAGACACTCTTGTCCTTATCACAGTTGACCTTTCTATCATCTACAAAACACATGGTCTCTGGCCTCTGGTCTGAACTGCAGATCAGGAGGAATCTCAATGACCAGTAGAGATGGTCAGAAAAGTTTAAAATCAAGTTGCAATTTGAAATTCAAATGTAAATTTGAACATAATTTATGTAAAAACTATTTTCCAGCATATAAGACGACTTTTAAACCCAGAAAAACTTAAGTCGGGGGTTGTCTTATATGCTGAAACCTTGGAACAATTGGAACAATCTACCATCCTGCATATGGTGGGGGTGCTCAAAAATGGCCTCCAATGGAGAAGTCTTCCAGTCATAGATCCCCACTTCCCTCCTAATCTCCCCTTATCCCTCTCCCTTTCTCCCTCCTCTGGGACAAAGCCAATGTGCTCACTAGAGGCTGCGGCCCCATTGGCTGAAACTGGTATTGCAGCTTTTAACACATTAACCTCCCCAGCGCACTGCTGAGGTCCATTTTTCTTTAAGTTGTAGGCCTGTAACTTTTCAACATCGGGGACACCGGGACAGCGCAAAAACGTAAGTAAGCGCTGCCTGGAGCCCCGATGTGTGCTGGACGGCACCATCTTGTCCAGTGCGATAGAAGCAGTAGCAGCGCTGGACGCGATGCTGCCGTCCTGACCGCTAGGGCGGTTAAAACACCTTCACTTATGTATAAAAGTTACAATTTTGGTTTGCCAAAAATCTTTACGTTTTTATTGTTAAATGTATACAATTTATGTCATTTGGTTAATCACAGGGAAACATTTCCCTGTTGCAGTATTCAGACTAGCACATATATGACTGAAATTACATTTGATATCATTTACAGAGAGTGTTGCCTGCTGCACTGCTTTCCTGCTGCTCTTTACTCGTTGATGGTGCCCTACAGATGAGTTGCTGCCTAGGGTGGACCAATCCCCTGTTTAAGTTATGGTAAAGGCCCCCATACACCTTACAAACTTTCCATACAATTTCTGTACAATCAACTTTTCTTTTACCAAAACCATGTAATATGATGACCTTTCTAATCCTTCCAATCACTATGTATTCTATCAGGGAGGACCCGGGACTTCATAGCAGTGATATATACCTTCCAATCACTATGTATTCTATCAGGGAGGACCGGGCACTACATAGCAGTGATATATACCTTCCAATCACTGTGTATTCTATCAGGGAGGCCACTATACTACATAGTTGTTGGTAGATCTAATGGAAATTGTATGGAGCAATCTAAAGGTGTATGGGGGGCTTTAGAGTCACATCTTTGGTCTGCTCTTTATCCCCCTAGTATCTTTATTATAGCCATGCAGGGCTGTTGTGACAACAGGTGATTGAGAATAAAGATATAAATGAAAACTTTTTCTTCGCAGATCCAAATATAACAACATATGCCGATACATCACTTCTGGTACATGGAACGCACAGTTCCTTGTTCCAAAACCAGAAGTGACGTCAGTTGGACTTCGAGTCTGGCCCGTGTCAGGTACAAAACTAGAGATTGGGTGTCTACCGGATTTCTAGTACAAAAAAATAATTCTTCCTCCGGCCGGCAAGGGTGCGAAAAGGTCTAGATGGAGGAAGAATTATAGGCTTCTTTTTCGCCGGCAAATGGGGCGGGTGGAACACCTGTACTGTTCTCTGGTGAAAAGAAGAGCGAACATTCAATGTCCGCCGGGTGGACAGTTCGGCCATTACTAGTCAGAGTAGGCGAAACTTGTTGAGATGGAGTAATCCATAGTCATTGTCAGTACAAATATGTTGCTTTAATGGATAAATCATGACATTTGATTGTGCTATACTTTATACTTTATTGAAAATTAACAAATAAAACTAATTTAAAATTGTGAATACTTTTAAGGTACTGCCTGTAAAGTCCCTTTATCCCTGATTGGATTTTTCCAATGAGGGAGACACACTCCTTCCTTCTTCAAATATTATGTTGGGATGTGGCAGACCAATCTATAAATAGTGACTGAACCCCTTAAACCAATCTTTGCTCTGTAGGTAGATGTAAGGTCATGTGTCCACTGCTGTTTCCCTGAGCTGCCCAAAAATAGGACACTTGCTGGCACATTTGCCGGTGGATTTCCAGTAACTTGCCTATGTCATTGACATTAATGATGAGTGGCAATATTCGAATTCGTGAATAGGCGATATTTGCCGTATATGTTCGCAATTCGAATATTCGAGCTCCACACTAATTGGCATTTGAAATAAAAAAAAACATATATTATGTATATTCCAAACTCTAGATTTTAACTGCAAAAGTTAGCTCTGCAGCTCGGTGGGGAACAGAGTCAACTCCGTTGTCTGTTCCTCAAGCATCATCCACCCTCCATCAGTACCCAGTCCACCACCACCCCCCCCCCCCCCCCCCCCCTGATTTGGTGGAGGGTGATGTGCTAGCGGAGGATGGATAATGCTGTGCACCCTTTGTGTGCCAGCATTAACTTTGGATGGAGACACTGGTCCATCCAAAGTAATAAGCCCCCCATACACGTTCCCATTTTTCGTACGAATTTTGCCCGACCGACCAACGTGGTCGGGAGATTAATCGATAAAGAGATTAATCAGGTGTGGAATTATGTACCTGACCAATCCCGATTTCTCAAAATCGACTGGAAAATCGATCAGGACCGATTCGGACCTGTCTGTAAATTTTGATCGATCTGCTGTCAATAGTGTCGGGCCGATCGATCGGTGATAATTCGAATTCCGATTTTTCATACGATTTCCGACCGACCATAACATTTAAGGTGAAAATCGGGTGACCTGATCGGACGAAAAATCGGTCGGGAGAAAAATCGGAACGTGTATGGGGGGCTTTAGAGATAGTATTTTTACTTAAGTACTTATAAGTTATTATTAGAAACCCAAAACATTAGAATATTATCTTCTAGTCTTAGTCAGCACTGGGTTTAAACATTGGTAACCATTCATAATCTATATGCACATAAAATAAAGCCATTTATGAGTGATAATCATCATTAGACCGCTGGGAGAATTTGTAAGGTGAAGTTATTAGACCTTCTAAACCATTAACCTCTCAAATTAGCATCATTGTTTCGTGTATGAAAGCTTACCAAATCTCATCAGCTAAAAGTCATTTCTACAAAATGACGGCAATATAAAATCAACTACGAGCGAAAAAAATGTCAGAAGTTCAGATTCACCAAATATTATGGAAATGTATTCTGGACAAACTGAGTGAATAGATACAACTCACCCCAGAGGAGCCGCAGTATGAAGTGGGGGTTCCTGGTGGATGATAAACAGATTGCCACTGATGCAGTTATGAATAGAGATGGTCGAATTTTTCAACTAGCTAACTTTGTGAGCTGATTGCAAAGCCTCTGAGCATGGTATCATCACCAAAATTGCTGGAGATGTAGAGAAGGGTTGGGGGAACATTGTAAAAAAACGTTTTGCTATTCAATATCATAAATATATTTATGCTATATCATAAATTAAGTTCAAAATCAAAGTCGAAATTCAGATTTTCGAACTTTTCACTTGACTTTGAACTTAATTTATGCAAAAAATATTTGTGTAAAGGCCCCCATACACGTGTCGGATTCCCACCGGATTCCGGCACGATCGATTCCGGGCGCGTGCACGCCAACCGATTGTGCCGGAATCGCATGCAGCCCACCTTGTCCAATCGATCAGGTCCGATCGTTCAGGGGCCCAGAATCGGATCCAACAGAGAACCAAGATGTTGGTCTTTTTGATCCGATTCTGCCCGGATCAGGGGGAGTTGCCATTTGTGAGGTGGACAATCGGACACGGAATCGTCCCAGAATCCGTTGGACAAGGTGGTATGCAGCGATGGATACTCTTAATTGCCCGATTGATCACACCTGCGATTCCCGGCAGAATCGCCGGAATCGATCAATTGGCCATGGAATCCGACACGTGTATGGCTTGCTTTAGAGACAAACATTTTTGTTTGTGATATACCCCCAACCCTTCTCTACATCTCCAGCAAGTTTGGTGATGATACAATGTTCAGGAGCTTTGCAATTAACTCGAAATTTTAAAAAAATTTCGACCATCTCAACTTTGGCCAGGTCCATCCGAGAACAGGCGGATTGGACTTTTAACCTCCTTAGTGTTCATGACGAGCCCATCTCGTCCAGAGTTTGTGTGAAGAACAAACTCTGGATTAGCTGGGCTCCCATGAAAGCCGCATATCCCCGGAAAGCTATGACGATGCTGCTTCCAGCTGCTGCTTGCAGTGCCATAGACCTCCACGTTAATGGAGGGGCCTCTGCTTTCCAGCCCTCACAGCCGGTGTCATGAATGGCACCGGCTGTGTGGAGAGGGGAGGGAGGAAATGGCAGGCAGTGTACCTTGTACACTGCTGCCATTGCCTGTACCACACTGTTAAAAACGGCGAGGTACAGGAGGTGGGCTAGGGAGGTTAAAGAAGTCCAGTTCGTGAGCAGATTCAAATTCCCCGCCTCTCGGTGGAGAATTTTATTAATTTAATTCAGGAAAATCGGAAGTGACATCACATCCAGTACCTGGTTCCGATTGCCAGATGTGACACTGACTCTCCACTGCTCACATAGATCTGCAGAAGAGATGGTCGAAAATCTTGAGGACCAAATTTTTTAGTAAAAATTTTTTATCACATTTTTTAAAATTGATTTCTTGTCAAAGTTTTTGTTAAATCACAATTTAGATTTTTCTACAAAAAAAGTTGAAATTTAATCTAGCTGAGGATAAGTTGATTTTAAAGGCCCTGAACATAGGATCATTACCAATATTGCTGGAGATATAGAGAAGGGTTGAAACATTTAAAAAAAAATTATTGCTCTAGCATACATCGTTTTTGAATAAATAAAGTTTAAAGTTCTGACTAGCTGTGAGCTGATTGCAAAGCTCCTGTACAAGCAATCATCATCAGAATTACGGCAGATGTAGTAAAAGGTTGAGGAAACATTTAAAAAAAAATACTGTTCTAGTATATTTCATTTTTGCATAAATTATGTTCAAATTCAAAGTGAAAATGTCGTCTTTAGAAATGTAGTCTTGACTTTGAACATAATTTATGCAAAAATGAAATATGCTAAATCAATACTTTGAAAAAAAAAATTTTTCCCAACCTTTCTCTGTATCTGCAGTAATTTTGGTGGTGAGTATTTGTACAGTAGAGATTGTCGAATGTTTCGACTTGCTCACTTTGTGAGCTGATTGCAAAGCCTTTGAACATGTTATCATCACCGAAATTGCTGGAGATGTAGAGAAGGGTTGTGGGAACAGTGGGGAAAAAACGTTTTGCTCTAGCACATGTCGTTTTTGCATAAATTAAGTTCAAAGTCAAAGTCGAAATTCCGATTTGCTAAATTTTGACTTGACTTTGAACTTAATTTGTGCAAAAACTATTTGTGTTAGAGACATAATTATTTTTTGTGGTACACCCCCAACCCTTCTCTACATCTCCAGCAAGTTTGGTGATGATACCATGTTCAGGGGTTTTGCAATTCACTCGAAATGGTTGAAATGGTAAAAAAATTTAAAAAACAATTCGACCATCTCTATTGTACTTTAGCTGTGCAATCAGTCAGCTAGTGAAAATGTGAAATTTCTACAATGTAGTAGAGATTTCAAAATCGAAAATAATTTCAATGTGAGAACTTGATAAAGTCTACTTTTAAGTAGTGATGAGTGGCATAGGATATATTCGAATTTGCCATATTTCACGCATAATTCAACTAATATTCGATTAGATATTCATACATATTCGCGATATGGACATAACTCCATAACTGATTAGAATTCTTGTTTCCAGAACATGAATGGGCCTGGATTTAATTTCATATGTATTTTGCTTGGATTATAGGTAGTGATGGCCAAAAAGTTCACAGTTCGCTATGCCGGACATTATGGGTGTTCGACCCGCCCCCCTACTCCTTAACATGGAGACAAGGTGTGACCCCTATAGTCAGGTGGTACAGTACAGCCAATAACACTTCCTTTCACTCTTGGAGGACACCCGACCCCTTTGTAAAAGAAGCCACGGCCATTTTACATGTATCATGTGTCTCCAGTACTAGATAGATAGGGAGAGCTGCTGCTGATTGAGGGATCGCTGAGCTACTTTACTATTATACTCCATCCAGTGATCTGTAGCTATAGCTGAGGTGTTCTGTTACATGTAGTTCATGATTACTGTGCCCCAAAAGTCCTTCTTTGGGGTGGGGTATGCTGTGTTATGCATTGCAGAGAGATCTGACTAAATGTGATGCTGCAGAAGGTACTGTCCGGTAACTATTGGCAAAATCTGTAATCTAGATGTGATTTCCGGCCATTAGACCTGAAGAAAACAGCATTTGAAAAAATCCATATTTTGGGGGAGAAGTTTAGCCATTGATCCCCCTCTGGCATGACACTGTCCAGGTGGTCGCACCGTTTTGTCTTTTTTTTCTTTGTATTTTGGCCACAAATATGACCTGAAGGTGTGAGAAGTTTGCCCTCCATTAAAGTCAATGGAGGTTCGGCGTTCTCATGTTCGCGGTGGGTATTTGCAGAAGTTCGATTCGCCTGTTCGCGAACAGTCACAGATGATGTTTGGCCATCACTAATCTGGCTGTCCTCATCATGGGTTTGGGGTGATAAGTCACAGCGATGACATCATGGAGTACACCAGCCATAACTCACTGTGCTCCATGTCCAGCAGGATGAGATGGAGACGTATGATGAGAACGGATGGCTGTGTTCCTCCGCTCAGCCTCACCTCTATTTATAACTTACTGATCTGATTTATCTTCGGTTATTTTCCTGGCTGTATCCAGCTCTTCAGAAATTAGCTTTGTTTGTGTTTCTGTAACGCTGAGCATGAATGAATCCCCGAGCCGAGCTATAAAACATCAACTCATCTTGTTATCATCCCCGACTGGTCACAACACATTGTGTCAATGGACATTATGTTAAATGTGTAGTTTCTTTCATTTAAACAATACAAAATACTCCGATGATATGGCATGAGGTCATCATGATGAGGGATGAGGAAATGTTTAGGTAAATATTTTAAAAGCGGAACTCTAAACTTTCCTCTTGAGCAATAGTCCAGGCCGAGATTAGAGATTTACCCATTTATTTCTGTGGTGAGTTGGGGGGTGCACTTCATCAGAGCCAAGGAGAGAGGAGGAGCTGCAAGGGTACTGTCAGGGCCACAGGGCCCCGGTGCCAGCATCTGCAGGCGCACGCTCCCGCCTCTCCTTCCGTCACAGCTGTTGATTGTGACATAACTGTCTTGTCACCCATTGTCACCGCAGATTTAGTTGCTTATTAATGCAGGGTTTTTGTGTCCACCTTCTGCAGACATGGGGAGAGCTAGAGGGCATACACAAGTGGCACTGCACCTGTTAATAAGCCTCTGGCATCTCCTCCCTTATATAAACCGAATGGTGCATGGCTGCCCTGCCCGTGATAGTGTAAATTTCCTGAACTACTGGGTTCCTCTTACCAATCAGTTTGTGAGCTCAAGAGTTAACATTGTGTATGACCCCTGCTTGCCTTCAGACTACTCTTTGGATTAACCCTTGGAGACCATGTTTGATTGGACTGATCCTCTGTGTATGACTCCTGCTTGCCTCTGCACTACTCTTCTGATTAACCCTTGGATACTGTGTTTGGTTGACTGATCCTCTGTGTATGACTCCTGCTTGCCTCTGGACTGCTTCTCTGCTTAACCCTTGGATACTCTTGTTTAGTTGGACTGATCCTCTGTGTATGACCCCTTCTGTGAACCTGGACTTTTGCATCTACCTTTGTTCCTGTACTCACTTCCTAGGGGGTCCTTGGAGGGTTTCACCAGTCTTCAGCACTCAGGTGGGATACCTTGTGCGTCAAGTCCTGGGGGCAACCGAAGTCGTGTAGGCGTATCGTGCCGCCTGTTCAAGCGGGGGCTTGTCTATAGGTAAAAGACCACAGCGGCGATTGGGGTATCTGACCTGAGCTATAGATTGGTGATTCCTCAGAGACCCTCACAATTACTCCTTAAGCCCCCAATACACATTTAGATTCCTTTATGATCGGTTGGCAGATCGTCATGCGTGCATGGTGACGTCGTGAATCGGCCATGCACCCTTTGTGTGCTAGCATTTACTTTGGATGAGGACGCTGATAAACTTTGCTCCAGAAATAATTTAAAAGCAAATCCTGAAACCATATTGCATCGATTCTCTACTGTACACAGAGATCCCAAAGATATATTATAGCAGCCTTGAGCCTTAAATTAAATAACTTTTTTGAAGCATGGTGTAAAGGAAAAAGCTGCACATTAGCTGGACAAGACTCTATGACCTTTGTAAATGAACTCCTGGGGAGCCGAAACACATTAGGGCAATAAAGTATTAGATCACTGCCAGTAAGTGTAACTATGGACCACAACCTGGAAACCACAGATAAGGTCATTACTCCTTGTGGGGTGCTCTGGTGAATACCAGGGGGCCCCTCACTTGTCTGGTGGCACGGTAGTTACACTGCTTTCGTGGTTCACCCGTGACACACCCTCTCTTCCTGAAAGCCAAAGATGTCACCTTGAATGGTGATACACATTATTGTTTCTGAACCCAGAAAATATTTGGGATGCCATGTAAATGACGCATTTTATATAATGCTTTGTATTATGAACAGTTTTGGCTTTGGGGGGGGCTATGGGAGGTTCACATTTTGGGTATTTTAATTATTTCTTATGAAAAAATCAATCAAACCTTCTTAAAACAGAAGGTATTTACATGGCCAAATCTATCACAAATCCCAAAAGTTTAGGTAGAAACCCTTGTTTCCGGATAGTGGGTGGAGCCATGCAAATTTTTCCTTTACGCCCCATCAGCCAAATGCACATCCAGAACCGCTGGTGTACAGTGCCAATATAACCTTATGGTACAGAGCCATTTATTCTCAAATTGCATACAGATGCTTTAGGCTCATCGGCCATCATTAGTGCAGTGCATGGAAACCATGGCTCTATGGAGTGGGGCTTGGGAGCCGAACAAAGAGAAGTAACCATGAAAGTTATGGTGAGAAGGGATGAAAGGAATCAAAAAGCCCTCAAGTCGAGCACCATAACCTTCATGGTTATTCCTCTTGACTATTACAACCCTTGGGAGCCAATTAAGTTTATAAGTCAAGATTGTCCGTTCCTGTGTCCCGGTATTTGGGGATCATGCTGCATGGAGGTTCTCCCCTTCGGGTGCCTCCGGCAGCAGAGTGCCACTGCATCCGCGCATCGCCATGGAGACGGTGGACCGTGTTACCATGTCACTGAGTGATCGGAGGCTGTGGGCGGGGTTACCCGTCTCCATGGTGATGGTGGGGGATTTAACGGGGCGGGTGCGGGCAGCTGTCCACACGCACCTGGGGTGTGGGGAGCTGATTGTCAGCATGGAGTCTGAATAGACTGTGGGTAAGTTTCTTTTGGTTGGTTTGGTTTTGGACTCCGATATACATGCAGGACATTTACATAGGGTTACATAGGGCTGCAATTTTCCCTCATCACCTCCTGTACAGAACTTGCACATGCTATGTAGGTTGGGGATGGGGGGGGGGGCATATTTAGCTTATATTCATACACACGCTGCAGCTATCATGAGCACTTTCATAACACTCAATCACTACACAGGAGGTCACCATTAGTTTGTTTTGCAGTAGTTTCCTACAACACACATCATGCCCCCCACTTTTTACTCCATCACACACTAGGGAAAACACAGTATACACATTTTAGCTCACATTCTTGCTTAGTTTTTGGGTCACCCACTTATATATGTTTCAGTTGCAGTATGGTTGTTTAGTCTTATGCAGGTATCCATTTCTGATTTCAGGCAATCATACCTCTGGTGATCATGCTGGGATGGCTATGCGCGCCCTTGCCCCTGGCATCGTCCCCCGCTATCTCTGCCTCTTGTGTCGGGTGGTGTGTGTGGGGGGTCGCCCCGGCGGTGGTCATCGCTGGCCCCATCGCACCTGGGTTGTCATCAAGTATTGTAGTGACCAGGGTATGCACCTTATCTGTATATATGTGTGTATTGTATACTCTGCCCGGTGTCACCCTATTCTGTACAAAATTGTGTATATGACTTTAAATTATCAATGTATTCCTCAGCAGCAGGTGCAGGGATGACTAATGGCTTCTAGCTTCCCGCTTTTTTTCTGGCCATACATTGTAACTATTGAGATCTGCCTGGAGATAACTTACTGCCAGCCTCCAGACAGAGGGTATAAAATATACCTCCTTAGGCCCTCCTTAGTCAGAGTTGTGTTAGCTCCTGAACCACCTACAGCCAGTGCCGTGCAGCCTTGTGGAGCCTTCTCCTGTATTTTCCTGGGTTCTCCCGCTGGCCGTCCCTCAGCAATGCCCGGGACCAAGGACCCCCATCTGTGGTGACCGAAAGGGTTTGTCCCATGGACCAGGACTGCCTTCCCTCGAACGTGCCCGAGCAACCGGTAGGTGCTAACGCTAGGCAGACGCAGGATTCCTCCCTACTCAACCTCACCGCCCACTATTCCCTATTGCCATAGACACTTGGACTGTACCTGACCCCCTCTCACTGGGACGAGAAGCCATTAGTCTCCTTGCAACTGGTAGCCATTTTCACTGTAACAGTAGTTACAGTGTGTGCCCATTCCCAGGCTTGGGTTTGGTGATTGGACTGTATTATTCCCTTCCCCCCCTATGCCTTCCACGACACTACACTTGGTGTCACGAACAGGATGTTCGCAACTGTCGGCTCCATCCCCTAACACACTCCACATGGCACACCAGTCACTGCTTACAGACTGCGCGCTTTTGCCCAATGGCCCGCCCAGAGACTTGTCATCCAGCAGCGCCTGGGAGGAGTCAGGCTGCTGCGACAGAGAACTTAAAAGAGCGCCCCCACTGTGGCCGCCTCCTCTTCTGCACGTGGATGCCCATCCGTGGAGAACGCCGCTGCACACCTGCTCCTCCACCATGGTGTCCGTGCTCGACACTGGCCTCCGCTTCCTCCCAGCTGAACTGGCCCTCATCACCTGCCAGGGAGCCCAACACCTGGTCGCTGTCTGCGGCCATTGCCAAGAACTTTCCGCCACCTTTGGGCCCTGGTCCAGCTGTCCAACTCCTTTTTACCATGCGGCCCCAGCCTAAGCCCACGCAGGAGCGCACTATCCACGGCCTGCTACTACCAGCCCCAGATGCCAGTTTGGCCCTCGAATGGGAAGACGACGCCCCCTCTACCCAGTGGGGTCCCGGTTCAGCCCGCTCTGCATCCCCAGTTTCCCCTGAAAAGGGTCAAGACCTCTAACCACCGCGGAGGAGAGCTTTGCCTGCCTGGATCTGTCTGCCAGTCCGTCCCCTGATGACGCCGCACCTGTGCCATCTGCCGTTGCCCTGCTGCTCGCTGCTGCTGGAACACTGCCGCCACCGGTCAAGCCCGCTGAGTTCCCGGTGCCCACTACGCCCGCCGACACTCCTGCAGAGGTGTCTCCGGAGGAAGGAGACGCACTGCCAGCTGATGACATCCCCAGCGCTTCACCGCCACCGCAGGGTCCTGCCGAGGAAGAGGCCTCCTGTTCACCTGCTGCCTGCCGTGTTGCCGCGCCGGAGGGACCTATTGCCGCCAGACTGGTGAGAGAATGCCCCCCTGTACTGGCCATAGATAAATACCCCGATGCCCCGGACGAT
>CM070032.1:224996252-225007798 GCA_036250615.1 Ptychadena robeensis
TGTGATAGTGACGTCACAGAGGCAGAGCGATGCATTCTGGGGCCCCACTCAGAGCTGATGGTTTCCCAGCAGTCTTAGCTCTAACAAGCGACCTCGGCGCCGCGGCTCAACGTCACAGCATGGGTTGTGCTACCTCGGAAAAACGGTCTTTCCTGCTGTAAGATTTATTTATTTTTCTTTTTGGACAGTGATTGCCCTATCTATTGGCAGCCTGATGCTAATAGTGCAAAGTGACCTACAACATGGTAGGTCCGCTTTAAGTTCAAAGTCAAAGTTGAAAGGTCGATTTTTGAAAATTTTACTTGACTTTGAACCTAATTTATGCAAAAACTATTTGTGTTAGAGACATACTTTTGTTTGAAGTATACCCCCAACCCTTCTCTACATCTCCAGCAAGTTTGATGATGATATCATGTTCAGGGGCTTTGCAATTTACTCAAAATCATTGAATGTGTGTGGGAAAAGTGATGCCCCCATCAACATGGAGGTCTATGATGCCCCTTTCGGTGTCACCAATGATGCCAAAGTCTTGGGGCCAGAAGAACTCCGCGAGCCTGCAGCCATGCAGAAATGCTGCAGGTTTACTGAGCACCACCGATTATGTCCGATTATTAGTTTGATCCCCAGGAGGTTAAGTGTTTTTTGAAACACAATGCCCCCTTATGTTAAAATAATACTGCACACCTCCTTCCCACCTGCATCTATAATTATCAGGATGTGCCAGCCTTGATCATGTGATGTGTTCATATTCCAGATGCACGTAACTCTTCCCTTCCCTGACCAGTAAAAGGGCCATACAATTCTTTCTTTTGGTGTCTGGCTTCCTTTGCATTGTTGGTAGAGATGGTCGAATTTTTTTTCAAAAATTCGACCATTTCACCGGTTTCGACTTAATTGCAAAGCCCCTGAGCATAGTATCATCACCAAACTTGCTGGAGATGTATAGAAGGGTTCGGGGTATACTGCAAAAAGAAAGTAAGTCTCTTACACAAATCGTTTTTTCACAAATTAAGTTCAAAGTCAAGTAAAAAATTCGAAAATCGGAATTTCGACTTTAACTTTGAACTTAATTTATGCAAAAACTACATGTGCTAGAGCAAAACTTATTTTTTTCAAATGTTCCCACAACCCTTCTCTACATCTCCAGCAATTTTGGTGATGATACCATTTTCAGGGGCTTTGCAATAAGCTCACAAAGTTTGCAAGTCGAAAAATTCGACCATCTCTAATTGTTGGTCTTGATAGGTACAGATCTGTGAAGGGGAGGTGGTTAGGGTAGGTTGAAGTAGGTAGAGGATGATAGGCGCACTTAAAACTTACTTATCCTATGGTAGACATCCAGTACCCAATACCGTATTCACTCAAGAATAAATCAAAAAATGTGCGGAGAAATCAGCTTATACAGCCTCCCCATACACGTTTAGATTGTGACCCGATGTTTTGGCCGATCGACAATCAATCAATCGTCCGAAACATCGGATCACAATCAGCCGGGCACCCTTTGTGTGCCAGCACTGTCCATCGGCGTCCCCATTCAAACTAAGGGCCGGCACACAAAGGGTAGCTGCCAATGCTGTGAGTGATGGAGAGCAGCATGATGACATCATCACATTGCACAGCTCATCTGTCTGTCCCCACTCTTTACGTGTGTGAGGACCGTTAGACCGATCTAAGAATTACTGACATGTCCTTAATGGCTAAGATTGATTTGGTGGTCAGTTTTGGTCCTTTAAGCTTTAGATGGGCATTCGATTTTTCTGAAAAATCTGGTGGAAATCTAAGCATGTATGGGGGCTTAAATCAGGATCAGAGTAAGGGTCCCATCTACCTGCTCATGTATAGTGATGAGCGACTAGGCAATATTCGAATTCGCGTAATTTCGCCAATATCCGCCATAATATTCGATTCCATATTCGTAATCTCGAATATCCGCACTTACGACATGAATTGCGATCTACAGATCGCAATTGCGATCAGATAAGCGCAATGCATGCAAGTCAATGGAGCTCGGATATTCGACTGGGAGAATATCCGTCATTTCCATTTAAAAAAATCGCATTGCGATTATATAATCGCGATCCCATTCATTCCAATGGATCGCGATTGTAAAATTGCGATTATACGATCGCGATAAATCGCAAAAAATCGTGATCGCGTCGGATATCCGATAATATATTCACGAATATTCGCGAAATGGCGAAATAGCGATATTCGAGCTAAATATTCGAAAATCGAATATTCAAGCTCAACACTACTCATGTAGTTGCTGGTCTTCCTGTGGGCTCCAGCAGCCTCTGTGGGTGGTCCTATGATCCTTCTTCTGTATTTTATCTGCAGCATTCCCAGCTGGACTCGGCTGGTGGAATGCAAATAATCTTGGGCGGCAGCGCCATCTTGTGGACATTTAGTATTGCAGTTGGTGGAATTTCATTTTGAAAAATCCACTATCTGCCTTGTAGTAGCTACTGCATTTCCCACTTTAGGCTTATACTCGGGTCAATATGTTTTTCAAGTTTTTGTAGATAAAATGTGTTACCTCTGCTTATATTCGGGTCAGCTTATACTCGAGTTTGAGCCCAGATACTCAGGTAAGCTCTAGAATCATAAAGCTTCTGGCCTGCTACTACCCTCTCTATAAGTGATGGCCGAACTGTCCGCAAGGCGTGGATGTTCGCCCTCCATGGATGTTCGCCCTCCTTCTCGCCGGCGAGCAGTGCGGGTGTTCGACCCGCTCCGTTCGCCGGGAGGAGAAGATCACTATTCTTCCTCCGGCAGGATCAGAACCTGTGTGATCGTGCCGGAGGAAGAATCTTTTCACTAGAAGACCGGGCATAAAGCCGGTCTCCTAGTGAAAAAACTGGCTCGGAGCAGGAAGTGACGTCAGTGACGTCACATCCGGCACCCTTACCCAGGAACTATGCGTTCCAGGGTGCGTTCCAGTGACCGGATGTGACGTCACTGACGTCCCCTAGAGGCGGAGAATTTGAATCTGTCCGCGAACAGGTGGACGGCGGACGTCTTTAGAAGTCCGACCCGCCCGTTCGCGGACAGTCCTGGCCGATGTTCGGCCATCACTACTCTCTACCTACTGACCACATTGCCACCTAATGGTGACTACATCATCCCTCCATAAATACAGAGCAGTCAATGTAGCCCCCCCAGGCAGCATAAGCAGTGCAATTCTTATAAAAGGAAAACAATGTGGGCCCCATATAGAACGATGTATTACACTTTTGTTCTACACATTATAATACTTTGATCTATGCGCAAGCTATTTCCAGGTTTATACAAAAGTAAAGAAAACATTTTTGGCTGAGGTTGCTCCTGTATATTTTTACACGTTCTCTACTTCTTTGGAACATCCATATGTTTGTATGATAACCTCCCCGCAGAATGTAGCCATTGCTTTGCATAATTTTCTCTCACACCTCTTCTATCCTCCACACAAGCCTGCCAGCTGTAGCGAGGGAAGAGCCTCACTCACTGAAGTGTAAGTAAAGGAATGATTGCTGGCTGGAGTGTGCGTGTTGGTCTGTTACCCTGGCAAGGTGATGGGATGTTTGGTGTAAGCCCAGCACCCGCATCCTGCACACAACCCTGATAGGAGGACAGGATGGGGTATCAGTTACCCTTTGGTGACATCTAGTGGTCAACACAGAGATTGCAGGCAGAATTAATATTACATGTAGACAGACAACCTTAGACTTAAAGTGTCACTTACAGAACAGCATGTTATATATTTCAGCTTACCAGGTTTAAAAATAGTTTCTGCATTCGTTTATTTCTCAAACCGTGCGCTTTCGTGAAGATCGATCAGCCACAAAATGTCCGGCAGATCGAAAGTGCCCACCGGGAGTGACTGATCCATGTCACCCAAAATCACGATCGGTCAGAGAACGGACATGTCAGCCGGCAAATAGCGCTCACAAATGGTGCGCTCTGATTCTTTAAATGACTGGCCGCAGCATGATGCCATTATCACGCTGCAATTGGCTGTTCGAGGATTGCGCCAGGAGCTTTATGTGTATGGGGGGCTTTAGGTGCTGATCCAACCAGTGACACATATTAGGGTGGCTCCCTACTCTCCACTGGATGAAGATTGTAGCCAGCAGCATTGTCGTCCTGTAAGCTAGGAGTACACGGGACAATTTTTTCACAGATTTTAGCACAGCTGAGTTGGAAAACCTTGTTCGATATCCTATACTTTTGATCCCCATCGGATGGGCTGCCAATGACGTCATCACACTGCTGCTGAGAATTCTTGAACCGCTCAAATATTGAGCCGTGTATCCCTGCCTATAGTGTTCAATGGATTCGATTTAGATGGCATAACAACCAGGGCCAGTTCTTCCGCTATGTAGGTATGCGGATGCATAGGGGCCTCCCCTGGTTCCCGTTACTCTACCCCACAAGCATATTCCGCATGTCTCCTGACACGGCCGCACTGACATCCGTACTGACATACTGAGGTGTTGGGGTGGACAGTGGGGTGTTGTCTGAGCGGTAATTATGTATACATGCACAGACTGTGTAAACAATTTACATATTCCTTACAAGCTGTGCAAGAGCATTGACACAGAGTGACAGTTTTGTGCTAAAAAAAACCTTCTGCTTACAGTAAAGGGCTGTCAGTGCGCTTGTATTCTATTTTATCTACAATACTTATAGATACAGAGATGAATGGAGACTGATGGCTGATCCTGCTTTTGCCTACACAGGAAGCCAATATGAGACGTGATGAAATAATCCTGGCTGCCAATCAGGTAACATCCACCTGATTAACCCCCCCTGCAGTCCCATTATTTCTGTATACCGTACAATGTTGAAACATAATAGGATGAATATCCGCCATTGCGAATATCCGAAATATTGTGAATTCTCGAATATTCTCGCTCAACACTATTGATTATGAGATTTTCAAAGAGCTTTCTTACAGGAGAACCTAGGAGAACTTGTCATCCCTTGCCATAAACTGACTCCATTGTAAAGGTTCTGGTGCCAATACAGTGTTTGGCTGTCATAGATAGAGATGGTCGAATTTTTCGACTTCCTAACTTTGTGAGCTTATTGCAAAGCCCCTGAAAATGGTATCCTCACCAAAATTGCTGGAGATGTAGAGAAGGGTTGTAGGAGCATTTGAAAAAAAAAAGTTTTGTTTTAGCACATGTCATTTTTGCATAAATTAAGTTCAAAGTTAAAGTCGAAATTCCGATTTTCGAAATTTTTACTTGACTTTGAACTTAATTTGTGAAAAAACTATTTGTGTTAGAGACATACTTTCTTTTTTGGAGTATACCCCCAACCCTTCTCTACATCCCCAGCAAGTTTGGTGATGATGCCATGCTCAGGGGCTTTGCAATTAAGTCGAAACCGTCGAAATTGTCGAATTTTTGAAAATAAATTCGACCATCTCTAGTCATAGATGCTCTGCCACAACGCCCTCTCGCCTTGTGACTTATTACAAAGTTACGCTAAACATTTTGCTTCCAAAACTCATCAACACCTTCAAAACTGGAGCTTCCTTGTGTATTCAGAGCCAAGGTGTTATCACAATGTTCAGCTAAGAAACAAAATATAAAGACATAGTGTTGAGCTCGAATATCGTTATTTCGCCATTTCGCGAATATATCATCGGATATCCGACACGATCGCGATTTTTCACGATCTATTGCGCTTTTATAATCGCGATCCATTGCAATGAATGGGATCGCGATTATATAATCGCAATGTGATTTTTTAAAACGGAAATGACGGATATTCTCCCAGTCGAATATCCGAGCTCCATTGACTTGCATGCATTGCGCATATTTGGTCGCATTGCGCTTTCTCGGATAATCGCAATTTCGGATTCCGCCATTCTCTATTGACTTGCTTGCATTGCGCATATTGGGTCGCAATTGCGATTGTTGGATCGCAATTCATGTCGTAAGTGCGGATATTCGAGATTACGAATATGGAATCGAATATTATGGCGGATATTCGCGAAATTACGTGAATTCGAATATTGCCTAGTCACTCATCAGAGATGGTCGAATTTTTCGACTTGCTAACTTTGTTAGCTGATTGCAAAGCCCCTGAACATGGTATCATCACTAAAATTGCTGGAGATGTAGAGAAGGGTTAGGGGAACATTTGAAAGAAAAAAGTATGGCTCTAGCACATGTCATTTTTGCATAAAGTAAGTTCAAAGTTAAAGTCGAAATTCCGATTTTCGAAATTTTTACTTGACTTTGAACTTAATTTGTGAAAAGACTATTTGTGTTAGAGATATACTTTCTTTTTTGGAGTATACCCCCAACCCTTCTCTACATCTCCAGCAAGTTTGGTGATAATACCTTGTTCAGGGGCTTTGCAATTAAGTCGAAACCGTCAAAACATCTCTACTCATCACTATAAAGACAGCAAAAACAATTTCTAAACTGTCAGTCCAGTTTAGTTATATTAATGTAAAGCCCTTTCTGTATATTGAAAATAGCTGGTGATCCTGATGTCAACGCTCTGCAGGATGATATTCTCTCTGCAATGATGCCGCCAGTCTATCTCCCACTTGGGTCTATTGTAAATTTTCATATCTTCCTTTTTTGGCTTACCGAGGTCATATATAGAGATGGTCACAATTTAACATCTTTAAAAAATGTCTGATATTATTGCAAAGCCCCTGGGCATGGTATAATCACTAAAATTGCTGTAGATAAGTGTTTTGGGAACATCATTGCGGCAGTGGAATTGAGCTTAATTTTTGCAAAACTAAAGCAAATGGTGATAATACCATGTTCAGGGGCATTCCAATTAATCCTTCTTAATTAACAATTTACAATTTGTAACCATCTATAGTCACATGACCAGGGTCCGTGCCAGAGCACAGGGAGCAGAGTGGCATGGGTGGGCAATCAGGGGGCACTCTACCGTCTCACCTTTATCAAATGAAGTTTGGGGCCCCATGTTCTGAAATATTTTCCTACCCCGTGAGATATTCCTACCATTACAACTGTGCATGTGTAGATAGCTCTACTTTTCCGAAGTTACAAGGTTCTGGGTGTCAAGGTTAGGCATTTGGGGGGGTTAAGGTTAGGGTTAGGGGGTTCCGAGGGTTAGGGGATTGGGGAGGTTAGATTAATTTTAACCACCCAAACCCCTAAACTTAAGCCCCCAACCCCTAAAGCTTAGCCCTACAGTCAAGCACCACTCCCCCTAACCCAAAACCCCCCAAACCCCTAACCTTGACACCCGAAACTCGTAATAATAACCCTGTAATTCTGAAAAAGTATGGCTATCTGCTCATGCACAGTTGTAGGGTAGGAAAATATTACGAGGTAGTAGAATATCTCAGAACACCCCCATGGCCCATCCATAGTGTTGACCCTGCACTCCAATCCTGAATACAGTAGGGTAGTGGTGGGCAATAGAGACGGTCAAATTTTTTTTCTAAAATTCGACGATTTCAACGATTTCGAGTTAATTGCAAAGCCCCTGAACATGGTATCAACACCAAACTTGCTGGAGATGTAGAGAAGAGTTGGGGATACACGACAAAAGAAAAAGGTATGTCTCTAACACAAAAAGTTTTTGCATAAATTAAGTTCAAAGTCAGGTCAAAATTTCGAAAATTGGAATTACAACTTTAATTTTGAATTTAATTTATGCAAAAACTCCATGTGCTAGAGCAAAACTTTTTTTTTTCAAGTGTCCCCCCAACCCTTCTTTACATCTCCAGCAATTTTGGTGATGATACCATTTTCAGAGGCTTTACAATCAGCTCACAAAGTCAGCAAGTCAAAAGATTCGACCATCTCTAGTGGGCAACTGAGTTGATATGGAGGGCCAAAAGTGCGGCCCTCTGCATCATTAAAGGGCCGCACATAACATTTTCAATCTATACTGACTTCTTTAAGCATTTTTTAATGAAAAATGACAGCAGGCAGAGCTAGGAGATATTACTTTTTAAATAACAAAATTTGTTTTAAATGATACTTCAAGCTAAGGGAACACTGTAGTATGGTAATGCACATTTTGTGTCAGGTATATCATCAAAGGTTTATCTGCTTCAAAGCCATTGATGATTTCAATGGGGCACATAACCTTGGATTCGGCAGACAGGTGAGTTTCTATGTCCAATGCATTAATAGTTTTGGTTTTGGGGGGCCTCAAGTGGAAGACCATGGGGACCGCAAAAGAACACCCAAAGGGCACCTGGGCAGTAAGGACATTAGACCTGCTACTGTTGTCCCCCTATAGATCCAGAAGATAAAGGAGAATAGTCACATGACCAGGATAAAACTGCTGCAAGTGGTATCTATGCTACATACTGTACATCTATACATTGATCTAGGGATAGATTACTCTTTGTAATCTAGTCGACTATAGCAGGCGGGTCACGTGACACTTACATATGGCTGGATTCAGCACCTTGTCATCTGATTCTCCCTTGTACAGCCAGTACATTTAGTTCCATGGAAATACAGACTCTGCCAAAAAAAGTATACTGCACTCATACCTTGAATGGAAATGTTCTATATTTCATTGCAGGGCAGGTTAAAAGAAAAAAAGGTTGTTTGCTGTTACATTTATATAAAAATACTAATAATGTATAACAAGATGCAAAAAATCTGTAAAAAATTAAAGCTTTTCTTTAATATGTTGGTATAAAAGTCGCACCTTAGTAAATGACGTTTTGCTGCAATGCTGAATTTCTGTGGAATAACACAGACGTGGGGCGCCACCTGGTGGTCGCGTTGTAAATTGCATAATTTCTTTGTAAGAAGGTTATCTGAGAGTAAACTTTTCTTTGTGTACATTGTGCGTTGATTAACCCCTCAAGGGATTGGTCTTGAGTTATTTGGGGGTGAGTTTAGGCCCCCACACACACACCAAGTGGTCCGATCAGCTCAGAGAGATGACAGAATCGGCGGGCACCCTTTGTGTGCCGGCCGTTAACTTCAATGGAGACGCCGGTCTTCATTGAAAGTAACGGCATCGGACATGTCCGCCCCATGTGGGCACCCCCAATCGGCGGCCGATTTTGCCGCTGACCGATGGCCGTGAGCGTGCACGCCCATCGATCGGCGGCAAAATCGGCCGCCGCTCTGTGGGTGTATGGCAGGCTTTTGTTTACAAAGATAACACACCCGGAACAAACCTCGGGTCATCTTGCCTGCCCATGAGGGATGTGAAGGGGGGGGAGAGGGGACAGGTAATTGAAATAGAATAACCGAATTTGATTATCCATACCACTCTTTTCAAAAGTATATGCAATGTGCAATGGGTGATTTACTTTCACTAATTGTCTAGGTGATCATCACAAAGGCGAAAGGAAATCCAATCACCAAACCTCCCTTTTTTCTGTCTTTTTTCCTGTTTCAAATCACCTGTTCCTCATCATCATGGCAGTTTCTCCTGCTATGCGGAGTATGTGGGGGCAAAGGGACCCCACGACCCCCGTAGGCCCTGATGCCCCCACACATAGCGGGAGAAAGGCACAACAACTTGGGCGACCAAGAGAAGAGTAACTACCCACCTTCACGCCCCACCCCAACAACGCCCCCTGCTAAACAACTTGGCGTGCTGAGAACAATTAACCCCCCACTTTACAACTGTTGGCCAAGAGAGAAGAACAATGATCAAACACTCGAAACACCAAGCACAACAACTGGGTGCCGGGCAAGAAATCAGCATCAAGGGGGCTCCATGCAATAACTTTGCATAGGGCCCCCTTCATGCATTGAAACGGGGCCTGCCCATCATCCACCAAAACCTTAAGAAGTAGAGCTGGTCGATATTTTTTGACTAGCTTACTTGTGAATTTATTGTAAAGCCCCTGAATATGCTATAATCACCAAAATTGCTGGAGTTGTAGCATATGTAATTTTTGCATGAATTAAGTCCAAAGTCAAATTAAGAGATTTCAACTTTTTTTGTGTTAGAGCAATACTTTTTTTGTGGTATACCCTGGACCCTTCACTACATCTCCAGCAAGTTTGGTGACAATATCATGCTCAGGGGCTTTGCAATTATCTCACAAATTCTGAAAAGGACAAGAGGAGAAAGTGGTATGATCCATGCTGACCAATTTACATGAGTAAAAGGTGGTATGACCCATGCTGTGCCATTCACAAGAGGAGGAAGTGGTATATGACCTATGCTAAGCCATTTACAAGATGAGGATGTGGTATGACCCATGCTAAGCCATTCACAATTGGAAGAAATGGTATGGCCCATGCTGAGCCATTCACAAGAAAAGGAAGTGGTATGATCCATGCTAAACCATTCACCATAGGAGGAAGTGGTATGATCCATGCTGAAACATTCACCATAGGAGGAAGTGGTATGAGATATAGTAAGCAATTCACAATATGAGGAAGTGGTTGGCAACTAAGTTGATATGGAGGGCCACAAGTGCGGCCCTTTGCATCCCTAAGGGCCGCACATAAATTTTTCAATCTATACTGACTTGTGTAAACATTGCATGCAGCTCAGTGTAATAAACCTAGATTAGGATTTGTAGTGACAGTCATTGTCAATTACCTTCTTGCCCAGGGTGCAGGGTGAAGCCTAGGACCGCCCCTGGGTGCAGTAGTCATATGTAGACCTGGTTTTCCCAATAACCATTGACAATTTTACTGATCTCATTGGGAGCTCCAAAGTTGATTAGGAAAGCTGGGTCAGTGTGTGACCACTAGTAATGGCCGAACTTCCCCAAGGTCCATCCGCGAACAGGTGGTTCGGACTTTTAAAAAAGTCCGCCGTCTGCCTGTTCACGGGCAGATTTAAATTTCCCGCCTATTGGCAGGGAATTTAAATGGGAAAAACCAGAAGTGACGTCACATCCTGTACCTGGAACACATAGTTCCTGGTTGCGATTGCTGGATGTGACATCACTGATTTCCGGTTTTCGGAGCTGGCTTTTTACTATAGTCTTCTATATAGTCTTCAGTGAGAGGATTCTTCCTCGAGCGGGATCTTACTGATCCTGCCGGGGGAAGAACAGTGAGCGCCTTCTCCCTGGCGAACGGGGCAGGTCAATCACCTGTACTGCTCGCTGGCTGGAAGGAGTCCATGTTCGCAGCTGAAGTGTCCGCCCTGCGGACAGTTTGGCCATCACTAGTGAGCACTACACATGATGATATATGGAATGCCCCATGTATATCATCAAAGGTCATGTGCCCCTATTGTGAGGTTATGTGTCACAATATACATTAAACAATCATCCCCTATTGGCCAATTTCCTGCTGATGAGTCCTCGCCCAGGATCTTCTTAGAGTGGGAAGAAGAGGAGAGATGAGGGACTTGCCCTTGCCATCTGGGTCACTGATTGGCTTTCATATATGCCAAGCAATGTACAAGCCGGCGGAGTGAGTCCCTCGCCTCTCCTCCTCTTCCCACTCCAAGAAGATCCCGGGTGAGGACGCATCAGCGGGAGATCGGTAGACAGGTAAGTTACTATGCATTAACAATAAAGTTTTGATGGACACAAGTGGTGGATTGAGGGGAGTGTTATGCCGGGTACCAGGGATCCACAGGGGGGACCGGGGGAGGCAGGGAGTCTATGT
>CM070032.1:225052056-225062855 GCA_036250615.1 Ptychadena robeensis
ATATATCACTGCTATGTAGTGCTGGGGCCTCCCTGATAGAATACATAGTGATTGGAAGTTTAGAAAGGTCCTCATATTACATTGTTTTGGTAGAAGAAAAGTTGATTGTACAAAAATTGTATGGTAAAATCCCACACCATCCTCTGCAAGTCCCAGGGATCTCAGACAGTCTCAGGGAAGCCTCTGCAGCATGCAGCACGCCAAGGCATCTCTCCCATCTCTGGGGGGAGGGAAACCTTTTGGCTGAACTACTATTCAGCCAAACGGCATCCCCGGCCTACATGCGGTTGTGCACAGCACAGTACAGACACGCCACCCTGCTCTGTGAGTGATCAGTTCTGACCAATTACTGTTTTGTCAAATGGCCTCCCCAGTGTCTCTGTGGGTGTGCTGCGCACAGTACAGTCCCGGGCCTGGGTGGAGAGCAGATCTTCCAGAGCCACAGATAGTAGTAAATATTTTGCAGGGGCTCTATCCAGCGCCATTTGTAGTGTTTCAGGCTAGTTCTTGCTTAGTGCCCCCCCTTTTCCCCCTGGGAGGCGTATGCTATTGGTGGAGGAGGAGCGGCATGTACAGCTGTAGTGTAGTCCCTCTACCAAACTAGGACTCTGGCCCCTTTAATGCAGAGTCCCATCAGCCCCCATGGTCCCCAGAGTATATATAGAGGGGCAGTCCCTGGTGAGATGGCAGCAGCTGGGACACTAGCTGTCTCCAGGAAAACAACCCTCCACCGTCTATACCGACGTGCAGGCAGCCGGTGGACCACATAGCCTGTGCTACTTCGCTCAGACCCGGCTGCAGTACGTGTGGCACCTGTTGGGGCTCAAGTGGGGTGGAGAGTCTCTTGTTATACAGGCTCCAACAGGTGACGTGCACGCGGCCCTTGGGCAAATCCAGTGGAACTCCAAGAAGGACACGGACTTTCCTGGCGAGGAGGACCCGTAATTGCAGTCGGCTGAATGACTTGCCTAAGCAAGAGTCAGAGAGGACTTGGTCGCCCCGTTGGGGTTACGACCCATTACCAGGTGTTCATGAGTTGTTTCTGTGAAGTTATAAATAAAGTAGTTTTAGCAGTACGTCCACCTCTTGTTGTGGTTGGTCCTGAACCTGTACACAGCCATGTTTCTTTTCTTCCTCCTCCAGCAGCCATCACCCATGGGATGCATGGGGAGGGAGGATGTCCATGTCGGGGAGGGTGCCGTTGACCATATGCGCACACATATTTGGCAAAGCTGGAGAATGGCCCTGGCTCTATTCTTACCCCATTAACTGAATATATTATTTTGAATTTGTAGTAAATCTGGTGTGGAAATATTTAGTTTCTTCCTATACCTGGCACACATACATACAGGTAGTGATCAGAAATCTCCTTCAAGTAGACCAGTGGTTCCCAAAATTTCCTTGCAGGGCCCCCTTTTTCTATTTAGGAACATTTTTGAGCCCCCCCTCTACATTAAAACACAGGTTCAGAATGACCATTTTCTAGATTTACCCTTATTTTATCTGATCAGATGTGAGATCTCACCTGCTTGCCGCTGCAGCCTACAATGATATAAAACTGAGACGGATATAACTATCCCATCGCTGGGTTCATTTACATATTTCTGGACAGCGCGCTGATGGATGATCGCTCTGGCAGAATATAATGGCGTTCGCTATTATAAATCCATATCTATGAATTAAGGGGAAAAGAATGGCCTGATAAAGATCTCACTCGATCATGCCGCTCTACGGCTGATGCTCAAATTACCATCTGATAAGGCTCGGATTTAAAGAACAGAGGCCATTCTCCATCAATCACTGCACATAGGAACGGTCATGTGACCAATGAGTTTTCAACCTACGGGTCGCTTGTAATGGCTGGAGAGAAAAACAGAAAGCACGGCAGTACCGCACCAGGGATAGAGGTACATCATTCTGATGAAGAGGTTCATGACTACCCTTCTCTCAAGGACTTCTCTGACACACAGATATACCCGGGGTTGGTGCTAGAGTATTTTGAAAGGATGGGCATGGGGGGAGGGCACCTTTCCATGCCACGTCACTTCCTGTAAGCAGGAACTTACAGGAAGTGACCTTGTAGAGTGCTACTATTATAGTGCTATTAGGATCCTGCGGGAGCTGGGTTTCCACTAGAAGACCAGGTTCTCTACCCGGTCTTCTAGTGAAAAGATTCTTCCTCCGGCAGGATCTTACTGCTCCTGATCCTGCCAGAGGAAGAATAGTCAGTTCCTTTTCGCTAGCGAACATGGTGGGTCAAACACCCGTACTGCTCACCGGCTAGAAGGAGTGTGGACATCCATGAGGACAGTTCAGGCATCACTAGCTGCAGAGAGTCACTTAAGCCTTTGAAAAACGTGGAAGTAGCACTCTACAAGGTCACTTCCTGTATGTTCCTGCATACAGGAAGTGAAGTGGCATGGAAAGATGCCCTTCCCCCATGCCCATCCTTTCAAAATGCTTTGGCACCGACCCTGGGTATATCTCGGCATCAGAGAAGGGTAGTCATGAGCTTCTGGCATCACTTCCGGCAAACGTAACCAGGAACTATGTGTTCCAGGTACCAGATATGACGTCATTGACGTCACTTCCGGTTTCTCCAAATCTGACCATGAACAGGCCGATGGCGGTCCAATCCGCCTGATCGCAGACAGATCTGGCAGTTCAGCCATCACTATCTACAGAGTCACTTCCTGCAGTATAGGTAGTGACCCCACTTGTCTGAACGATTGCCCTGTCTAAAGCCCGATTGATTTTCTGTTCGGTCGAACGTTATAAGCAGTTGATGTTTACTCATTCGTCTATTGTTCGGGAATCGAATGAAAAAATCCTTTCTTCGATCGATCCCGCTCAAAGCTGGAAAGGACAATTGACCAGGGAATGGACATGTCTGTAAATACCAGTCGATTGCCTTTACTTTAAATGAGGACCAGGGTCCTTTTTGGTGCACATCGATCTGACCATTCAATTGACCCGTGATCAAGAGCAACATGGTGACGTCACCACACTGTATCAACCCCTGTATGGACCTCTTAAGTGAAGCCAGGTCTTCGCCTGATCTAAAAAATGGCCTTTTGGTGGAATGGGAACATATTTTACTCTTCCCTCCATGGAAAGATCTTCCAGAAAAGTAAAGAGTGGCCAAGGGTGTTAGAGTATATTATTGCCTCCGGTTTATGAATAGGATACCAAACAAGCTCATATAGGTGAGTTAGGTGTCTACATGCATTCAACCTGTTTCCCTGATCTGCCTCTTACTTGTAGGGATAGTAATAAAAAAAATTATAATACAGCTCAAATTAAGCACAGAAAACATTATATAAGGCAGTATATTTTTCTATCTATCTATCTATCTATCTATCTATCTATCTATCTATCTATCTATCTATCTATCTATCTATCTATCTATCTATCTATCTAAGAAGGGGTGACACAGCTGATGACACCAACAATTTGAGGAAATAGATCCACTGGACCAACTGCACAGTTGGCAAAGGTGCAATAGCAGTTACTGGTATTCACCAGAGCACCCCACAAGGAGTGATGTACGTTGCTGCAGACTATTCCTGGGTTGCTGTTCTCAGAAGCACCCACGCAGTTAGTAGCTGACAATTACCAAACAAACCAGACAAAAACATTGAACATGCCAAGGGTCGGAAGTCGGAGAATCAGAGAGTATGTATAGCAAACACAGGAACCTGGTAGCAAAGACATAGGATACATTCTTGCTTCCTTAAATAGGACAGGAAGGAGGGGCACCTGACAAGGTAAAGGAATTACTGCTAGCATCCAGCAGAGGGAGCTCTTCTGCTGAACACTTCCTCTGAGTCAAAAATTCGTCCACAGAAGTAATAATAGTTATTGAGCTTTTGAGTATTTGAATGGTGGATACTTCTATGAATATCCTATATTCGAAACTATATACCATTTTTTCGGACCCATAAGACCTCACCTTTTTTGGGTGAGAGCAGGGAGAAAATAATAATTTGTGCGGGTCTCATCCGTCACCATCCCCTCACCAACCCCCCCCCCCCCCCCTGATAGTGTGAGAAGCTAGCCGTGATTCATCTGTATACTGACTAACACGGGTTCACTGGCGACATCTTTGTGGTTGAAATGATACTGCCACTGGGTTTATTTTCGCAGTTTATTCTCAAGATCTAACCTTAAAAATATTAAGCATAATATATTAATATCAAGCGCACATTCGCAAAATAGGTCATCTCCGAAGAATGATATTCTTGCTCACACTACAAAATGAGTTTGAATGGGACTCTAAAATGAAACAAGGTTTAACATTAGAACCATTTTGCATCAATCACCGCTTGTGAGCACTCAAATCTAACCATCTATAGGCCCCCATACAGGGTCGGATTCCGGCCGATTCCGGGCCGATCGATTCCGTGCTCGTCACCGAAACGATCGTGCGAATCCGTGTTGCACCCCCCTGTCCGATCGATCACGTCCGATTATCAGCTCAATCGGATCCGACGAGAACCAACATGTTGGTCTTTTGATCCGATTCTCTGCACAATCAGAGTTTGCCATTTGTGAGGTGGCAGTCGGAGAATGGAATCGGACACGGAATCGTCCCGATCCGTTGGACAAGGGGTATGCATACGATCGATACCTCTTAATTGGCTATCATCACACCTCCGTCGATTCCCGGCATAATCGCCGGATCGATCGATAGGTGATCGAGCGACCATGGAATCCGACTGTTCTGGCTGGCTATGCTACTAAAGGGTTAAATCCTTCTTCTTTTCATTCTCTTGTAAGTGATTAACCAGTATTATGAAAGGGAAACACCACATGGGGACTTTTGAACTTGTATTACACGCTGCTGTAGCACCGATCCCAGAGGTACATAACATAACCTAACACTTTAATAATTTTATATTTCTTTACGCGTGTTAACATTCAGTACCCTGACCACACCTAATGGGACATTTTGGACCCTCTTGACACTAAACTTCAGCTTAAGTTCGAAAGTCTCCCAACAACAATGGCCTCCTGATTGATCCTCGGACCCCATAAGGAACCCTTCCTTATTAATGCCAGACAAACCAAATAACGATTTCCAACACTAAAACGACTCCCTTTGCGAAGGTTTGACTAATTGATGACCTCATATACCATGAAACTACTAATTAGCATTTCTTAATTCCTTTCCACTTTCACTGCCACGTGAGTGAAGCTATATAAATGCAGATCGGGGAGAACCTTGTGACTAAGCTTCAGCCCTCGTTTGACAATAAATTGTGCAAGAGGAACCGAAAATAACCTTTTTATTAGGAGACTTAGCCGCAGTTGAATTGAATCGCTGAGAAATGCCAGCCCTACTCAGATCTCACACAACTGTGGAGCTTATACTTGAAGCATGAGATTATAATTTTTGGAATCCAGCTAATACACCTCTGCCACAATGGAAAACATGGCGCTCACTGTGAAATATACACATTGTTCATGTGAACACAAGAAACTCTTCCAACAAATACAACCTAATGGCAAGAACATTCAATAGGCGAACCATTTCTTCCAGAACTTGTTTGGTCGTCATCATGTCCAATAAATGTCCTGATTTCTTTAGTTAAGGCCCTAACAAAACCCTTACTTTAATTTCTTACAATCTACTTTTCTCTACCAAAACCATGATATGAGAGCTTTCTCACCCTTTCAATCACTATTTTTTATCCGGAGACCCAGCACTACATAGCAGTGATATATACCTTCCAATCACTCGTATTCTAATCAGGGAGGACCGCACTACTAGCAGTGATATATACCATATACCACCTTCCAATCACTATGTATTCTATCAGGAGGACCACGCACTACATATCACTTATATAATACCTTCCAACACTCTTATTCTATCAGGGAGAACCCTGCACTACATAGCATTATATATACTCTCCAATCACTATGTATCTATCCGGGAGCCCCCGACACTACATAGTCCTGATTATAACCTTTCCAATCACTTGTATTCTATCAGGGAGGCCCCCGCACTACTAGCAGTGATCTATACCTTCCACTCAAACCCTATGTATCTATCAGAAGGACCCATCCCTACATAGCATGATATATACCTCAATCACATGTATCTAATTCTATCAGGGAGGACCCGCACTACATCGCATTATATCTACCCTCCAATCACTGTGTATTCTACAGGGGGACCCCGCACTACCTAGAAGTGATATAACCTTCAATCACTATGTCCACTTCTATCAGGAGGACCCTGCACTACAAGCAGTGATATATACCTTCCAATCACTATGTATTCTATCAGGAGGAACTGGCACTACATAAGCAGTGATAAATATCCTTCCAATCACTATGTATTCTATCAGGGAGGCCCCGACAAACACAATAGCAAGTGTATATACCTTCTCAATCACTATGTATTCCTATCATGGAGGACCCGTCAGGACTAGCAGTGATATTACTTCCAATCACTATGTATTCTATGAGGAGGACCCGGCCACCACATAGCAGTGATATATACCACCAGAAGAGTGATTGTTAGGGGGGGTGAAGTCCCCCCTCCCTCCCTTTCTTCTAATCAGGTAGGACCCGCAGCTACATATTGTTGTAGAAAATTATTTGGAGTGATCGAAATGTGTATGGGGACGTTAAAGCACAAAACCCATAGTAAAGGTTCTTAGAATTCTTATTATTGTCCACCACAAATCCAGTTACAACAATTGGGTTTAAGATAGTCAGAGATGTGGTCCAATTATTTGTGCTTGATCATGTGCATAAAAAAAAACAAGCGATGGTCATTGAAATCGATTGTTTGTACCCCACCCATTTGTTATAGATTCACAGACAAGCGTATCTTGATCTAGCTATCTAGGCTATCTATTATCTATCTATCTATCTATCTATCTATCTATCGATCTATCTATCTACTATCTATCTATCTATCTATCATCTATCTCTCTATCTATCTATCTATCTATCTATCTATCTATCTATCTATCTAAGCTTCAATAAATCAATTGAAATAGATTTGCATTTAAGCAAACATTTTTGCTGAATTATCTTTTCAACAACTCATCTATTGTCTTTTTTGTATTCGTTTCAATCATCTTAAGAGTAAACCAGTAATCATCGTGACACAAATGACCCTATAAATTTAATAATGTTCTGAGTTTGTAATGCTTTTTTAATCCAATTATCTCCTCTGTGATTGCAGAGGACACAGAGAGGGAAAACCACCCCATCGAGAAAGGAAGGATCCCATAGAACCAGAGAGAACTCTATCTATATCATATATGTGATATATTTACTGAGCAAAACTGCATACGAGTGTAGCATGAGACCGTTGGTCCTGCTGAGTATGATGATGGGCCTGCAGCGGCATGAAAGTTCTCTTGGCGACAGAATGTAGATGCTTTGAACTTTATTGAACTTGGCAAGTCCTTCTATGGGAGAGAGGGTAGGAGTCAGTATGGCTGACCACTTAGACACCCGACTGACCGCAGGAACCTCTCTGGAACACTTCTCTTCGACACACACTTCTCTTGAACCCACACTTCCCTCTGACCCTTGTGCTCTTTGATCTTGGCTGACGCTTTGCCCTTCTTCCTAAACCTTGCCCTGGCAGTCCTACCTCGTAGACACTTAGCTTGACTTAACTGGATGCTTGTGCTTGACTTCTCACCTTCCCCTTTGGGGGGGGTAGTAACTTGAACCTCAGGCCGCAGGTCTCCATAACAGTCCTCTGGCAACATCTCCAGTCACAGCTCGCAGAAGGCTTGCTGGGCCTTGGAGTGCATCCACTTGAAGGAGAGTTCATCCTCTCTGCTCAGGTAGACTTTACAAGTCTCTACCCTAGGGATCGCAGAGTGCCTCAGAAAGTTACTCTCGGCCTCAGAAACAGGACACAGCATACTTCAGACCACAGGCCCCCAAGGAGGGGGATATCCTGGGTCACAACGGAGACCCAGCTGAGAGAGCTGAAACCTTTTTAATACCGTTTTTGACACACCCAACATTCCAGAGGGATGACTAATGTTCCCTCAAAATTTGCAAAGAGATGCAAGTGCTGTTTTTGCCACTGGCTGAAAGGTCATCTCCAGGCAGAACAGACTTGATCCAGTTCCAGCCAAAATTGTGGAGGGAAACTGCCAAGCTGCACTGCCCAGAAAAACCAAGTTAACCCTTCACTTAAAAATGCGCTCTCCAAGTTACCCCTTACCTCTGCTTACCTCTAACCCTTAGGAGGCTACACTAAGCATTTGCAGAAAATCTATATCACACATCTGCTACCAAACTGACTTGGTGGTTTTCTTTGTTTAAAAGGCCTTGGTTTACCCATTTGGATAATGAAATATATACCCAACCACACTATGAATACTGGGCTCGGAATTTACCGTATTTTTTCACTATTAAGACACACAGACCATAAGACACACCCAGTTTTTAAGTGCTGGTAAATCATGAAAAAAAAAGATTTAATAGATTTTTCACATCATTAATTGATTAATTGTTATCCATTAATTCAGTGATGCAATATTAAATTCAGCAGCATAGGGTGGTCACTAGCAGCAAGTACACTCTCAGCCCAGCGTTCCTACTTCTCACATGATCGGCAGGAGCAGTGGGGGGGTGCAGAAATCTGGCAGTCTTCTCCCTCCCTCTTCTCTGAATCATCTTTTAAGCCAGCCATACACAGTCGGATTCCATGGCCACTCGCTCACCTTCCTATCGATTCCGGCGATTCTGGCGGGAATCGCAGGTTGGATCGATCGGCCAATGAAGAGAATCCGATCGCTGCATACCAACCTTGTCCAACGGATTCTGGGACGATTCGTGTCGATTTTCCACCATCACAAATGGCAACACTCCCCCCCCCCTGTCTGTTCAGAATCGGATCAAAAGACCCACATGTTTAGTTTCTCTGTCGTTCCGATTCTGGGCCCCACCTGAATCAATGCGGACGTGATCGATCGGACACGGTGGGCCTGCACACGTTCCGGCACGATCCGCTGCGTGCACAGCGCCCGAACGATCGGCCCGGAATCGGCCAGAATCCCATACCCGTGTATGGGGCTTTAACTGTGTCCATGGGGAGCTGCATAGTGATTGCAAATTTCCCCCCTGACACTGAGAGAGGACAGATGGCAGTTCACATCTCTCTCTCCATGCTTATGCCGCAAAGCTCTGCTTACATAGGCAATTTCACATTACAGGGGAGAGCCGGACACACCGGCCTGCATCTTCTCTCAACGCAGCACCTCCAGCTCACTCCCCGGCTATCTCCGTTTCGTAGAGCGGCAGGAGCCAGGTTCGACCCACCAACGTCGGGCTGTGGCCGGAGGTTGCAACATTCAGACTCATAAGGCGCAGGCACTTTTTGCCCCCCATTTTTGTAAAATACTGTAATCACGTGGTTATCTGCACTTTTTAACTGAATAATATAGATGTCCTGCAGGAGTCAAAGTGACTGTTTGTGACTTTCATCAACTTCCTGGGAATTTTGCGTATTGGCACGCTTTTTCCACCCCCGGGAGTAGAGATTGAGATTTGACCATTTCTGCATTAACTGTAAAGGAGATGTAGAGAAGGGTTTGGGGTTACTACAAAAGTAAATGGTCTCCTACTAACACAAACAGTTTTGGCACAATGAAGTGCAGTCAAATCAAAATTTTCAAAATTAAAATGTTGACTTGGACTTTGACACCTAATTTAATGCAAAAACTAGATTTCTAGACAAAACTTTTTTCAATCTTCCACAACCTTCTCTACATCTCCAGCCTTTTGGTGCTGATATCATGTTCAAGGCGTTGAAAATTGTGAGCTGAAATTGACCATCCAACCCGGGTAGGACCCAACGCTACTCCAGCATCGTTGTGATTCCGGAGGTCCTCCGGAAATATGGCGAATCCTCCTCCAATACAATGGAGGTCACTGGCGGCCCCCTGCCTCTCCGGCGTCATGTCTGTGACATCATTGGGATGGGCACTGAAGCTTGGGCTGGTTGATGATGCTCATATCATAGAGGGAATTCAGCCAGAAGGTGAATTTGGCTTCAGTGAGCTTTATTAGTTGAGAAACTCACCCCGAGATAACTCGTGCAAAACAATCCAAAAGGTTACAGCGGTCTAATCTGCTTTAATCAACATGGAGATGTGCTCCTAATAATTAACTTACCTAGGCGGGCAGTTTTCACCTAGAGCAGATTTTTCCCAAAAACCTTCCTGTGAATCAATCATGCTGCAGATCATAAATGACCATAGATTGCGATATAGCATGCTAAAATGCTCTCTGAAGGCTTGTATGGGAATTGCAGACAAGAGTCACGTCCGTGCTGGAAGTCCATCAGAGGGGTGGAGCGCTCTGGACAATTGGTATTTATGTACTACAGGTAAGATGTTTTTAATGAAATAATGGACTTCCAAGGACATTCGTTTTTTTTCAATTTAATTCCCACAACAGTCGATCCGCCTGTTGTTACGTCACTTCCGGGATCCAAGGACTCTAAGGAACAACGCCTTTAGAGAATTTCTCTCTCACTCAGATTTTTTTTTAGATCTCTTTTGTTTACCAACCATGTATATGAGGGACTTTCTAAACAACAAGTCTACCTGTGTTCAATCGCAGAGGACCTCGTCTACATAGTGTTGGTAGATCCAAAGGAATCTGACAGAAGAATCTAAAGGTTTATGGGCAGCTTTAGCTATCCACACCGGCTCGCTAAAAGTAACAGATTAGAGGAACATCGGCTGCGTGCACTTTCACGGCTCCCGAATTTCTCCTCTAATCTTTTACTTGTCAACTGAGCCTGA
>CM070032.1:225080410-225091583 GCA_036250615.1 Ptychadena robeensis
GCGAACTAATTTTGCCATGTGTTCGAGTATTCGCGCGAACGCGAACATGCGATATTCGCGCGCAAACAGTTTGGGACATCTCTAGTACTCATCTGAGGAGCTCACTAAGAAAGTTCTGTGCACCCCTGGGTATATCTCCCTCCTGCCCTCATAAAACAATACCAGTTCTTCAGCCTAAAAATGACAATATTTCCATTCTACTCTGTACGGTATATGTTTTATGAATCCACTCCGTACTTTTATGAAGCTCTGAACCGAGACGATGAAACTATGATTATAGCCGTTCATTGCTGGCGGTCAGGTAAATTGCCAAACTTCCCACACTTCAGCGCCTCTGTTTCAAATTAAAACCTTTTAATGAGAACTGAAGTTCGTCAACAGAAAGAGAAATATTTAGTTATTCCAATTTATTGCCACATGTAGGAAAGAAATGAAAGATAATGTTTCGGATGCTTGGAAGCGTGACATACAATACTCTCCCGTACTGTTCAATCAGCAATAACTCATCAGTATTCAGAGCAGGTCAGGTATGGCTTCTGCTACAGTAAAGCAGGGTACAGGCGGCTCAATATTCGAGCCGTCTGATGTACCCTGCAGCAGTCATCGCGCTGCTGTCAGATATCGGAGGAGCCGGGGAGAGACAGTTCTGCTCTCAGCTGAGCTTTGCCTGGAGACCCGCGGTCTCTAGGCAAAGCATCGGACATCGGCCGTATTTACGGTCATGTCCGATATGGCTGTTTTCGAGCAGGTTTGATTTGTCCCGCTTGAAAACAGCGATGGGGGCAGATTATATGGGTTAGATACATGGCCGTAAGTGCGCATGGCGCTTGAAACGGCCATCGATTTGACCCATATTTCCACGTCTGTACCCTGCTTAACTCTACAGCCCATAGGATGTATGGAAAGAATAAAGTGCTTGGTAAGTACTGTAAAGGTGTTAATAACTTGTTGGAAGGAATTAAAGTGTACCTGAACTCATGTACTCGACTACGTTGAGCCTTGCATCTGCGGAGTGGCATGGCAAGTGAAGACACAGCATCCGTCGAGCAATTAAGTCTATGTGCTATGTCGGGATCCTGACCCAAGCAATGTGCTTAGCGGGGGGGAGGGGGTCCCGACATATAGTGGTAACAAGTTGGGGGGGGTCCCGACATATAGTGGTAACAAGTTCTAATGTGACAACTCCTCTCCAGAAAATCCTCAGCACCAAGTGCTTCTCATACATGCTGTCAGTCAGTCACACCAACACATCCCCTTACCTACAGAAGTATTATTTACCATTTTAAAAAATTATCTAGAGCCATCTAGTGGCCATACACCTTACTGCACTTTATTAACCCCCAGAGGACTGAAATCTACAGAGGATTACACATGGTGACATAGTCACAGACAAGAGCATAGCATAAATATATATATATTTTTAGGATCCTGGAGCTCCTTTTCCCAATTGTGACAGCTGTTTGGTAAACAGTTATTTTTTACTATACTATAGCTATAACTATTGTTCTGTCCCACACAGTAATGATACATACAATATTAACCTACCTAGTGGTCTGTACACTGCACTCAGTTTTTTTTTGCTTGTTTTTCCCGCCCTCCTTCCTCCCCTCTAACATGAAGGTCTATGGCGCCTCTTTCCCCCACCTATTCTGCATCACCGATGATGGCAAAGAGGCGGTACGGTTGGACCATCGCGATCAGGGCTGTTATCAGGATTTAGGAGACCCTATGCAAAGTTTTTGCCTGGGACCCCCAAGTTGTTTGGTGGGGGGGTTGCTGCCTGGAAGGTTTCTGAAAGGGGGGGGGGGGCTGCCAGAAAAGTTGTTGAGAGAGTGAGGAGAGGGGGGGAGGTGTTCTAGTGAATGTATGCGTTTGTGCAGCATTATCTGCGTGTGGGTGTCGCGATTATTTGGATGCAGGTGTCCCGTTTATCTGTGTGTGGGGGGCGCAAATATGCATAGACGGGGAGCGCCGGGGCCCTGTGTGGCCGCATGCTTTGCATAGCGCCAGAAACGACCATGACCGCGATTCAATTGGCCATGGCTCACAGAGCATAGGCTAGTATGTCCGATCCCAGCTGGGGGTTCACAAAAAAAGTACTTGTAATTTATAAATCTCCATTGTCCTGCATTTCTGCCCCTCTACAATTAAGTGACTTTGTGGCACCAATATCCCCACACTGCTTGGTGCAGGGACACATGGGAAGGGAGATGTCATTTGATGCTCCATTTACTGTTCACAGCAATAAAAATGATTATCCATCACCATCTAGTGGCAGTTCATGGTACTGCAGGATGATGTATACAGACGGACTGGCAACAGAAGAATCGTATGCTAGTGCTAGAAGTGGGAACTGTCAGGGCTCTAGGGAGAAATAGGTAAGTATCATTGTTTTAGCATTGTGCGGCTAATACAGTAGCTCAATTACCGTATTTTTTGGACTATAAGAAGATCGTGGGGAAAAGTGCCTGCGCCTTATGGTCCGAATGCGAGACTCGCGGTTGGTCGCGCCTTGGCTTCCCGCCAGCTCTCCCGACAGGGAGATAAGCCTGAAAGCTGTCAGATGTGAGATCTGCCCACGGCTGGATCTCCCATCTGAACTGTAAATTGCTTATGCCAACAGAGCCCAAAGCCCTGCTGGAATAAGCAATGAAGAGAGAGAAAGATGAACTGCCATCTATCCCTCTCTCCGTGTCTGTGGGACTGCAGCTTCCACGGACACAGGCACAGCGAGATCGGGAGAGCAGAGGACTGGGCAGCCTTCCCCCCTTCCTACCGATCAGTAAGGAGGTGACATGATGTGCTGTGTGTGTGTACTGCTGCTAGTGACATCTACTGGCTGTATTGAATATTGCATTCATTTAATCAATTGCATTAACCCAATTGAAAACTTATTACATATTATTACATTTGACTTTTTGTCCTTTAGCTATATTTAAATCAGCAATGGGATTTTCTGACTATAGGTTTGGAAAACTGTTATCAACCCATTGATCTTTACTATCACAGTACCTGGAAGCATTCTGTCAAAATGAAGCAGTTGCCCTCTTCCTTTATTAATGATAACAGCTCGCTAATGGGTAAAACACATTAAGATCATTCTTCAAACAAATAGCAAAGACTCGTCGGCATCATTGGCAGAGGCCGCAGATTTTACTAATAATATAACGAATGGCGAAATGACATGTTGCTGACCGCTAGAGTCTACGGTCTTGTAATCACAGACTCAGGTCGGCCTTGTAATTCACTTGTACATTATTACATAAAATACATTATGAGTTAGATTAAACATGATGAAGAAGAAACAGCAGAGGAGCGAGCCAACAAAATGTGTCCTATACAGTTATCTGTAGAATAAAACCTTATTACTGCGTTATTTAAAATTTTATGTTGGCATTTGAGTAATATGTAATGGTACCCCCTGGATGTTAGTAACCTTTACTGACAAAACTCACCCTAAGCTAAAATTGGGCATACTCACCTGTCTGCCAGGAGCCTGCGGCGGTCCTCTGTATGGCTGGACCCACGATCATTCTGGGTCTTCCCCCATTAATGATGCTGGAGGTGCAGGGTTGGGCAGCTTCATTGACCTCCATGTAATGTAGGTGTCATTGCTTGTTTACGGCACATCCTCAGCTTCCTGGGATGTGTACCAGGGCCAAAGGAAGGCACAAAACTGTGTCAATTTTATTGTAATCCGCGTGGCAGCCATTTTAAAAAAAAAAACACGCCATGGTTCCGTCGTGTCGTGGGAGTGCGATGTGTAATGCTACTCACGCGACCAGGTTCTTGAGATGGATGTTCTTTGTTCACACACCAGGCTCAGCTCACAGCCCAATAAAAGTCCACGCCAGCTGGTAGGGGGCTATTTACAGTTTATTTGGAGGATATTAGAGATGGTCGAATTTTTCCACTAGCTGACTTTGTTAGCTGATTGCAGAGCCCCTGAACATGGTATCATCACCGGAGATGTAGAGAAGGGTTATGGGAACATTTGAAAAAAAAAATTTTGCTCTAGCACATGGAGTTTTTGCATAAATTAAGTTCAAAATCAAAGTCGAAATTCCGCTTTTCGAAATTTTGACTTGAATTTTTTTTTTTCGAGTACACCCCCAACCCTTCTCTACATCTCCAGTAAGTGATGGTGATGATACCATGCTCAGGTGCTTTGCAACTAACTAGAAATCATCGAAATGGTCGAATTTTGCTAGATAGTGCTTTATCTATGTCATTGCAAATATTCACATTTCCTAGGCTGCTGCAGACAGTATATACAACTTGTGCCATTTAAGTCTCTGTCTCCCACTGCGAATAAGGGAAGTGGGAGACTATGGATAGACAAGCCATGTTGCAGTGCTGCTGTGTATATAGTTCTCTATTTACTCTATTTGTGCTAACCATCCTATCACACTTGCCTTCTGTGCGTTTCTAAAGCCCCCCCCCCCCCCCTACACCTTAGGTGGAATCAATACAATCTTCCATTAGATCTACCAACAACGGTGTAGTATTTTAGTGGCCTCCTGATGAATACTAGTGATTGGAAGGTAGTATATCACTGCTATGTAGTGCAGGGTCCTCCCTGATAGAAAACACAGTTATTGGAAGGTATATATCACTTGCTATGTAGTTTGCCAGGGTCCTCCGATGAATACATAGTGATTTTGGAAGGTATATATCATGAATGTAATGCGGGGTGGGGTCCTCCCCTGATAGAATACATAGTGATTGTGAAATGGCTATATATCACTGCTATGTAGAGGCCGGGTTCTCCCTGATAGAAACATGTGATTGGAAAGTAGTAGATATCACTGCTATGTAGTGCAGGGTCCTCCCTGAAGAATACATAGTGATTGGAAGTTATATTCACTGCTATGTAGTGACGGGTACTCTATGATAGATATACATAGGATTGAAGTATATATCACGGCTAGGTTGTGCGGGTCTACATAGTGATTGGAGGTAAGTATATACATCTGTATGTAGTGCAGGCTCCTCCCTGATGAATACATAGTGATTGGAAGGTGTTATTCACTCTATGTAGTGTGGATCCTTCCCTGAAGAATACATGGTCTACTCGGTTGATGGAATTCAAAGAGGTATATAGACCACTCTATAGGATGGTGGTAGCCAACCAGACGACGTTTCGTCTACAAAATTCCTCAGGGGAATGGCAATTGGATGGGTATAGGATCTCTAATATAAAACAAAGGTGGACTCTTACAATTGTCCCAAAAACAATCTAGTATCGGGGAGGAGAGAGGTTTGTTATTATGACGACAGGTACTAACTTGTGTGTGTAAAATTAGGTCAAGGATCAGGCTGAGAAGTGGTTACGGGCACATGCACTACTGGCGAGGGGCCCTACCTCCAGAACGGAGATGCACAGTAGAGACCGCCAGGCGCGCCTAGTAATCAGGTAGTGATCTAGGATTGAATTAGATCGTAAGTGTGAGATATAGAGAAGTAAGACGTCTGCGGTTTAGCCGGGGGTAAATCTATCAGTTGAGTAGTATGTGTTGACAGAATAGTGGGCAAAGAGTCCAGAAGGTCCCTAATTTAGAAATGCCCTAGGGGGGTGTGGGGACGTGGGGGTATGGGTAAAAAGTGAGATGGGTGTGAAAGGGGGGTAAGAGTGGGTGGGGGGTGGGGAGGGGGTGATGAAAAAGTGTAGGAATGGGAGCGCTGACTGAACGGCAGCGATGTGTGCCGGTTCCTCCCTGATAGAAGTACATAGTGATTTGCGAAGGTATATACACTGCTATGTTTAGTGCCAAGGTCCTCCCTGATAGAAGTAACATAGTGATTGAAAGGTTTTTATATATCACAGCTATGTAGTGACAGGTTCTCCCTGAAGAATTACCATAGTGGATTGGAAGCTATATCTCATGCTAGTTAGTGCCGGGTCCTCCCCTGATAGAATACCATAGTTGATTGGGAAGGAGATATCAATGCTATGTAGTGCTGGGATCCTCCATGCTAGAATAGAATACCTAGTGATTGGAAGTGTATATACCTGCTATTGTAGTGCGGGTGGTCCTCTCTGATAGTAATACATAGGAGTAGAATGGTCATATGGATAAATCATGCTAGTTAGATGTCGGGTCCTGCCTGATAGATACCCTTAGTGATTTTTTTGACAAGGTATATACTAACTGCTATGTAGGCTGGGTAGTTTACATAGTGATTGGAAGGTATATATCCTGCTATGTATTGTGATGTCGACTGAACCAAATTTTCGGGTTTCTGCCGAACGGCGAAACGCGAAATTCCGTTAAAGTCGCGAAACACGCGAACACGCGTAGACCCGCCATTGACTTCAATGGATATCGGCGATATTAAAAAAAAAACAAAATGGGACCCCTTTCTGGCCACATAGTGTTGGGAAGTTCTTTCAAGGTTGTTGTCAAACACTGGACAATGACATGACAGAGGGGAATCCATGGCAAAATCCCAAGGAAATTTTTTTTTGCCAAAATAAATCCGCACAAAGATTTAAATGATAGTCAATGGATTCGACGTCGCATTGGCGGGTTTTCGCGTTCATCTTCGCGTGCTTGTTGGCGGGTTTTCGCGTAGTTTTCGCGGCCTCATGCATTGCCGTGGTCACCACCTCTTGCCAGTGTCACCACCATGACCGTGTCACAACTATTGTCGGGTCACGGGACCTTGTCCGTGTTCACTGACCTTTGTCGGTCATACCATTGCCCGGGTCACGACATGTGTTCCGTGTCTCCACTCATCTCAGGGCAGATGTGAATGGCATTCTCTCCTTGCGGGTGTGATAGACGGCTAGGATGGTTCCGTGAGGGGCGGTGGGTTGCTGATTGGCTGGATAATGCCTGCTGACTGCGACTCACAGGGTCAAAAGTTGTTTCAATGTAAAAAGATAGGGGGCGCGAATTACTATTTTTGCCCGTGTTCGAGTATTCGCGCGAACGCGAAATGCGATATTCGACGGAACAGTTCGGCTTGCGGAAACAGTTTCGGGGGACATCTCTTACTGCTATGTAGTGCCGGATCCTCCCTGATTTAGAATCATATGATTGGAAGATATATCACTGCTATGTTAGTGCTGGATCTCCCTGATAGAATACCTAGTGATTGGAAAGGTTATATCAATGCTATGTACGGCTGGGTGGGTTTGTTGACCTTCCTTTACTGAATCAAAAACCACCTGTGTCCCCGAACCTCTCTCTCTCCAACACCACCCGCACTTCATCTTTTTCCTCTCTACTCGCCCCACCCATCACCCTTTACTTACACCACCCACACCCCACCCCATCCCCAACTCCCTCTCCAACCGCTTATTTACGTTTCTCCATAGCCTTTGTTTTACACCCACCCCGACGCCCCGGCCCACCAACCATCCCACTATGCCCCTTCCCACCTCATAACACCACCACCCCGCCGCCTCTACCTCATTTGTCCAGCATCCCACCAAACACTCACTCTCATCTCTTTTATCCTTCATCCCTGATAGTACATATGAGTGGAGGTATTTTATATATCACTTGCTATGTAGTTCCGTCGCGGGTCCTCTCTGAGAGAATACATATGATTGGAAGGTATATATCACTGCTAGTGTTGTGCGGTCCTCCCTGATAGAATACATAGTGATTGGAATGTTATATATCATGCTATGTAGTGCTGGGTCTACATAGTGATTGGAATAGGTATATATCACTGCTATGTAGTGGCCGGATCCTCCCTGATAGGAATAACATACGGATTTGGAAGGTAGATATCACTGTCTGTAGGCTGGATCAATCCCTGAGAGAATTACATTAGTGATGGAAGGTAGATCTCATGCATGTAGTGCGGGGTCCTCTCTGATAGAATACATAGTGTGATTGGAAAGTAAAATCACTGCTAGTGTAGTGTGGGTCCTCCCTGATAGAATACATAGGTGATTGGAATGGTATATATATACCTGCTATGTAGTGCTGGGTCTACATAGTGATGGGAAGGGTTAGATCTCAATGCTATGTAGTGCGGATCCTCCCTGATAGAATACATAGTGATTGGAATGATTTATATACTCTTCCTTCTATTTCCGCTTGACCACGGTATATATCACTGCTATGTGTGTAGGGTCCTCCCTGATAGAATACATAGTGTATTGGAGGTGGTATTATCACGGCTATGTATGTGCTGGGTCTACATGTGATTGGATAGGTATAGATCATGCGATGTAGGCTGGATCCTCCTCTATAGAATAACATAGTGATTGGGAACGGTAATTATATCACTGATAGTAGTGCCCCGGTCCTCCCGATAGAATACATAGTGATTGGGAGGTATATATCACCGCTGGCGGATGTAGTGCTGGGAACCTCCCCCTGAATACCATAGTGGATTGCAAGGTATAGAACGCTACTCTTAGACATGCGTTTTGGTGAACAAAAGTTATTGCCACAGGAACATTGTATGAACAGATGTAAGGTGTCTGGGTTAAAAATGTGGATGTGTGAAATGGGGTAAGGGGGGGGGGGGGAGGGCGGTAAAAAGCGGTTAGGAAGGACTGACGGCACTGCTATGTAGTGCCGGTCCTCCCTGGGGATAGAAACATAGTGATTGGAGGTACTCAGCGCTAGGTGCCAGGCCCCCGGGGGTGGGGTATTATCCGCGTGCCCGGTTCACGCGTAGCTGATTGGAAGGATATATCCTGCTATGTAGTGCCGAGTCCTCCTGCTCGATACATAGTGATTGGAAGTAAATCACTGCTATGTAGTGGGCTGGATCCTCCCTGATAGCATACATAGTGATTGGAGGTACTCATACTCACGGCTATGTAGTGCCGGGTCCTCTCTGATAGAATACAATGATTGGAGGCATAATACTCGCTATGTTTTTCCGGTCCCCCGAGTAAGATACATAGTGATTGGAAGGTATAATCACTGCTATGTAGTGCTGGCCTACATAGTGTTGGAAGGTGTATCACTGCTATGTAGTGCCGATCCTCCTGATGAATACATTGTTGGAAGTATAATGCCTGCTATGTAGTGCGGATCCTCCCTGATAGAATACATAGTGGATTGGGAGTATATATCCTGCTATGCAGTTCCGGGTCCTCCCTGATATACATAGTGAGTGGGTTGATATCACGCTATGTGTGCTGGGCCCTGAAGATAACCGGAGTGATTGGGGAGGGTATATTACCACTGCTATGTAGTCCGGGGGTCATCCCTGATAGAATACAAGTGATTGGGAGGTTAGTATATCACTGTATGTTAGTCTGGATCTCCCTGATGATACATGTGATTGGGAAGGTATATTATCAACTGACTATGTAGTGGCCGGGTCCGCCATGATAGAATACATAGGATTGGGAGGTCTATATGTCACTGTAGTAGTGCTGGGACCTCCATGATAGAAATGTGTTAATCATGTGATTGGAAGTATAGAAAAGCTACTCATATTACATGTTGGTAGACAAAAGTTGATTGATACAGAAAGAATGGTATGAAAAGATGTAAGGTGTAGGGGTTAAACATGTTTGAGACTGGTGTAGAAATGGGGTAAGAGGGGGGGGGGGGAGGGGGTGTGAAATTGAAAAAGTGGGTAGGAAGGACCCTGAACGGCACTGGCTATGTTAGTGCGGGGTCCTCCCTGATAGAATACATAGTGAGGGCAGGTATATATCACTGCTATGTAGTGCCACAGGTCCTCCCTGATAGAATATATGTGATTGGAAGTATATATATCAGCATGTAGTGCCATGGTTCTCCGATAGAATACATAGTGATTGGAAAAGGTACATATATCACTGCTATGTAGTGCGGGTCCTCCCTGGATAGAATAAATAGTGATTGGAAGTATATATCACTGCTAGGTACCGTGCTGGATCCTCCCTGATAGATAAATTAGTGATTGGAAGTATTATAATAATCACTGTATGTATGCCGGGTCCTCTATGATAGAAATCCTGTGATGGAAGGTATATATCACTGCTATTGTAGTGTCGGGTCCTCCCTGAGATACATAGTGATTGGAAGGTTATATTATCACTGCTATGTGTGCTGGGTACATAGTGATTGTGAAGTTATATATCACTTCGCTATGTAGTGCCGGATCCTCCCTGATAGAATACATGTGATTGGAGGTATATATCCCTGCTATTGTAGTGCTGGGATTCCTCCATGATAGATATACATAGTGATTGGGAGGTATTTATCACGCCGATGCCGTGCCGCGGGTCCTCCCTGAAGAATACATAGTGATTGGAGGTATATATCATGATATGTAGTGCTTGGACCTCCCTGATAGAATAGCCTAGTGATGGGAATGTATAGAAAGCTACTCATATATTACAGGTTTTGGTTAGAACAAAGTTTGTACAGAAATTGTATGAAAAGATTGTAAGGTGTATGGGGGCCTTTACATTGGTTCGGGTCAAGAAGAATAAAGCTGAACCTGGATTCACTTGAAGGAAATAAACGTAATAGCTTTATCTTCTCTTTGTTAGTGAATCAACCATATAAATACGTTAAAGTTGCTGATACAGCTGATAATTACTTGCACTTCAATCTAATTAGAGGCGGCAGCAGACTCGGCTAATGTGATTGTTGTGCAATTTACTGGAGGTCAGGAGCAGCACTTGAGTGTTTGTGAAAATGTCGCCGGTTGTTGATATTGCACGCCCAACATGCATTTTCCTTTAGAAGTTATGACGTCCTGGGATTGTTATATTGATGTGGTTTAATCTGGTTTGCACACATTGTGACCATAACCACAACAAGAGTATCTGGATTTTCACAGGAAGACTACTTTTTACTTTCTCTGCTTGATAAACACAGGGCTGCTGCCAGGCCGGTACAGAGGGCCCACACAGTCCAATGTCTCCCAGCCCAGGCCAGACCATCTATGGGGGCCTGACAGTCCAATGCCCGGTAAGTGCCATGCCCGCAGGCATTGCGGCGTTGGCATGGCAAATGTGCTCCCTCCCCTGCGTAGGGCAGATGATATTTTCAGCTTAGGGTGACATCATATTCCAGAGCTGGTGTATTGTAAACAGGCAGCAGTGCCATCTTGTGGACATTCTGGTTATTTTGTTTTTTAAGCGATGAAGGAAAATTATTTTGAATATTCCACTCTCTGACTGTAAATTTATAAAATCTGGATCTAAGAGGTCCGTCAGGGTGGTAAAAATTTTCTGACGTAGACTGGTACGTGT
>CM070032.1:225101295-225124164 GCA_036250615.1 Ptychadena robeensis
TTATGTTTACTACCTCCAGCTGAGCAGGCAATCGCGGCGGAGCATATTGTGCTCCGCCGCCATTGCCCGTGGCATGGTTTTGAAAAAAACGTGCAAAGGCTGAAACGCTCAGGAGGTTAAGTCACCAGAAACAATTGTAAAACTAAAGGCAAGGTTGGAGTTGAGCCTTAAATTCTTCATTTCCATGATTCCCCCTCCGCTGTTCTCTGCCGTCACACAGAGTGATATCTGGTAAAATTCAATATGAACGTCTCTCCTCTCCGCTTGTGTGTCGTGATGTTTTCTCCGGCGGTGACTGTAGCCGCACTGTACTTCAATACAGTAGAATCTGAAGGCTCATATCACTTTATTTTCCAATTATTCCGCAGAGCTTATATACTCAGCCGGGGAACACGACTCATAAAGCTCAGACAGAACGGCCATTCATCACTTTGCATTTGGATGGTAAAAAGACTTTGCTGGAGTTCAGAGAAGTAGATTGATGCTTTTATGCAGCAAAACCCAAAATGAATTCATGTGAAAAGAATGAACTCTATAACTGAAAAGCTTTAAATAAACCGACATTGATTATGGAATGGAGGGGAGGGTTCTGTTCCCTTGTGGCACTCACAACAGTTCTCCCGCTGCCTCCTCCGCCATCCCCAGCTCTAATCCATGCCGCTTTGTTTCTGAGTACAAGAGTTCCTGCTGGTCCTTGTAGTACTCTGGTGTCCATTCTAATGTAACTCGCTGTGACCTCCACTGTGCTCTTTATTAAAATCGATTTTCTGTCTGTGACTTGTCTTGGCAATGGCATGTCTAAAGCTAGCCACACACGGTTAAATTTTGGTTCAATCGATGCTCGATTAGATCGAGGAATTCAATCGTCGAATCGAAAATCGATCTTAATCGCATCAACATACACCCCACATTGAGTTTGCGATTGTGGTGAGATTTTGATTAAAAAATATTACTAAAATCGTTGATTTTGGTCTGGAAACGATTAAAGTTCAGATTGAAGTGGTCTATGTTATTATATTGAATCGATCCAGAAGAAACACCACAAACATCGACGATTGTAAAATGATTTTGGCACAATCGACGATGATTTTCCAACATGTCCGATCAAAATTCTATAAATTTTTCTGCCTTCATCGAACAATTATCGTCGATCGTACCATGTGGGCATTTCTCGATTTCCGTTCAATCGATGAAAAAATTAATCTAATCGAGCATCGATTGAACCAAAATCGAACAGTGTGTGGCTAGCTTAAATGTTTTGATGACATATCCCTTGCCCATACCTTAGCTGCAAACTGGCTTATATTCAAGGTCCTCTAGCTCTACAGGATTTGTTTTTTTCTTTTTTTTGTAGATTTCTTGGAAATATTATATTTACCGTATTTTTCGGACCATAAAACCCACTTTTTCACCCCCAAGGTGAGATTGCCTGTGTCTTATGATACGAATGCGCGACCCCCGCGGCCACTCGGCCGTGGGTGGTCGCACCTTGGCTTCCCGCCATGGAGATTAGCCTGAGAGCTGGAGGAGCTGTCAGTTGAGAGATGCCAGCTGGTGTCCGGCTCTCCCATCTGTACTGTATAATTGCCTATGCCAGCAGAGCTCAGAGCCCTGCTGGCATAAGCAATGAAGAGAGGCATAGATGAACTGCCATTTATCCCTGTCTCCCTCCGTGGAAACTGCAATCACTCTGCAGCTCCCACGGACACAGTAACTGCCAGCCGAAGAGGAGAGCAGAGGAGAGACTCTGCAGCCCGCGCCCCCCTCCTTCTTCTCACGATAAGTGAGGAAGATAACGTTGTGCTGAGAGTGTACTGCTGCAAGTGACCCCTACTGGCTGAATTGATTATTGCAGTCATTGAATTCATTGCATTAACCCAATTGATGTGAAAACATATAAAATCTTTTTTTTCTGGTTTTTCTGCCCTAAAAACTGGGTGCGTCTTATGGTCCGGTGCGTCTTATAGTCCGTCATTTTGAATTTTTTCCCCCACAAGTATATGAATCTATATTTATTCACCTATATACGGTAGTTTTTTTTTTATGTGATTGAACGTACGTGATACCTGTCGATTTGACACCAAATAAGTATCTGGTGTGATAGCTCTGTGGACTATGACTAATTTTTATGGGAAGCATGCGGAATATAAGTGCGCAAAGGGCACCGTGGACCCTCTCTACATGCATATCTGGCGGCCTCCATCCACCCACTTTCCCTGTGGAGATCCGAACAGCGTGTTCTGCTGACCGGGGGTGCTATTGGAGGAGAAGAAGTAGGAGAACGTTTCTCATGAAACATCTTCTCCTGATGGAGATGGCATGGTATTAGGGCACTTTTGCTTCTGATCAACACCAATGTATGAAAGTATCTCTGCTCATGATCCCCAATGTATAAGGACATATCTACATCTGATCATCAATGTTTGAGGGCAGCTCTGCTCCTCCTCATAAATGTATAAGGGCCTCTTTGCACCTGATCACTAATGCTTAAAATGATCTCTATTTCTGATCACCAATGTATGAGGGCATCTCTGCTCTTGATCATCAATGTTTGAGGGCATCTCTGCTTTTGGTCACTAATTTATGGGGGCATCTCTGCTCTTGGTCACCAAGGTATGGGGACATCTCTGCTCTTGGTCACCAATGTATAAGAGCATCTTTACTCCTAATCATCAATGTATAAGAGCATCTCTACTTCTATTCATCAATGTTTGAGGGCATCTCTGCATCTGATCACCAATGCTTCAGATCATCTCGGCTCCTGATCATCAATGTATAAGGTAATCTCTGCTGCTGATAACAAATGTATGAGGCCATCATTACTTCTGATCACCAATGTTTCAGGTGCATTCGGGTTGCAGTTTTACTCCTTATCACCTATGTATGAGGACATCTCTACTGCTGACCACCATTGTATGAGGGCATCTCTACTGCTGACCACCATTGTATGAGGGCATCTCTGCACTTGTCCACCAATGAATGAGGGCATCTCTGCACTTGTTCACCAATGTATGAGGGCATCTCTGCACTTGATCACCAATGTATGAGGGCATCTCTGCACTTGATTACCAATGAATGAGGGCATCTCTGCACTTGATCACCAATGAATGAGGGCATCTCTGCACTTGATCACCAATGTATGAGGGCATCTCTGCACTTGATCAACGATGTATTAGGGCATCTCTGCTCCTGATCACCAATGTATAAGAGCATCTCTACTCCTTATAATCAATGTTTGAGGTCATCTCTGCACTTAATCACCGATGTATGAGGGCATCTCTGCACCTGATCACCGTTGTATGAGGACATCTCTGCACCTGATCACCAATGAATGAGGGCATCTCGTCTCCTGTTTACCAATGTATGAGGGCCTCTCTGCACCTGACCACCAATGTTTGAGGTCATCTCCAACGTAAAGGGACATTGCAATTTTTCACTGAATTTTTCTTGGCATAATGATTAATTAAAATATTTATTACTGAAACTATTTCTTTTTTAGAGTAGATGTGAACATTTACTGAACAAAGAACATATTTCCCAGCAGCTCTTCTATCTAATGAAAATGATTAATGAAAAACTTAATGAATGAAATATAAATAAAACAAAAAACATAACAAGCATATTGAATAACGGAGCCGATCCTCGGAGAATAAAGAGATGAGATCTCACTGGCAATGTGTCTCTGCTTCCACTGATATGAGGACTCAGCTGGACATAGAACAGAGCTGGCCACATATGTGATCAGAGAAGAGATACGGCCTTGCTGGGCTCTTATCAATATCTCGCAGATAAAACGTCCGTCTTGTGCTCTACATTTGTCTGGCTATGTACAAGTCATTCGGAATTTCATGGCGAAGGGAAACTGATAAGAATCTTATTTATAGAACAAGTCTTCCATAGTATAAATGTTATTTTTTATGAGGCTGAAGAATAGATTTATTTATTTATCTTGTAGATCCTAGGTGCCCAACACGCAACACAAGCGGCCCGTTTCCCGTTGGTTGGCAGCCCCCCGCGGTCGTCTACTTGCGGCCCGTACACTTACTGGCAATGGCATCTTTGCTCCTTCGCCCGGGACGTTCTTGCAGCAGAGGAGAGCTGCGGGACCCTGTCAGCCTCCGGCTGAACTGATTGGCACATGTGACAACCAATCAGTAACACAGAAGGCGCCTTTCACCCCTCCTCCTCTTCCTGGTGCAAGATCCCGGGCTGGTACGCGTGGGCAGAGGAACAGCAAGCAGGTGATTTACTATGCTCCCATTAAATCCCACCAACGTCATTTTTGCCCAGTCACCTATTTCTATGTCATTTTTGCCCAGTTATGGGAATAGGTGACTGGGCAAAACCTTTTTTTGTGCGGCCCTTTAGTCATGCCCCATATTAACTTGGTTGCCCACCACTGTTGTAGATGGAGTCAAATACGTCATTCTCATTTATTTTGTTTAATTATTGTAGAAGTCAATTTACAGCTCCATTTTTATATTGTTAGTTTCATTGGAACTTAACATTTAGATCAGTTTACATAGATCAGCTTTAGCTAATCCAAAGTGATTTAAAAAAGAAAAAATGGCCGGTACCAATGTTCTACAAGTCACGCACCAATGCAAACATCACCCAAACTCGTTTGACAGCAGCGAAACCTTAAACCAAACTCGCGTCTTCAGAGAGAAAGGTTCGGCGCTGGTCAATAATCATTTTTATCAGCACAGCAGCTGGCAGTATCTGTGCACTGCGCACTAATTAGCAGCGAAAGCAATTAGTGAAGATCCCAGATAATGGAACCGTAAACACAGCGTTTAGATCTGCGGTGCCAGAGGACCCGTACAGGAGTGTACACAGTTCAGAGATCAATGTCCCAGTGCCTGCGAAATGTAAATTAAAAGATTATTTACTCTGCTGAAAATTAATTAGGTGTTAGGCGTACCTGCCTTGGATAATAAATTATATTATTTATATTTATATATATTATTATTTATAAATAATTCTCATTTTTGGAACAGAAAAAGTTTCAGCATTATTTCTATAACTGTGCTCCAGGCAAGTCACATGACCTAAAGTATTTATGTTACAGTTGAAGCTAATGTATACAGTAAAAAATAAATAAAATATTAAACTAAACATTTTCTTACTTCTGAGCCGGCGTGATGGTGGAGAACCATTCTGCAATCCTCAAAAATACTTACCTGCTCTTCTGTCAAGCCTCAGGAGTTGCCATCTGTAGTACTCTCTAGCTGCCAGTCTTCCAGGGCTCAGTTTACTGTAGTCACTGTAATGGCCACTAGATGGCACTTGTTCATTAATTTCAATGGTAAGTTCAAAGTCAAAGTCGAAAGTTCGACTTTTAAAATTTTGACTTGACTTTGAAATTAAGTTGTGCAAAAACTATTTGTGTTTGAGCAATACTTTTTTTGTAGTATACCCCCAACCCTTCTCTACATCTCCAACAAGTTTGGTGATGATACCATGCTCAGTAGAGATGATGAAATTATTTTTCAGATATTCGACGATTTAGAGTTAATTGCAAAGCCCCTGAACATTGTATCATCACCAAACTTGCAGGAGATGTAGAGAAGGGTTGGGGAAACATTTGAAAGAAAAAAGTATGTCTCTAACACAAATAGTTTTTGCATAAATTAAGTTCAAAGTCAAGTCAAAATGTCGAAAATTCGGAAATAATTTATTCAAAAACTTTTTGTGTTAGAGACATACTTTTTCCTGTTAAATGTTCCCCAAACCCTTCTCTATATCTCCAGCAAGTGTGGTGATGATACTATGTTCAGGGGCTTTGCAATTAGCTCTGAAAGTTAGCAAGTCCAATATTTCGAGCATCTCTAATGCTCAGGGGCTTTGCAATTAATTCAAAATTGTCGAAATGGTCAAATTTGTGAAAATAAAATGTGACCATCTCTAATCAGTATAACTCAGAGAGATGAAAAGCATACCAGAATCCACATAATTCCCTTTCATCCACTAACCAGGTGAGTGAACACTGACAACTAATTACTGTGGACATGTTACTTTTCCATATACATAAGATGCATATTCAGGCTCCTCATACAAAACAATAGCTAGTTATTAGTGATGGCCAAACTGTCTGCAAGGCGGACAGTTCGGCCACGAACATGCATGTTTGCTCTTTTTCTAGCTGGCAAGCAGTACAGGTGTTAGACCCGCCCTGTTCGACGGCGAGAAGGAGATCTCTATTCTTCCTCCAGCATGATCAGGAGCAACGAGATCCCGCCAGAGGAAGGATCTGTTCACTTGAAGACCGGGCATGAAGCTGGTTTTCTAGTGAGCAGCTGGCTAGTAAACCCGGAAGTGATGCCAGTGACGTCACATCCGGCTAACGCAACCAGGAACTATGCGTTCCAGGTACCAGGTTTTTCAGAATCTGCCTGCGAACAGGCAGACAGTGGACTTCTTTAAAAGTCTAATCCGCTCGTTCGCGGCCGGACCTGGCCGAAGTGAGGCCATCACTAGTAGTTATGATAACCACAAACTTTTAAAAGACACTTGATGGAATTTGGAAATATCTCACAAGCCAACAACTGTGGTTCTCAAGTAACAGGATTGACGAATCATTCAGTTCTTAATGAGCCCTGACTTCTATAGCAAACACCTCCCATGAGGAGACACTTTAGCGAGGCACCCAATTCTCTGAGGTGGATGGGACAATATATAAACCCAAAAGATGAATCGGACATAATTTTTTATCATCTAAGCCCGGAGGAATCTTTGACACTCGGTTTCTTTTTACGCGAGGATTAATAGACTGTTTTCTTTTTAACAAGGACTACATTATTTGGACTCCATTAACCCTTTGTTTCATTTGTAACCGTGTTGCTATTTTGACCATGCCTTATTTGTTACTCACTAAACTTATTATTTATGGTAAAATCCCCACATGGGGTAATGTCTGTTAAGTAGGATGGCCTCGTGAAAGTCCCCTTGTCCTTGCCTCGGTAAGGAGAAAACTCTGATGGGTGGATAGACTGGGACTTCCAGTCTCTCCACCCATTAACCCCGTTCTTGTTATAATTCTTATGCTATTATCTGAAAAGTGGTAATAGTAGTAGTTTGAGTACATAAGCAATTTGCCAGCAAGTGATCTCAGAACTTCTTAATGGTATGTGTTTGAATGTTGCATGCCACTGTGTGCTCCAAAAGACTAAAAGTACAGAGTACAGATGAGAGCAGTGCCGGGGACACTGCAAGTCACTAGAGATGGTTGAATAATTTTTATTTAATTTACCATTTCTACTATTTTGAGTTAATTTGAAAGCCCCTGAGCATGGTATCATCACCAATCTTTCTGGAGATGTAGAGAAGGGTTGGGGGGTATACTAAAAAAAACTTTGAACAATTTATAAAATGTTTAACTTAATTTGTGTAAAAACGACATGTGCTAAAGCAAAACTTTTTTTAATGCTCCCACAACCTTTCTCTACATCTCCAGCAATTTTGGTGATGATACCATGCTCAGAGGCTTAGCAATTAGCTCACAAAATCAGCTTTGACCATCTCTAAAGTCACGGTTCATTTTGCATGTAGTCCAGCTCTGAAGGCAGGTGCATTAATTATTGCTGGATATGTATAATTTGCTCAGACCACCTTGTTAATCATGAACCCCCCCCCCCCCCACCACCATGCACACACTGCTTTATTGTTATGAAGTGAAGCAGAACATTAATAGTGTTGAGCGCAAACATTCAAATTGCAACTTTTTATTGCTAATATCAGCACTTTGAGAAATTGCAAAGATCTCTAGTATATTGCTATAAATTGGAGATTCTGGGGAAAGTACTATCCTAAAAAAAATCTACTTCCCTGCTGTTCCCTGGAACCAAATTTCAAATTTACCTGCCTGTCTTCAGGTAGCCATACACGGGGCGATTTCCCACACGATTCCTGGCCGATCGATCGCCGGGCGAGTGCACGTGTGCATGCATCGACGAGGAATTGAGTGCATCCCACCTTGCCCGATCGACCCAGCCCGATCGACATGGCCCCCAAATCGGATCGGCCAGAGAACCAACCTGTTGGTCTTTTCTGACCGATTGAGCACATTTCAAAGGGCAGTTGACATTTGTGAAGCGATCGATCGGGAACAGAATCGTCCAGGAATCGGTGGCCTAAGGTGGTAGGCACAGACTTGATTGGGCAATCGATCAACGCCTGTGGCTTCACTGTAATCGTTCGGATGGTTGATCGATCGCTCGGGAATCGACACGTGCATGGCTAGCTTTCAGGGGGTTAAGTAACTGCAATATCGCAAGTGACCACTGGAGGTCACCAGATAATGATTTCAATGGGAGAACACATCTCTATAGTATCGTATACAGATCATGGTTACGTGATTTCCTGGTGAAAGATCCTCATCTCGCCCCTGGGCTTTGTCATTGGAGAGAAGGAGCCATGAGGGCCAATATGGGGTTAGACTGCAAGGGACATGAAGTGGTGAGCATAGGTCCGCTGTAATCCTTTCTTTTCTGTTTTTATTTGCTTTACTATTCTTAATTATTTGAATTATTCTGCCTAGAGGTCTCCTTTAAGAAAAAGTTTTCAAGCACGTACATTGTTTATGAAAGATCAATATCTTGTCTTTTTTTTCTGTTATAATTTCTGCTGATTTAGCAGTTTTGTAGTAAATAATCTGGGACCTGACCTTGTCTTTTTATTTACTGATTTCCTGGAGACGGCACAGTATGTGCAGACGGATCTCTGTCTATACTTTAGCATACCAATCAGTCTCTTTTGATAAGTTTATCAAGAGGAAACAAAAAGCAAATTAAATTGACGAGCGTGTATCGGTGCTTCGGAAAAAAGTCAATGCGAAAATAATGAGCAAAATGGAAGGTTTAAATGTACTGATGTGTAACTGGGTTTATGATAACATTTACATAATGTTATTGTTGTTCTGAACAGACAGAGATAAAAGTGTGAACAGGCTTAGTAGATTTATTTTACTTGTTTATATAGAAGAACTTTCATCTGCAATACGCTGCCGGGAGCGGCGAACCAGATCCGTTATTAGCCAACTAGATTCCAACCTCAATGAACTCTACTTCTGTTGGGTCAATATTGAATGGATCCAATAGAGTGAGTATGTGATGTGTGACGTCTGGTGGCTTTGGTATATATGTATGTGTATATTTATTTTCCTTCTATAGACGCCCCTTTTTCCCCAAAATTTAGGGAAAATATGTCTGCCCCTAGGGAGAATGTACAAAAAATATTATTGTTTAACTATCATTAAAGCCTTCCATGTGTATCTACACTAGAGATGGTCGGAAAAAAATTCGACAATTTCGACTTAATTCCAAAACCCCTGAACATGGTATCAACACCAAACTTTCTGGAGATTTAGAGAAGGGTTGCGGGTATACGCCAAAAAAGAAAGTATGTCTCTAACATAAATAGTTTTTGCACAAATGAAGTCAAAATTTAGAAAATCGGAATTTCGACTTTATTTTGTAACTTAATTTATGTAAAAACTCCATGTGCTAGAGCAAAACGTTTTTTTTCAAATGTTCCCCCGACCCTTCTCTACATCTCCCGAAAATTTGGTGATGATACCATGTCCAGTGGCTCTGCAATCAGCTCACAAAGTTAGCAAGTCGAAAAGTTTGACCATCTCAAATGTACACATCATCAATGCACACCTGGTACAAAGTAAAAGTGCACTGGGTGTTTGCCCCACCTATAAGAAGAATTCAGACAGCTACCGTGAGCTCCATGGTTAGGTGGGCTACTGACAGGAGAAGGGCTAAAGCATGTTCCAGCAGGGTGTGTAGAGCTGAAGCCCACTGTATATTAATATTTACTAGGAGTAGAGCCACTTTATAGAGCCAAGACATATCTAATAGAGACTTACTTTACACTGGCAGCTCACCCAGGAACATGCTTTTTACATATTTACATTGGAGGCTGTTACAGCAGGCAATATATTCAATATACCATATTTTTTGGACCATAAGACACACTTTTCACCCCCAAAATTGGGGACCAAAAGTGCCTGCGTCTTATGGTCCGAATGCCTTAGTTTAGCACGGAGATTGGCAGGGGAGCTGGAGGAGCTGTGAGTTGAGAGATGCCGGCTCTCCAGTCTGTACTGTATAATTGCCTATGCCAGCAGAGCTCAGAGCCCTGCTGGCATAGGCAATGAAGAGAGGGATAGATGAACTGGCATCTTTCCCCCTCTCCATCTGTGGAAACTGCAATCACTCTGCAGCTCCCACGGACACAGGAACAGCAAGATCGGCTCCTACCGATCAGTGTGGAGAATGACGTTGTGCTAAGAGTGTACTGCGGCTTGTGACACCTACTGGCTGAATTGAATATTGCATTCATTGCATTCATTGCATTAACCCAATTAATGTGAAAATGTATTAAATCTTTTTTTTCTTTGGTTTTCTGCTCTAAAAACTGGGTGTGTCTTACAGTCCGAAAAATATGGTACATCATCTGCACAAGTGGGGTGGGAACGTAGCAGGGAAAGTAACTCCCCCTACCTCCTAAGTTAACTCGATTTCATAATCCCGGGAAATATCTGTATTTGCCCGGTAAAGTGACATAAAAAACGTGACTTTCCCAGCCAAGCGTTGTTGTAAAATGAAATATAACTAATAATTAATAGTCAAGCAAGTGGATGGTACAAACTTCTACAAGGATCAAATAAGTACCATAATTTCCGGCATATAAGACGACTTGGTGTATTAGACGACCCCCAACTTTTCCACTTAAAATATAGAGTTTGGGGTATACTATACTACCCCCTTCAACACACACCAAATAAAATAAAAAAAACATCAGATTTGCTTTCAATATGGTCATTTTAATTCTTATGACACAGGCAAACTGCCTGCAAGTCACGGGAAATCCACCGGCAAATGTGCCGGCGTGTGTCATTTTTTTGGCCAGCTCAGGGAAACAGCAGTGGACCCATGGCCTTACATATGTCTACTCTTTTTTAGTCATTTACATTCCTAATTTCACATCCCTAACTGCAACCTCTCATATGTTTACATGTGGTTATCCAAATGACACAATTTGTATACATTTAATTCAAAGAATTTGGGCAATCAACAATGTAACTGATATCATGTCACATGATACAGTGAAGGTGTTTTAATGTGTTTGAGCTGCAATACCAGTTTCAGCCACTGGAGCCACAGCCTTTAGTGAGCACGTTGGCTTCATCTCGCACATTGAGGAGGGAGAGAGGGCGGGGGATAGGGGGGCACTTGTGATGTCTGACAGGCAGACTTCTTTGGCTCAGGAGTTTCAGCACTCGGCGTATAAGACGACCCCCGACCCCGATGTTTTTTTTTATGAAACATAAATCACATAGGAAATCACATAGTCTATGCTCAGCATCAGTGGTAAGAATAATTAGAAAGGGGCCAAAATTTCCACATTAGCATACAAATTGAATGCAGACAGAAACTGAGCCAATCAAGTACAACCGCTGCCCTGTATGATTGTGTCACAGATCACAGTGCCAACCTGTGATCTGTAACTGCAGATATACCCTCTACTTGATCTCCTGGTGTTCACCTTACAAAACTCCAGAGGACACAGACATATGAAGAACGGCTCCCTCTGCTGGTGACAGTAATGATGGCATTTGATGTGGCTGTTGTTTTCATGCTCCCTCTGCTGGATGGTTGTGGTATATTCTCCAGTAGCACTCCTTATCTCTCACCTGGGAGTCCTAATCAATCAAGTCAGCCTAAACAAAGAGGACTTCTAGTCTCTGCTGCTCGTGCTCTGGTGACCTCTGTTTGCTGCATTGTCACCAACCCATGGACCATCTTGACTTCTCAGCAGGCACAGTTTGACTTTGGCTCTGTCTGCGCGATGTGGTACCTTGTTTTGGATTTTCCTGCTGTCAGTCTTTGCCAGTGAGTGTAGCCGCAACCTGGGAGTCTCCTGTAGCAAATCCAATCAGTCCTTGTGAGGTGTGCTGGTCAACACTGGGGGGGCCCTTACACTCTGGTCTTCACTCGTCTGGTGGTATGGTGGGTCTACTGATCCTGTGGTTCACCGTGACCAATTTGCTCAGTTTCAGTCACACAATTTGCCTACTAATGTTGAAATTTCTGCATCTTATTGACCGTCTCTAAAAACTAGAGATTTCGCCGATTTCGAGTTAATTGCAAAGCCCCTGAACATGGTATCATCACCACAACTTGCTGGAGATGTAGAGAAGGGTTGGGGGTACACTCCAAAAAAGAAAGTATGTCTCTAACACAAATAGTTTTTGCACAAATGAAGTTCAAAGTCAAGTAAAAAATTCGAAATTTCGACTTTAACTTTGAACTTAATTTATGCAAAAAGTACATGTGCTAAAGCAACACTTCTTTTTTTCAAATGTTTCCACAACCCTTCTCTACATCTCCATCAATTTTGGTGATGATACCATGTTCAGGGGCTTTGCAATCAGCTCACACAGTTAGCAAGTCGAAAAATTCGACCATCTCTATTAAAAACCAACTGACCTCATTTGCTGAACGTGGGAGAGAGTTCAGGTTTACTTCATATAGGACTAATAAGCAGGCAGTAGGCGAGGGACACACAATCTAGAGCAGCGGTTCCCATACTGGAAGGGGGGCGCAGAGGTGTTTCAGGGGGGACACAGCTAGGGGGGAAGCCAAGGTGGCACTTGGAGCCATCTATGTGAGCCAGAAAGAGGGGAGAGAGAGATCATGACAAGCCTGGGGGGAACTAGCGGCAGAAAGTAGGTACCATCATTCTGAACCTGTGTAGTTTTAATGGGGGTGGCACAATAATGTTCCTGTATTAAAAATCGGGGCTCTGCAAGGAAAGTTTGGGAACCATTAGTATAGAGAGTTCTTGCTCTCTTCTCATTGTTATTGTATAACATTAGCGGGTAAAAAAATAGACAATGTAGATATCTATAGACACATTTTGGTAGGTAAATGCTTCCTTTATACGTGTTTATGGTTTTAATCGCTTGAACGGGTACACCCTTTAATTTAAAAGTAGAGATGGTCGAATATTTTTTCATAAATTCGACCATTTCGACGGTTTCGAGTTAATTGCAAAGCCCCTGAACATGGTATCATCACCAAACTTGCTGGAGATGTAGAGAAGGGTTGGGGGTACACTCCAAAAAAGAAAGTATGGCTCTAACACAAATAGTTTTTTCACAAATTAAGTTCAAAATCAAGTAAAAATTTCGAAAATCGGAATTTCGACTTTAACTTTGAACTTAATTTATGCAAAAACTACATGTGTTAGAGCAAAACTTATTTTTTTTAAATGTTCCCCCAACCCTTCTCTACATCTCTAGCAATTTTGGTGATGATACCATTTTCAGGGGCTTTGCAATCAGCTCACAAAGTTAGCAAGTCGAAAAGTTCGACCATCTCTGTTTAAAAGCCGTGATCCACTAAACAAAAACAAACCTCATGATCAGGGTTACACGTGCAGCTCTTTGGAGGACAGTAAAGTCGTCTCATTATAGAATGTTTCCTGTTCTGCAGTTTTCGCACACCCAGGTGAGTACGAGGACTCTTTATTGCTGCAATGCAGTAAACTCTCACAACTTGGTGCTAAGCTGATATTTACAATATTTAGAACAAGCTGAGTAATCATAAGCAAATGAAAAAAAAGGATTGTACATGAAAGAGCGCACACCGGCAATGCATCCAACGCCGAGCAGGGAGGCAGGGAATATTGTTTTTGCCAAATAATGAAAACAATTGTAAATTTTGCAGAGAGAGGATACTTGGAGATACGCAGCACTCGTCATTATTCGCTGACTTTTTCACTGGTATTTTGCAATCCGATTAATAAATGGGAACATATACGAACATAAAAAAATGAATGTGATCTAGATAGTAGGGATGGACCGAACTGTTCGCCGGAGAACAGTTCGGCCGCGAACTCGGCATGTTCGCCGATCCTCTCGCCGGCGGACAGTACGGGTGTTCGACCCGTCCTGTTCGCCGGCCAGAAGAAGATCTAAATTCTTCCTCCGGCAGGATCAGAACCTGCGAGATCGTGCCGGAGGAAGAATCTCTTCACTACAAGACCGGGCATGAAGCCGGTCTTGTAGTGAAGATTCCGGCTCAGAGTAGGAAGTGACGTCAGTGACGTCACATCCGGCTCCCACAACCAGGAACGATGCGTTCCAGGATGCGTTCCATGGACCGGATGTGACGTCACTGACGTCACATCCGGTTTTTCCGATTCAAATTCCCCGCCTAGAGGCGGGGAATTTGAATGTGTCCGCGGACGGCGGACATCTTTAAAAGTTCGACCCGCCCTGTTCGCGGACACTCCGGGCTGGTGTTCGCCCATCTCTACTAGATAGCTGGTACCTGCAACATGTCGTGTCTAAGGGGTTCCATACTGTTGGATGATAAAGTGGGTCCCTATGCAAAGTGTGCCATGGTTCCCTATAAATTGGTGAAAGGTGGGTCAGCAAGACACTTTATAATGGTTTCACATCCTTCAGCATTGACTTCAATTGGGGTTGTAACTACAGTTGCGAGAAAGTAAGTATGTGAACCCTCTGGGATTACGTGGAGTTTTGCATGAATTGGTCACACCAATAGAGAAACACAGTCTGCTTATAATAATACTACACAAACATATGTTTATCATGTTTTTATTGAACATTACATGTAAACATTCACAGTGCAGGGTGGAAAAAGTATGTGAACCTTTGGACTTAATAACTGGTTGACCCTCCTTTGGCAGCAACAACCTCAACCACACATTTCCTGTAGTTGCAGATCAGATCTCTGACTGGGCCACTCCAGAAGGCGTATTTTGTTCTGTTGATGCAATTCTTTTGTTGAATGTCTTGTATGCTTTGGGTCATTGTCCTGGTGCATCAACCATCCTCTGCGGAGCATCAGTTGGCGGACAGATGCTCTTACATTTTCCTGCAAAATGTCTTGATGAACTCTGGAATCCGTTTAGTCCCAGAGGCAGCAAAGCAGCCCCAAACCATAATGCTCCCTCCGCCATGTTTTACAGTGGGGATGAGGTGTTGATGTTAGTGTGCTGTGCCTTTTTTCCACACATAGTGTTATGTGTTTTTTCCAAACAACTCAATGTTGGTTTCATGTGTCCACAGAATATTTTTCCAGTAGTGCTGTGGAACATTCAGGTGCTCTTTTGCAAACTTCAAACGTGCTGCAATTTTGAAACCCTTTTTAGCTTTATGCAAGTCAACAATTCTTGATCGTAGGTCTTCTGAGCAAGGCATTGTATGAGGATCTGTCATGCACACCATTTTAGCCTCTGTGTAGCAGTGTGCTTGGGTGTGCTCCTCTGTTTGATTTACCTGTCTTATTGCTAGCGCTTGTTGCCAACAGTGACCTGACCTAATTACTTGAAATCTGCCTGCCCTGACTTAATGTTACCATACACCTTACAATCTTTCCATACAATTTCTGTACAATCAACTTTTGTTCTTCCAAAACCATGTAATATGAGGAGCTTTCTAATCCTTCCAATCACTATGTATTATATCAAGGAGGATCCCCATACACGGGTCGTCCGCAGGGAGACCAGGTATGTAACAGGTAAGTAAACAGAATTACAAGCTAAGGGGGGCTTTTTCAGACCATTGTTTACATTATACTTGAGTATATACGGTATCCATGCCCTTATTGCCGTTTCCTGCTTGCTCCCATTCTGATGGTGGTGCTCTATCCAAATAAATAGTTCCCCATCAGCAACTTGCACACTTCTTCCATCACAACATTCAACCAATAAAATACCATATTTTCCGGACCATAAGACACACTTTTTCACACCCAAAAAGTGCCAGCGTCTTATGGTCTGAATGCGAGACCCACTCGTGGGTGGTCGCGCTTTGGCTCCCTCAGCTCTCCCGGCAAGGGGATCAGCCAGGGAGCTGTCAGATGTGATATCCACCCACGGCTGGATCTCCTATCTGTACTGTATAATTGCTTATGCCAACAGAGCCCAGAGCCCTGCTGGTATAAGCAATGAAGAGAGAGATAGATGAACTCCCGTCTATCCCTCTCTCCGTGTCCGTGGGAACTGCAATCACTCTGCAGCTTCCGCGGACACAGGAACAGCCAGAGAGGATGGGGAGACTGGAAAGCCTCCTGCCCCCCTCCTCCTGATCAGTAAAGAGGTGAAGTAATGTGCTGTGTGTGTACTGCTGCTAGTGACATCTACTGGCTGAATTTGAAATTGCATTCATTGAATCAATTGCATTAACCCTATTGATGTGAACACTTTTATATATCAAAATTTTTTTTCCTGATTTTCCTGCTTTAAAAACTGGGTGCGTCTTATGGTCCAAAAATACAGTAACTTTTATCCACAGAAAGATTTCCCTTTTCATTAAAATTCTAATTGGTTGTTGCAGCATCCAGAGCTTTGAACTTCATCTTTGTTACTGAAGCGTGAAACTTGTGAATTATCTATAAAGGGCTTGAAAGAATTATTTTATTGTTGTCTATAAACTTTTCAACTTCCTTTTGTTCTGATAAAGTTCTCAGTGCGACAGCGTGCCGTAATAATTCACAACTTTTAAATGATACATTTTGCCTTGCTGGGATTAACTTCAATGCAAAGAACATAAAACTGTTCTATTAGGAACGAGTCCTATTGTAAACGGACTGCGTCTCCTGGATGCAGCTCCGGAGTGTATCCATTATCCTCCATTATAACAGCTTTATGACTCGCCTGTAGCACATTCTGACATTGTGAATACATTGTGAACGCCATTGCGTGAAATATAATCCATACTTATCAGCCAGCATACGATGCTGCATTTATTCGTTTTTTGGGGCTTCCAAATGAACTATTAAAGTCTTATCATGTCTTTTGTGAGACACTAACACGAGATGGATTTGGGTTTACACAAAGGCACTTTCACGTTAAACATTGACATTTTGAATGTAAGCAAATTAAGGTCTTTGGTTATCATGTGAATGCCGTAACTTTCAATTAAAGTCAGCTAAATCCATCTCAGGTGCATAAAAATTAAAGGTGTGCACAATGACAAATCTGCTTCTATTCAGAAAGCAACTACCAGAATTTCGGAGTCTCATGCCTACCTGAATAAACAGGAAGTTCTGCATTACTCAAGGTGTTTAACGGATTGTATTGTATTCGTTTTGTATTCCCCACATTCCATCATATGTCCTGGTCTGTTTCCCGGTTTTGTTATGTTTTTTTGTTTTTTTTCTCTCCCTGGTCTGCTTTATCCTTTTTCATTTCAATAGATTTTTATTAAAGTTTTCAAACAATTATACAGTAAATGCATAAGCGGAAGTAGTGTGTACAGTAGCAGGTTCATCAGACTCCCTAAGCCCAGATTAAAAAGGTCAAGGCCGCGGGAGGGCGAACCTGCTATACATTCAAAATACATAGTGCGCATCGTTCAGTACAATACGTGCCAGGCACGCCTGAACGATGCCAAATTAAAGAAACAAATAAAACAAAAGCCACAATCAACATTCAAATAAGAGAAAGAAAAGAGAGAGCAAGAGAGAGAAAGGGCGAGAGATGAAAGAGCGGGAGAGGGGGAGAGAGTAGGTGATCGGGGGGGAGGGGTCCGGGGGCGGGGCAGTTAACTGCCCCGCGGAGGGGGTTCCCAGAGGGCTAGATAGTCAGAAGATGGGCATCTAGACTCCGGTTGCTTTATCCTTTTATGCTAACCTGAGGAGACCTCTGTGACCCAAGAGTGACAATCAGACTGGACTGGCTCTTGTTCTTCATTCTGAGACAGCCTACAGCATCCCTGTCCACTGTTACAGCAGCTGGTAACGCCTTGGCAACGCTTGATCTGGACCCCTTCTCTGCCCTTGGGAGTTGGTGCTTGTGTGTAAATATTCCCTGTACATAGCCCCTACCAGCTGCGTGGACTTGGGTTTGTTCGGTTAAACTGTAACTGCACAACACTACAGACCTATCATTCTACATTGACCAGAGCTGATTTAGGGCTTGTTTCCACTTGTGCGGAAGCCCGCGGTTGACTACAGGGCGGACGAAACTGTGCCCATGTAGTTGAATGGGCTAGTCCCTGGCCGCGGTCAGGGGTCGGCCGCCGCCTAAAAACTCGGTCTGCATCGGCAGATGTCTGAACACAGACAGAGCAGGTAAAGTCTATGTGCTCCACAGCCCATCAGAGCCCTGGTCCAGGGGCTGGTGGAGGCTTCCACCACCTTTTCCCTGAGAATAAAAAAAGCCCTACCTATTATTATTATTATCACCATTTATTTATATAACGCTAACATATAACGCATATACAATACATTGGGTGGAGATACAACACAGGATAGTACACACAGGTACAGGTTATGACACAGAAGGAGTAGAGGATCCTGCCCGTTTGGGCTTACAATCGAATAGGTTGGGAAACAAAGTATACAGATGGGGGGATTGGTGTATGAGATGCTGAATTTAGATACATCAAGTTCAAATTAAGTTCAAATACAGAGTTGAACATTTTTTACTTAAGTTTCAACTTCATTTATTTACTAGGTCAGGAAGTCGAATTTAAAGTTTGACCTCAAATTGCTAAGCATTTGTTGTACATCCTCCTGGGTTAAGTGTACGTAATGCAGTGAATGCAGCAGATTCCTTTTTAAATTGGCACAATAGGATTTTTTAAATGATTACAGCAACTCCACTTCAGGTTAAACCAGGCTCCTAACAGTGTTTTCTCCTTTATTGTTGTATGTGCTTTCAAGAAGAGGAAAAGAAATCTTGAATACCTTAACTTTTCTACAAAAAAGGAAACCTTTTACTTATAGACTTTATAAAATAAATCTTTTGGGTTTTAGAAAATGGTAAATGCTTCTTTATAAAAGTTTGAAATGTGAAAGAGAAATAAAACTTTTAAAGTAAAGAACAAAGTAAAGCGTATGAAAAGTTCTGGCTTTCACTTAAATAAACAGACCCCTGCTGCCTCCATTGACCCTCTGAGACCAGCATGACCTCTGCCTTAACTTTTATTTCTAATATTAAAAGAACATTTTGTTCAGACACAGAGCCATTAAAATGTTCTAAGCATGCTAAATAGTGATGGCCGAACATCAGCTGTGGCTGTTTGCGAACAGGCGAATCGAACTTCTGCAAATACCCGCTGCGAACATGCGAACGCCGAACCTCCATTGACTTTAATGGAGGGTGAACTTCTCACACCTTCAGGTCATATTTGTAGCCAAAATACCAATAAAAAAAAGTCAAAACGGTGCGACCACCTGGACAGTGTCATGCCATGTCAATGGCTAAACTTCTCCCCCATAATATTATGGCCGGAAATCAATCTAGATTACAGATTTTGCCAAAAGTTACCAGACAGTACCTTCTGCAGAGCATTACATTTAGTCAGATCTCTCTGCAATGCATAATACAGCATACCCCACCCCCAGAGAAGGACTTTTGTGGCTCAGTAATGATGAACTACATGTAACAGAACACATTAGCTATAGTTACAGATCACTGGATGGAGTATAATAGTAAAGTAGCTCAGCCATCCCTCAATCAGCAGCAGCTCTCCCTATCTATCTAGTACTAGAGACACAGGATAAATGTAAAAACGTCAGCTGTTATAAGGGGGTGTATCCTTCAGGAGCGAAAGGAAGTGTTATTCGCTGTTCTGTGCCACCTGACTATAGGGTGAGGTGTTGCACTTTGTCTCCATGTTAAGGTATAGGGTGCGGGTCGAACACCCATAATGGTCGCCGGCATTGCGAACTGCGAACATGCTTTGTTCACCGCGAACTGTCCGCCGGGCGAACTTTTCGGCCATCACTAATGCTAAATTGTTTTTTATTAAGTTTTTCATATTTTGAAATTATAATTGACATAATTATTGTATGATTTCAGAAAAATCTTTAAATCAGTTTGGGCGTATACTATAAAATATATATACCTTCCAATCACTATGTATTCTATCAGGGAGGACCCGGCACTACATAGCAGTGATATATACCTTCCAATCACTATGTATTCTATCAGGGAGGACCCAGCACTACATAGCAGTGATATATACCTTCCAATGACTAAGTATTCTATCAGGGAGGACCCGGCACTACATAGCAGTGATATATACCTTTCAATGACTATGTATTCTATCAGGGAGGACCCGGCACTACATAGCAGTGATATGGGGCTAAGAGGGGCTAAGTAGTCTTGCCCTGGAAGTGACACCGCCTGCTAGCTTCTGCAGGTGCTCTGCTGCCAGAACCCCCATGGGACAGGCCTCAGGCCTGGGGGTGTGCAGGATCTTCCAGCTGAATGTGAGTAACCTGTTTCCCCAGAGGGCTAGGTAAGTATAGATCTGGGTAAGCAGTGGGTTGGAAAAGGTTACAGTAGGAAGGTTTGAAAGGTAAGTGCACTTTGTCTTGTCTATTACCTTTGCTGTATCAGTTTGTGATCTAGAAAAAGTATGCTGTCCAGTATGACATTTATGGAGCACGCTTTTCCGAAAATCTAACAGGTTCCTCCTGATCCTGAACTTTCTTAGATAAGTGTAACCTACCAAAATGCAGTAAATACTTTATTGAAGACTGCACTACTGATATTGGTTGCATGCAGTAGATGCAGCCAGGTACCCCTATGGCAGAAGGTGGAGGTGGAGACTAGTGATGGCCGAACCTCGTCCAGATCCGTTCGCAAAGAGGCGGATCGAACTTTTTAAGTCCAATGTCCGCATGTTCATGGGGAGATTCAAATTCAGTTTTAATGCAGTATGTAGGTGGGATTTGAATAGAGAAAATGGAAGTGACGTCAGTGACGTCACCTCCGGTACTTCTGGTTTTCAGAGCCGCTTTTCCCGCTAGAGACTGGGTTCTCTACCCGGTCTCTAGCGAAAGAATTCTTCTGGCGGCCGGATTAGATGCAGAGAGATCCGTCCGAATAACAAACTTCTTCTCGCTGGCTAACAGGGCGGGTTGAACACCTGTACTGTTTGCCGGCAAGAAGGAATGCGAACATCCATGTTTGTTGCCGAACAGTCTGCCTTGCGAACAGCTCGGCCATCACTTGCAGAGACTGGTTTATATACTTTCTCCCCCCAGGTGGGGCAGAAACTTAAAGAGGTCACTTCCTGCTTCTTCCGGGTTGTCCACTACACCATAGTAGTCCATTTATAAACCAACACTTTTGCAAGAATCAATTTCTTGGGTTACCTTCAACATGAATGGTCTGGAGTTAAAGATGGAGTGGAAAGACCACGTGACCTGTGATATCACACAAACAAGTTCAAGAAATACAATGGAACATACCCTACCGAATACTGTCCACTTACATACTGGGTTCAAACTGATTTTTTTTTACATGACAGTGCTCACAATTGATGTGGAAAGAGCTTTATAGGACTCAAAGGATGCACAGACTGAATAGCGTTCCTTCTGGGGTCCATTTCTGAAGTTCACAGGATTATTATCAGGCTGCAAAATGCTACAGCACGGCCGTTTCTCCTGCTATGCTGAATATGCGTGTGCATAGTAGTGATGGCCGAACTTCGGCCATGTCCGTCCGCGAACGGGCGGAGCGGACTTTTAAAAAAGTCCGCCGTCCGCGAACAGATTCCAATTCCCCGCCTGTGGGGTGACGTCACATCCGGCACCTGGAACGCATAGTTCCTGGGTGTGCTAACTGTCACTGACGTCACATGCGGGTTTGCGAGCCGGTTTTTCACTGAAAGACCGGGTTCTCTACCCGGTCTTCAGTGAAATATTCTTCCTGCGGCGGGATCTCGCTGCTAATGATCCCACCGGAGGAAGAATAGAGGGCTCCTTCTCGCCGGCGAACAGGACGGGTCGAACACCCGTACTGTCCATTGGCAAGAAGGAGGGCGAACATGCTTGTTCGCGGCCGAACTGTCCGCCTTATGGGCAGTTCGGCCATCACTAGTGCATAGAGCCCAGGGAGCACTATGGAAGGGGTGGACAGAGAACAAGAAGAGAAAGGCGGAGCAACGTATACATGGTGTGTTCGTTTCTTCAATACCCCCCCCCCCCCCCCCCCCCCATCAATAGTGCTACCCCCAGTAGACAAGGAGCCCTAAGCAAAAACTTGCATAGGGCCCCCAAAAGACTAGAAACGGTACTGTGCTACAATAAGTGTATAAACCTTTGATGTAAATGTTTAATATATCACTGGGGTCGCTCTAAGTGTATATCTGATATTCTTACCACTCAGGTCACTCTCAAGCTTATTATAAAATAACAGTAGCCTAACAATCATATCAGTAACATTGTCAATGAGTATAATTATAACTTCCACATACGAGAAAACCACCCCCGGCACCTTTTTCTAGCACAATGTGTAAATGTGTGAAATGATCAGCCAAACCAATACTGGGAAACGAAGAAAGGGAACTGTAATAATTACAACTCATAAGCTCCTGACATCCCCGAACGCCGTGCACATAGACAGAGAAGCGGCTTGTTAAAACATTATGAAAGTGTCAATTTGTTGAAAAGTTCTGCTTCTCCCCTCACAATCCAATATGAGGTGTTTTCTCGTTCCTCGGCTAAACTCTGTCGTATTTTATTTTGACATTTTTGCTAGTTGCATTGTAACACTGAATGGGGCTTTATGGTAAACTGGAGAATTCAAGTCAGGACAACATTAAGTAATAAAAGCTGATTTCTAACTAAATACACATGTGGCCTGTGTTTCCTATTTGCTATTAACTCAGTTATGTAACGGAATCCCTCCTGCCACACTACATACTCAGTGTAATAGCAATACAGTCTGGTCACCCTCCCACCCTTAACCTCCCTAGCGCACTGCTGAAGTACAAATTTGTGTACCAAAAGCGCACCACAGAAGTTTTTTACATTAACCTCCCTGGCGGTTCACTGAGGTGCAGATTTCTGTACCAAAAGTGAT
>CM070032.1:225178110-225189398 GCA_036250615.1 Ptychadena robeensis
AAATTTGATTGTACAGAAATTGTATGAAAAGATTGTAAGGTGTATGGGGGCCTTAACTGTTGTAACATTTTTCTTCATTCCTCCTTCCCCTTAAATATCCCTCCACCTTTTACTCCTCCTACCTAACATTTAAACCCTTGTATGACTGCCTCTCACTTATGCACAATCTGCCCAAAGCGTTCTTTTATCCAGCATTCACCCAGCCCAATGAGTTTGGGTCCAGTTCGCTGGAAAGGTCAGGAAGCTTCTAGCACCTTCTAAAATCTTCTTAGTGATGTAATGTGCCAGCTCAGTGAGTTGCCAGCTTTTGAAAAGCGTCCCCTGTATCTAAGGAAGGGGTCTTCTGCAGAAGCTGTGACTGTAGCTGCTGTTGGCTGTGCTTCCTGTGTTCGCCCATTGGGAACGGGCTGGCTGAAGCCTGGGACAAGAGGACCTGTCATGGGATGTGAGCTGACTGTGCCCCAGGAACCCAGAGGGCCCACGACACCCCCCTGTGCATGCATATTCGCTGCCCCCATGCTTCGAAAATCATTGCTAGCCCTGTCGTGGGATGTGAGCTGACCGTGTCTTCTATTTGCTCAGGGTTGGGGCAGGGCCTTTTCTTCCACTATGTGAAGTATGCAGGTGTATAGAGCCCCAGGAACCCAGAGGGGCCACGACGCCCCCCTGGGCATGCAGATTCGCTGCCCCCATACTTAGATAATCATCGCTAGTCCCCCCCCCCCCTCGGCTCAACAACTTTTTCTGGTAGCACCTCACCCCTCCATCCCCCAATCATCAACTTTTTTGGTAGCACCCAGCCACTCTCCGCTGAACAAATTTTTGGGTAGCACAACCCCCCCCCCCCCCCCCCCCCCCCAGTCGACATCAGGGCGCTAGGCAAAAAGTTGGCATAAAGCTCCCTAAATGCTCCATATCCTAGCCAACTTCCACAAAGGCCGCTACAGTGAGGGACCTAGTTTGAAACTACCCTGCAGATCCGCTGTCTGTAGAGCAAGTTACCATGTCCCCTTTATTTGGATTTATAAGTTTTTCAGTTACTTTGAAAAGTCACTCCTGTTGGTGAACATTAATTTATTATTTATTTATTAGCGAACTGTGACACAAAGAACCTGCTGAGTCAAGAATGAGCAGAAGAGAGCTACCTGCTTAACACCTACCTTCCCAGCCATGTATGTTACATTTCTATAAATCCTTAACATAAAACATGAAAGAATTCGTTATTGAAAAATGTTCCTATTATTCAATTATGATTGATGTAACACCATTATGTCCCAAGGATCTTTGTTATGTTAGTGATGCAAATAAGGATGAGTAATTCAGATAATACAAGTGCATGAAAGAGTTCTAGAGATAAAGTCAAAAAGACAGGAAATTGAAAGATGATTGATTGTAACAAATAGCATTGCATTCTGGGTTGTAGGGCTATATATGGAGACAAATGGTTACTGCGTCATGATGGGTTTTTTTTACCAGGGATGGGCAAATTTTTTGACCTGTAGATGGGAATGGCTTTTTAAATTTGACAGAAGGACCAGATCAAGACATAAGGATGGAATGTTTGTTATGGCCCAAGTGTAAATGGTGAATGGTAGGACAGTAGTGATGGCCAAACTTGGGCTAGGTCTGAACAGGCTCTCAAAATAGTCCGCTGTCTGTCTGTTCGCGGGCAGATTCAAATTCCTTGCCTATTGGCAGGGAATTAAAATCAGGAGAACCGGAAGTGACGTTGGTGACGTCACATCCGGTACCTTGAACACAAAATCGTCTAAACCCAAGTGCTTGGGTTTGTTCCTGGTTCTGATTGCCGGATTAACGTCACTGATGTCATTTCCAGTTCTCTGAGCTGGCATTTCACTGGAAGAACGGGTTCTATGCTCGGTCTTCAGTGAAAAGATTCTTCCTCCGGCGGGATCTTTCTGCTCCTGATCCTGCCGGAGGAAGAATAGTCAGCTCCTTCTCGCCGGCGAACGGTGTGGGATGAACACCCATACTGCTCGCCGGCTAGAGGGAGTGCGAACATCCATGTCCACCTTGCGGACAGTTCAGCCATCACTATAGAACAGGTTTCCTATGGAAGCTGCAGTAGTGTTGAGCTTGAATATTCTAATTGCAAATATATGCGACGTATACCGTCAATTAAAAAATTTGCAAATTTCGTGACTATGGTGGCGGATATTCGCAATTTCGAATATTTACAATACTATGCATTAGGAAGCTTATGGCCATACATATATATGTGACCATTCATTTTAAAGGTAATTTGAAGTCTGATTGTAATTGCAAATATCCCATATCCATGGCCATACCCTCGCAGACCACCTATGTAAGGGGACTTTCCATCACAGACCACCAATAAACAGGGATTCTCTGTCACAGACAATCAATGTAACAATGTAAAGGGGATAAAGATGGTCAAATTTTTTTTTTCAAAAATTCGTCCATTTCGATGATTTCAAGTTAATTGCAAAGCCCCTGAACATAGTATCATCACCAAACTTGCTGGAGATGTAGAGAAGGGTTGGGGGGTATACCACAAAAAGAAATGTTTGCTCTAACACAAATAGTTTTTTCACAAATTGAGTTCAAAGTTAAGTCAACATTTAGAAAATCTGAATTTTGACTTTAATGAACTTAATTTATGCAAAAACTCCATGTGCTAGAGCAAAACTTTTTTTTTAAATGTTCCCCCAACCCTCCTCTACATGGGCAGTAATTTTGGTGATGATACCATGGTCAGGGGCTTTGCAATCAGCTCACAAAGTTAGCAAGTCGAAAAAATTTGACCATCTCTAAAGGGGAATGTCATCAAACCATAAGTGGAGTCTTCCAACACAGACCACAAATGTAAGGGGACTCTTCATCACAGACTAACAATGTAAGGCAACAGTTCCCAAACTGGGGGATGCAGAGGTATTCCAGATGTCCACCATTGCTAAAAAGACTTGCTATTAGACTCCACATTTATTGTGACTGTGAATGAGTTGTTACATTATTACTATGGACCTCAGAACTTCTAGTTACACCACTGACGTCCAAACCATTTTAATAAGCCCCGACCCTTTAACCAAAAATGGCCATGGCTTTATCTTTTACTGTTGCTCTGTGCTCTATCTTTGTCTTTCATCTACATGCTTTACCAAACCAAGCCTGCATTACCTACCTAAATTTTTACCCCAATTTGTTACTATTATGTGTCCATTCTTTCATTGGCAATGCAGATTATGGGTGACAGGAGAGCTCGGCATGGTGCTTTACACAATTTTCAAAAATCAGGAAGCTGTGAAAATGTGTTGCTGAAGGAAGTTCCATAAACAAAAGAACTAAAATTCTCCAACTAGGGGGGTCTTGGTATAGTCAGACTGTACTACTGCCCGAGGCTGAGGAGAAGACTGTTCAGCATTTATATAGGCAAAGCTAGCTGGATCAACACTTAGGGCTTGTTTCCATTATACGTCGGGACCATTTCGCTAAGCATATACACTTAGCGGGAATCCCGATGTATCACACAGACATTGCCTGCTCGGTGCATGGTCTGTTTACACATCCCCTGGTGCAGAGGCTGAACATACTCGACTATGTTCAGCCTTACATTGGCAGAGTGGCAGTGATCCTTCACCTAGCAGGTAAGTCTATCTGCTACGTTCGGACCTCCCGCTAAGTATATATGTAATGAAAACGTAATGGAAACATAGCCTTAAGAAGAAACTTTACATTTTACTATAACTAAGTTTTTACAAAACAATAAATAAATAAATTATAACAGTTTTGATTTTCACTTTTAAGATTGGAAACTTTCTTTTAGAGACATCTTGACTTGTTCTATGTCATTCTGTTCTGCGTATATCCCGGCAAAGCTGTACACAGTGAAATCTAAGCCAGTCTATGTTAATGTGGAGGATCTTTGGAGAACTCTTCAGAACCCTGATCATGACTTGTTTTCATCGCTATCTCCCGGGTGTCATGAAAAATTCACTCGTCTTGATGCACTTAATTCGGCTCCAATGTGTAATTTTGGAGAAGACGGATGAAAAAGCTTTCTGTGCAAGCAAAGGCCGCCCAAGCGTATTTAATTTTACTTACAGAAAGTTTTTCTCCAACTTTTCTATCTTCCTCCGTGATGTTATTTATATATCTGGTCGGGTAAACTCCATAAAGAGCACTGAAGCCAGATTGTCACGCACGGTATAGCCTGTCCCTTTTTCCAAGAGTTGCCATAAAGTAAATGTATATGGATGGAAATCTAAATAAAATAAAAAGATTGCCTCACATATACATCTGACTTTTGTAGGGTGATCTTATGGCTGTTGGTATATCACAGTTTAGATTTCATGCTTAAATTTAAGGTGAACTATTGCTTACAGGAAGGAATGTAAAAGGTCGCCATTGCTGGGATAGCTTCTCTAATTTCCATTGTTCAAAAGACAATTTTAATCTTGGAAAAAATTGGAACAAGGTAGACTAAAGACCCCCACACATGTACCGAGTGGGGGCCGACAGAGCAGGATAGATCAGCTCTGAAATGCAGCGTGATGACATCATCACACTGCTCTCCAGAGGTGACAGCATCGGCTGTCACCCTTTGTGTGCCGGCTGTTAGCTTCAATGAAGTCGGTCTCCATTGAAACTAACGGCATCGGCCAGAAACTATTGGACATAACCGTTCTCTGGCCGGCCGAGCTATGGGGCGACAAGGATCTACCGCCCCATGTGGGCTCCCCCGATCCGCGGCCGATCGGTCAGTGTATGGCTAGCTTAAAGAGAATAGATGTTATCTGTGTAATACATTTGTGAAAACAGCAAACAACTACAAGGGCACTATGTCATCCTAGAGCAGTGGTTCCCAAACTCCCCTTGCAGAGCCCTCCTTTTCTATTTAGAAACATTATTGAGCCCCCTTCCCTATTTTAACACAGGTTAAGAGGGCCTGCGCTCCCCTGAAATAACTTTGCGCCCCCCTAGGGGGGCCTGCCCTCCAGTTTGGGAACCAGTATTAGAGTAATGCTAGGCATACATGGGTCAATGACTGTACAATCGATGGGCCATTCGAGTTCAGCGCGGTGAAGTCATCGTACTGCACTCAAGCTTCCTCTTCTGGATCATCGATCCCATCCGATACTTTAGATGGGAACCCTCTGTCCCCATCCAAAGTAATGGTAATCGAAGAGGGTTTACCAACATGTTGGTTCTCAGTTCGACCAAGCTTTCTTTGAGCGGGATTGGTTGATTGTTGATTGTGCTTGAATCTATGAAAAATGTGAGCTATGCATGTCTAGCTTTAGAATCTAAACCCTGGGAGAAAATGGTGAACTCTAGGATAATGCCTGAACAATGATTCATTGAGAGGGTGAGACAAGCAGGTGAAAGCATTGTCTAGTTGAGTATTGTGATCACCGTAAAAAGGATGTTTTGTTTTGTATTGTTTGTATAGTTTGTGCTTGTGTAACCCCCCTCCTCCCCCACTTTCTGCTTTCAGGCCAGTGGTCCTTTAATTCCGAGGCATTTTCTGCCAAGACATTTACTCCTTGATGGACTTCACAGCAGGACAGAAGAGACTACCCAGGCCAGACTTCTAGATACAAAAGACACCCTTCTGCTGGATGGTGGGACCAGTGTGCTACAAACCAGGGTAAATGAGAACACGATTGATGGAGGATGCACAGGGAATCCCATTCTGCAGTGTGGCAGGAGAAACATGACATGAAACAGGACATTAAATACAAAAAAAAAAAAAAAACCCAGGCCACCCAACAATGTCCATGCTTGTGGCTTCATCCATTGACGTAGGAACCACTATAGCAGCCATAGCAGTGCTATGGGACCCATATTCACAAGGGGGCCCACCACTCCTGGAAGGGCAAGGATTGGAGTGACAGGTTGGGATGAGGGGGGCATAAGAATGTTTGCTATGGGGCCCAGTCATTTCTAGCTACGCCCCTGGCTTCATTAGTACTAAATGTGCTCTGAAGTATTGGGCTGAAGATTTAGAGTTTGGATAACAACACTATTGTGCAGAACTCTGGGGTAAGTATTCTGGAGTCCATAAGTCACTAGTCTGCTGGTTGGAGGATGTTTTGGGCACATTTTGTAAGTATGTACGCAATGATGCTTGACCACAACCCAATCCATTTTTCAAGGCCTTTAGTCCAATCTACAACTATAAGCAGGTATGGTAAACATTTGATGAATGAAAGGTTTAGCGTATTATAATATTTTTGGTAAAAACTAAAAAAAAATTGGAACAATAAGGAAAATAGGATCATACAGATCTATATTGAAAATATAGCCTCCCCCATTAATGGTCCAATAGGCTGATATGTTTTTAATGCAGATGTATACTCAATATGTAAGAATGAATAGTGATGGCCGAACAGGCGGATCAGACTGGATCAGGCGGTCTGCAATCAGGCTGATCAGAAAAAAGTCTACCATCCACCTGTTCACGGCGTTCCTTGTTCCTGGTCGGTCAGACGTCACTTCTGGCCCGCTCCCAATATAGCACTAAAGATCGGGTGTCTCTAGTAGTGATGGCTGAACATCGGCCAGGTCTGTCCGCCAACGGACGGATTCGACTTTTAAAGAAGTCCGCCATCCGCCTGTTTGCGGACAGACTCTAGGCGGGGAATTTGAATCAGAAAAATACCTGAACCACATAGTTCCTGGTTAAGGGAGCCAGATGTGACATCACTGAAGTCCTGTTCTCAAGCCGGTGTTTCACTAGCAGACCGGCTTCATGCACCTGTACTGCTCGCCGGCGAGAAGGAGGGCGAACATCACTAGTCTCTAGTGAAAAATGTTTTTCCTCCAGCCAGACCTTTCCTTGCCTGGTCCAGCCGGAGGAACAATTATAGACATTTTCTTACCGGCGAAGGGGGCGGGTCAAACACCCATACTGTTGGTCTGCGAAAAAAAAAAGTGAACATTCAATGTTTGCGCCAAACTGTCCGCATGGAGCGTTCAATGGGTTTCTATGGGAATTTTCCTCAATTTACTTTCAATGACGAGCTGAGTTGACAGAATTACCCGGGAAACACTTTCACACGCTCTTGTGAGGTCTTGCCTCGGCTATATACGTTATCAGGACAAGGAGGTGATGGGGGGCTGCGGGGATCTTCTTAAATTACTCCTTAGGCTATGTTCCCTGAGCTGGTGATTTTCACAGGCGATAAAAAAAAAAACGCCACCATTATAAAAAAATAAATCGCCTCCATAGAGAAGGAATGGCCGCGATTTGTGACCGCCTGCATGTGCGATCGCAAATCGCCTCCATGCATGTCTATGGAAAATAATCGCTGCCGCTGACCGCTAGAACGCGTAGCCCTAATCGCAAGTGGGAACAAACCTAAAGCTAGCCATACACGTGTCGATTCACGAGCGATCGCTCAACCATTATTATTATTATTATTATCATTTATTTATATAGCGCCAACATATTACCCAGCACTGGATCTGATCGATTCCGGTGAAGCCACAGGCGTTGATCGATCGACCATACAAGTCTGTGCCTACCACCTTAGGCCACCGATTCCTGGACGATTCTGTTACCAGTCGATCGAATTACAAATGTCAACGCCCCTTGATGTGTGCCCGATCGATCAGAAAACACCAACAGGTTGGTTCTCTGGCCGATCCGTTTTGGGGGCCATGTCGATCGGTCAAGGTGGGCTGCACTCGATTCCTCACCGATCGATCGGCGTGCACGCGTCTGGTGATCGATCGGCCAGGAATCCTGTGGGAAATCGACCTGTGTATGGCTACCTTTATAGGGAAGTTTTCCCTGTTATTGGCACTTTTATATTGAATGATCATTTCCTGGCGGTAGGTCCGCTTTAACTCTCCAGCATGGACCAGGCATGGACCAGGCATCACAATAATTCTTCTGGATGGACGAACTCTTTAAATAAACCATGCTTCCTCTGCACCGGTCTGTAAGCACACTTCAACGAAAACATGAAAGTGAGAAATGTCAAGTACATGACATCAATAAGGACACAGGCAAGATGTATTAGAATGTGATTTAGTTATTAAATCCTGGCATTTTACAAGGAAACCTTGGTGGAGGCTGACTGCTGTGACTGCAGCTAGCAATACTGATTTAAAGTCTCATTTCATAAAAATAATTGTCAGGGCGCGCTATTACACTTGATTGCTCTGTAGTCGAACGCTGGAGGTGGCAGCCGCTCATTTACACAAAAAAGAAGGTGTTTAGCACGTATTCTGCTTTTAATCTTATTACCTTTGAGTTGGTTCTGAGGATAAGTGTTGTAGGCTAATAGCATCCACACACATCCACACATCCATTATATTTATTCTGATAGTGAGATTTAACAATGTTTTAATAAGTTTACTGAATTCTGGAAAAGTCATTTTTCTTTTTATGACTAATCAACTGAAAAAAAGGTATTGTGTCTATGAAATGAACAATGATTAGCATAATGATAATGAATGATGGTCGTTAAGGTGGCCATACAGAAAGGGGCGTAGCTAGAACTCACAGGGCCCCATAGCAAATTGTTTTTTTGCCCCCTCATAAACAATGGGCACAGTCTGTGACGCTGGCAAGCCATGTCCGACGCACTTTCAGACGCGGGTGGCCAATAGTAAGGCTGTGTCCACACTGCGGAAAACTGCATGGATTTCCAGCGCGTAGACTGTGGGGAAAACCATGCAGTGCAGCCTATTTCTATGGGGAATGACGTCCCAGTCTATACTTTGTGGCTGGTGGGTGGCGCGGCAGCAGATTCAGAATGTCCAGCCGGGCGTCCTGGTTCAGGGGAGTCCACAGGAAACAGGTTTGTGACGCACGCAAACCAATAGTAATGTATAGGGCTAGGTATTGCCTACACGGCAATACCGCACCCTAAACAACTCCCAAACAGCAGGGGGGCGTTATGGGCATGGCATGCTCATAGCCCCCGCCTGCTGTTTGGGAGCTGGGGCGGTACAGTGTAGCCCAGCCTTAGTATAGGACACAGTATTGCCCACATGGTGAATACCGCACCCTCTACCCCCTGAAAACAGCGAGTAAACTGTGGTAAGAGGCTATGGACACTGCGGGGCCCATTGTGGTCACGGGCCCCATAGCGCTGCTATGGCAGATATGGTGATCACTACATCACTGCATACAGAGTTCGATTTTTAAGTTGATTGTATGGAAATCGATTTCCACATGAACCATAAAATTGATCATACAGTGATCGGACAAGTTGGTGAATTTTAATAGATCGTACAAGTATCTGAAGGGTTTTCTAGATATTTTGATCTGTTTGTATGCGATCGATTTCTATGGAGTATACCCCAGTCACCCCAGTACACTCCAGTCTCTGGTTTTCATTTAGGTACATTCCTGAAGTCATCTTTCCCTTTCCCCTGACTAGTCTCCCAGATCCTGTCGCTTAAAAACATCCCCATAGCATGATGCTGCCACCACTATGCTTCACTGTAGGGATGGTATTGGCCTGGTGATGAGCAACACAGCTTGTGTTTCCCTGAAAGTCCACTGACCTCATTGCTGTGGGAGTACCTCCCCCTGAGCCGGCTTTCAGAAGTACTGAACCACTGGCGCAGGTCCCTGTGCAGCTGCGGACTTTCTACCAATGTAGATGTTATGCAGGGCCTGTTCAAGGACTGTTTAGGTAGGGAAGTCTGCTTATACTTAGGTGCAACACTGCACTGTGTTCATACTGCAAATCCTGTTGGCCTACTCTGTTCCTGTTTAATACAAAATAAAGTTATTTGAAATTAGACTCTTGTCATGTTGTCCCTGTATTCACTGCTTGATACCTGCCATGACACATTGATTATATGGACCAAGAAAATATAATGGGCTATGGTGAGACAGGCTTAAAGACCCTAAATTACCTCAACTAGGGACAGATTTTGGGTATAACTTAGCTCCTACTACCAAATCCAAAATCACCTTCATAAAAGACCCACTTGGCTGCTCCTGACACCCAGGTAGAAGGCTACCAGTCTTCCACTTGTTGAGCATCATTGGGCCAGTGCATGAAAACCACTGATTCTATAATGATGTAATGTTTAGTGATGAGCCGCATAGGCAACATTCGTATTCGTGGCATGCCGCGAAGTTTAACGTTTAACTTGCATTGAGGGGCGTGTTGAAAAAAAAATTTGGACGCCATCTTAGTGATTTTCGCGAATTTTCAAAAGTGCTGATTTTTGCAATATTCCGAATATTCGCATCACCCCAATATTGGATTTAAAAACTGTTGATGGTCGCAGGGAGTGTTGCTAGGCTCTTGTTGCAGCCTCCCCATTCGTCTACTTGCATTGAGAGGCGTGTGTAATGGATAAAAAATACAGAATATCCGGAATGGCGAATATTCGGCAATATATTCACCATCTTCGCGAATTTCCGAATTGCCAATATTCGCGATTAATATTTGGAATCCAAATATTCGCGATCATCACTAGTAATGTTGAGGCGGACTGAAATGGACCCAACAGCTTTCCACTAAACTAGTTCAACCACATCAGAACCTTCTTAAAATAGAGAGTATGACGCCTGAATTCCAAAAACATAAAATGTAAAAACGTTCCATGATTAATCATTTCCTTACAAATTGTATAATAACTCCTATTATTAATATTCCAAATCTGCTATTTTGTCAAAGTGTGCAAATAGTTTTATTTGTCAGAAGGACCCCGAGAGCTTTATCTTCATAAGACAGCTTGTCAGCGCTGCGTTCATTAAAAATTGAGCACCCAAGGGCTGTATAAGGTCTCCGTATAGATCCCAAGTCATTTAAATATACAGCTGGTATGAAGCTGGATCCTCTGGAGGAAGATATTGATCGCTTCAACACTTTATCATGTAATGATAAAATAATAATATTATAGCCGAGTGACTAATGGCGCCGGAGCCCTACCCTGATTTTTTATTTTCATTTATATCGGTCAGGAAATCGATGCTTTGTTATGATTACCAAAGATAATGGATGTTGCTGGACTGAGTAGGGTAATGCATTAAAGTGAGCACATATAGCTTCAACATTCCACCTTTTCCTCTTATGTGAAGAGGAGTTAAAGTATATCTAAACTCTAGAGCTCTAGTGCACTGTACCGATCCTTAAGCTGGCCATAAACCTTAAGATCTCTCTGTCAGATATCCTTTAGATCAGTGTTTTCCAACCTTTTTTTGGGCAAAGGCACACTTGTTTCATGAAAAAAATCAGAGGGCACCGACTATACGCATAATTGCGGCGCAATTCCGGTCCCCGCCGGAAGTACGTCATCAGCAGGTGCCCTGCTGGAACACAGATGCGTAC
>CM070032.1:225238692-225256237 GCA_036250615.1 Ptychadena robeensis
ACTTTTCCCCCAACCTCCCCACACAGGCCTTTACCCTCCCCTACACATTCTTACTTATCTAGGATGGGATACTGGCATGGCAAGTTGCCAGCACAGTAGCGTCCCTGAGTCCACTATGGCAAAGGGTGTTGTACATTCAGATGCCTCACCATAGGGGACGTGAGCCTTCAGCCACAACAAGTACAGCCATGGTCTTGAGAGAAACTTGTCCTCATCACCATGGCAGCATTGCTGCTGTATCTTCATTAACAGCCAGTTTCGAGACAGCGGCTGTACTTTACGATGCTAACTAAAGGCCCTCTTAGGCAAGCGTGCCATAGGTTCGCCTTTACATGCTTTTATATATATATATTATATTTATAATATCAAGAATGTTAAACTGATGTCACAAGGGAAATCGGTGATATATCATTAGCAACATAATTACCACAAGGTGTGTTGTAGGGAGAGCAAGTTCTAGGAAAAGTTCCCCTGCTAGAGAACTCATGTAAAGCACACGATCAATGTCATCAGATGATTACTGGTACTTCTCTGATTGGTCGATCCTGTTTTAGCTTACACTCGAAGAAAAAAAAAGTTTCTTCATACTGGATGTTCAACCCCAGGCAAACTTATCATGGGCTTCACCATGAGGTCTCTTGAAAAAGTTTTCCCAGGAGAACCCACTGGCAGAGTTGCCCCTGTGACATGAGCCTTGCTATGTATTACAATAATTAGTCATTTGCAACTTGTATCTGCAGCACAAAAGTACAGCAGAGTTTAATTATAGATAATAAATGATAAGCGCTTAATTAGATTTTAATTGCCTATTATGCTAATTATGACTGGACTTTGCTGGCAGACCCCGAGCAAAAGTCATCTGCTTATAGAAATGGCCCCAATCCGAACCTTTTAAAGCTTCACACTAAAGGAATTGGGAGGTGGGTTAATGGAAGAGGCCATGCCGATATGGCTTTTTAAGGAGTCATTGTGATCTTTGTCTTCCCTATGTGGTAATTCAGTAACCTAGAACAGGATAGAAGTTTTCAGACTTCTTTGACCACATACCTGGGTCTTTGTGACTCTCTATATAGTGATATAGTTCTGTAGTGTAATGCAAATGCGTATATATCTATTTAGCTGGCGCTGCAAATATATTTTGTGTATATATCTCTTTAATTCTGTCTCTAATTGTGAAGAATGTTCCAGCATGTGTGGCTAGAGTGCTGGATTTTTCATGCACTGTATAATCTGCCCAATGATAGGACATATGATCAGTGATGGTTTTAAGCATGGGCAACCTGGGCAGTTGCCAGGGGGTGGCATCAAAAATGTTTTCCGATGTCCAGATGTCTCCCCCACAGCATGCCCGCCTATCTGCGGAAAGAGAGAAGTCTGGAGTGAGACTGGGGGGGGTGGCCACCAGTGCCCAAGGTGTCGATCTCCCTAAGACCGCCCCTGTGATTGATGAGATCCACCCAGGGTCTACTGTAAGCTGTCTGTGAAGAAGAGAGCTAGGGCTCTGCGCCTCTCCAGTATCTCGGTATCTCCCCATGGGAATGGGCCTCGTGCATCAGGCCTGAGGGACTACAGGAACCATCTATACCATATGAGTGAACTTCCCTAAAGGGCTAGGGGTTGAGATTGGAGACCCCCCACACATGTACTAGCCTGGAACTAATAGACAGAGAGATGGTTCATTCACACCTATGAGCACCCCTGGGTCGAGCCTCAGCTTTATATTACAGCTGCTATAACTATTTCACTGTTTGCAATTTACCCCACAAACTGTACCCTATATCTGGGATTAGAGATGCTGGCAGTCCCCTAACCAGCAGTGTGGCCTTCTCCTTATTCCTGAACTTTGTGCATGGTTTGGCTGTGGCACTAGCAATGGACTAGTCTAAATAACCTGGTAGAATCCGAGGTGCCCTCAGCCAAGGGAGTGTAAAGGCCCCCATACACGTCTAGATTTTTCATCCAATCAACTTAATTCAATCAATTTTTTTTGGTTGATTGATTCAAAATATATGGCTGCCCACATGGTTAGATCAACCTAAAACAATTAAAATTTATTGAAAAGGATTGGACGTGCTGGTAAATTTTAATTGGTTGTCTTGAAATTCATTTCACTTTCAGTTGATCCCAAAAAAGTTGATCAAATATCTTGTACTACAGTTGGCAAACATACAATCAATCACCAATTTCCCTGACCCCCAAAAATGATCTTTTTAAGTTGATTGAATAGAAAATCTAGACGTGTATGGGGTGGTTAAGTTCACAAGAGCAACTGGTGGCTCCAGGTTGACCCAGGGTCTACTCTATAGTTCTAGTCCAAGGGGTTCACTCCAAAATACAGGTCGGAAAGCGCCCATACTTGCTGCCCATCTAGGTCTGCAGCAATTGTAGCATCATGGTGTCACTGTCATACAGATTGCACAAGTTTATTGTCCAATACATGAATTTGATTATTCCCCTCCACTGCTGAGTCAGGTGTTATACGGTTCCATTATGTCTTAGCACATTGTACGGCTGCCTTTGAAATAGACTCTGAAGAAATACATTTCCCGGTATCATTCTCACCAGATTTCACTGTACAAGTAAAGCACTCTTTGTAACCATAGACAGAGAACCCCTCTGATCTGGATGGAGGCTACATCTACTCTTAAGCTAGCCATACACGTGTCGGATTCCATGTCCAATCGATTCATCATCCGATCGATTCCGGCGATTCTGCCGGGAATCGCAGGTGTGATCAATCGGCCAATTAAGAGTATCCATCGCAGCATACCACCTTGTCCAACGGATTCCGGCACGATTCCGTGTGCGATTCCTCCTCACAAATGGCAACTCCTTCTGATCCGGGCAGAATCGGATGAGAAAGACCAACATGTTGGTTCTCCGTCGGATCCGATTCTGAGCCCCTTAATGATCGGACCTGATCGATCGGACAAGGTGGGCTGCATGCGATTCCGGCACGATCGTTTCGCGTGCACGCGCCCGGAATCGATCGTGCCGGAATGCGGTGCGAATCCGACACGTGTATGGGGGCCTTTATGTTTCTTTGTCCATCGTAGTGAGGCAAACCGCTGTAATATAAACTATAGAGATGGTTGTTAACTAGTTAATTTGCAAGTTATTTGCAAAGCCCCTGAACATGGTATCATCACTACAATCGCGGGAGGTGTAGAGAAGGGTTGCGGAAACATTTAAAAAAGTATTCCTCTAGCATAGATTTGAGAAATGTTGACTTTATGTTGACTTTATTTTATGCAAAAACTAACAATATTTTTTTTCTTGCGGTATACCCTACGAGTTTGGTGATTATACCATGCTCAGGGGCTTTGCAATTCAATTCAAACATCTCTAGTAGAGTCGTGGGGACTTAAAAAAAATATATTTATATATATGTATATATATATATATTAGGCAGCATTTTACAGAGTACATATAGTCATCATATCACTAAAGCTGGGAATACATGTGCAGATATTTTTATAAGATCGACTAAAAGATCTCGATTGGACCTTTATCGAATATTTGTAATTAGTTTGATCGATGTAAAAGTAATCAATATTGGACTGAATCTCGATGGAAACTGTATCTGGCATGTCCGTAAATTGTAATCAAGAGTGTAAGTGCAGTGTAATCGAGACATGAATTTTACCAACTGATCGAGAAAGCATTCAAGGCATGCCGACCACTACAGCAATGATGATTCGATGATTAAGGGCCCCCATACACCTCTAGATTTCTCTGTCTTATTTCCTTTAGATCTCCTTTTTGTTTTACCAAAACCATGTGATATGAGGGACTTTCTAAACCATCAAGTCTACCTGTGTTCAATCGCAGAGGACCCGGCACTACATAGTTTTCGGTAGATTTAAAGGATATCTGACAGAGAGATGTTGTACATTTATAAAAAGATTAAGGTTCAGCATGTTTTTGGAGTGTGGGAGGAAATCAGAGAACCAGGAAGAAACCCACACAAGTTTCCCAGGTAGAACTTGCAAACTCCTTGCCCTTAGAGTCGAACCCAGGACCCTAACACTACATGAATGCTTAACCCCTGAGATCAGTTGCAATTAACTCATAAGTAGTGTTGAGCTAGAATATTCAAATTGCGAATATATTCGATGAATATCGTCTATTTGAGAATTTGCAAATTTCGCGAATATGGCCGATATTTGCAATGTTGAATATTCGCAATATTATGCATTGGGAAGCTTATGGCAATATTCACAATTCCAGTGTATGGCCATGCATTGATGAATGCGCACATGTGGTATTTATTTTTGCAATGCGGAAATAAATACCACATGTGACCATTCATCAATGCATGGCCATACACTGGAATCGTGACTATTCATGAATATCGATTAGAAGATTAGTAAAATTATTTGCAAAATATTACAAATTTGAATATTGCCTATGCCGCTCATCACTACTCATTAGATCACCTAGTAGAAACGTATGACCATCTCTGATTGATTAAAAAAATTTATTACATTCCAAAATGATAAAAACACAACATCCTATGAGTAAAGTCATTCGGGATCTATGTCTATTTCAGGCAAACTAGTGTCACCAGCCTGTTGATTGGACACAAACATTGCATTTTACCAGGGGTCCGGACCTTTTTGGCTGAGAGAGCCACCCGACACCACAAGTGACGCCACTGACTCCACTCCCATATTTGAAATGTGTTTCTTCCGCGTTCCAAATGCTAGAAGTGATGTCAATGATATTGGATTAAGTTCTCGTCTGATTAGGCAGATAGAGGGCATTACACTCCCTGCTTAATCAGCCGAGGGGGTCGCACATGAGCAGGTTTGAATCAAACAAATCTTCAGATGAGCTGTGCTCGTCATGAACACTAAGTTTTGTCAGCAAGCCAGATGCAGCCATCAAAAGAGCCACATCTGCCTCGCGAGTCATAGGTTCCCGAACCCTGCATTATACTGCCCACACATACTGCCTAGAGATGGTTTAAATTGGACCATTTTGACGATTTTGAGTTAATTGCAAAGCCCCTGAACATGGTATCATCACCAAACATGCTGGACATGTAGAGAAGGGTTGGGGGTATACGTAAAAAAATAATAAGTATGTCTCTAACACAAAAAGTTTTTGCATAAATTAAGTTCAAAATCAAGTCAAATTTTCAAAAATCTGAATTTCGACTTTAACTTTTTTGCAAACACTAGAGCAACACTTTTTTTTCAACCCTTCTCTACATCTCCAAAAATGTTGGTGATGATACAGTTTTCAGAGGCTTTGCAATCAGCTCACAATGTTAGCAAGTCGAAAAATTCCACCATCTCTACTGCCCACACAGAACTCTCAGTTGATGTTTAGAGCCAAAGGGATAGGGTAGGACTCAGGCCAGGGCTAATACAAAAAAAAAGGTGCTATTGTCAAGTACTTAACTCCCAAAATGTTAAACCGATACTCTAAATTTTAAAAACATATATAACATTGACACTCTTAAAATGTTGGAAACATTAAGGCCCCAGTTTTCATAATTCATTACAAATGGAATAGCCCCAAAACCAAAATATAACCAGCTGTACCACCCACCAGACCTTATATCCCCAGCTAGGTGGAAACATAATCAAAACCCCTTAATTCAAGATTACCTGAATCACCAAAAACCACCACCATTATTATCAATCCACCAACATAACCGTTTTACATCATAAAGAGGCTTGGACCCACCATAAAAACCTGACCTACAAATCAGATAACTACCATTACATAACAACATATGAATAGCATGCCAGTAGGGGCTGGTAAGTTAGGGTGGGAAGGAGGGTAATGTTTAACTCATGAAGGATCTTCCCTTGTAGGACATCCCCAATATTTTCACTAAACTCTATGTCACCATCTCCACCACAAATCCCACCCTCCACAATCCCCTTTCCCTCCAAAGCTCACCCATGTCAGGATGTACAAATTTGAATTTGTTTGAATGGGCACATTGTTGTTCCATCTATGGATGTTTTTCCTTAGAAGATACCCTCTATTCAGCATACAGTGGCTTGCAAAAGTATTCGGCAGCGGCTGTATTTGTACTGACATTAGATTACACACAGGTGCACTCTATTTAGTCATTAGCACTCATCAGGCAATGTCTATGGGCACCTGACTGCACTCAGACCAAAGGGGGATGAATAATTACGCACACCATACTTTGCAGTTATTTATTTATGAAAAATGTTTGGAATCATGTATGATTTTCCTTCCACTTCTCACGTGTCACCACTTTGTATTGGTCTTTCACATGGAATTCCATTAACATTGATTCATGTTTGTGGCTGTAATGTGACAAAATGTGGAAAAGTTCAAGGGGGCGAATACTTTTGCAAGCCACTGTATATGAAATGTTGACCTGGTTTCATCCCACGTTCAGAAATCACATGCCAAATGCACTCATTTGGTGCTCCACAAACTTCAAGCAGTCATTTTTCCTGGCGTTCACTTCTAATTTATCATATATTGCCGTCAAGGGGACACTTGTGCTGAAATTGATAGGACAAAGAGTATTGCATATACATGACTGCAATATTATGAGTCCCACATGTCTTCCACAAGTCTTTAATGAGCCATTCAGGGAAAGTGAGCCTTTGTGTCTACCGGGCAAAAGTTGTCCAGCAGCTACAGGAACTTGTGCGTTCTAACAATCATATACCCTAACTGGACTGAACTTTCTGTAACCTGTATGGTTTATCAACTGGTTTTCTTCAAAAAAATTAGTTTTCAGTATCTCCATGACATAACTCCAATAGTGATGGCCGAACTGACCGCATGGTGGACAGTGGCCGCGAACATGGATGTAAGCAAGCAGTACGGGTGTTCAACCCGCCCCGTTTGCCGGCGAGAAGGTGCTCACTATTCTTCCTCCGGCAGGATCAGGAGCAGTAAGATCACGCCGGAGGAAGAATCTTTTCATTAGGAGACTGGGTTGAGAAGCCGATCTTCCAGTAAAAAGCCGGCTCTGAAAACCGGAAGCCAGCGTCAGTGACGTCACATCCCGCAATTGGAACCAGGAACTATGCGTGACGTCACTGCCGGTTTTAACAATTCAAATTCCCCACCGAGAGGACCTGGCCGAAGTTCGGCCATCACTAATCTCCAATAACCTATTTGCATGCTCACCCAGGGCGCTATGTAAAGCATTTTAAGTACTGCAATCATGCATTCATAGCACCCCCCTCACTCAACAACATTTTCCAACTAACAACCAACACTCCCCGCTCAACAACTTGAAAAATGGCCCTGTGCACCCCAGTTGTAGATCCATCTTGGTTGGGATTCTTCATTGTGACCACAGTGGGAGATGTCTTCACAATGAAGATCACTTTGTACTGTAGCACAGAGGAACCAGGCTAGGGTTGAGAAAATGACTTTGCTCTGTTATTGATCCTTGTGTAAAATTAAAAATGATGTGAAATGTCCTTGTTTGCCAAGAGTTCACCTTCAAAGTCAATGTCAAGTGAAAGATTATCTTCAATATGAATGGTCATATGCAATATTTACTATCGCATTGTGCATTATTATCGTGATGCATGGCCATACATGCAGGATCGAGATCAAATATCCGCCGCCCTATTTGAGATCATTCTGAATATTAAAGCTCAACACTATCTGTGACATACCTTGCTTCTATAATCCTCCTGGACACACAATCACTACCAGGTGTTATGGGGGTAATCCAGAAAACAAGCCAAAGCATCTACAAAAAGATCAGCCCAAGAGAATATGGTACAGATGGACAAGGCAGGAGATGTGGTCAGGGCAGGCAGAGTTCAATCAATAACAGATAACCATTGTAAGAGGTTATGGCGGGCAATGGTGAGCAAGTCAGATCCTCATTAACCTCCTGGGCATTCTGCCCAGGTTTACCTGGGGTGAGTTCTGAGTATCGGCGAATCCGCAGATACTTCCAGTGGGTAGGGGTTCTATTGACCTCCTTGTTATGAAGTGGGCGTCGCTTTCTTTAGAGCATACCTCCAACGTCACCAGTAAGTCCTGGAGGACAGGAAATTGCATAAAATTTTATTGTGATCCACCGTGATTGTCTGTGGCACGGTGATATGAGCAGATTGCCCAGTCACATTGTAAAACCTGGCATTATAGGATTGACAAACAACTGGTAGGTGCATCTCCTGCAGTTGATTGGGCCACAGGAAACTTAAACTGAACATGTCCTGCCCTGTGGCCAGGTAGCAGGGACCCTGGACTGGACTGTGCTGAGCCTTTGGATCCCTCCACTAGAGTGGGAAGACATGCCTGCTGCACAGGTGCCTCTAGCCATTAGTGATGACCGAACATCAGCCACGTCTGTTAGCGAACAGGCGAATCGGACTATTAGAAAAGTCAGATGTCCATCTGTTAGAGGGGGAATTCAAATTCCCTGCCTGTTCACAGGGAATTTGAATCAGAAAAAACGGAAGTGACGTCACTTCCGGTACCTGGAACGCTCAGTTCCTTATTTTGATTACTGGATGTGACTTTACTGCTATCAATCAAGAGCTGCCCACCCTGAACGATCAACCAAAAAAATCAACCAAAAATCGAATTGATGGGTCGATCGTCAATTGTCAGTCAGTACGTTGGTGGAGAAAATCGATTCTTCCTGTGCGATTGACCCACAGCTCCCTATGCTACAGCCTTTAAGATCGATTGATTTTGGGGAATCAACCTTTTTGAAGATCGTCTCCTGTCAAAATCGGATCTGCATCAAAATCCCAAGGTGGTGTGCCATGGATTGCAAAACGATCAATCAATCGCCGCAAATGATGGATTCGGAAATCAATCACAGACAAATTGAGGCCTCTGTTGGCAAGGCGGACAGTTCGGCCTCAAACATGGATGTTCGCCCTCCTTCTAGCCAGCGAGCAGTACAGGTGTTCTACCCGCCCCGTTTGTCGGCGAGAAGGAGCTCACTATTCTTCCACCGGCAGGATCTGAAGACCGGGTAGAGAACCCATTCTTCCAATGAAAAACCGGCTCTGAAAACCAGAAGTGACATCACATCCGGCAATCGTAACCAGGAACTATGCGTTCCAGGTACCGGATGTGACGTCACTGACATCTCTTCTGGTTTTCCTGAATCAAATTGGCAGAAAATTTAAATCTGCCTGCAAAAAGGCAGACAGCGGACTATTTTAAAAATCTGATCCGCCTGTTTGTGGACGAATCTGGCTGAAGTTCGGCCATCACTATTGGCTACCTTAAGACTGCCTGGGATCGCTGGGTTCACTGACGACCATGCAGGATGCTCAACAGGGTAAGTACCTTACAGCCTATTGTTTGTTTAATGAAGTGCTGGGATGTTGAGCTGCTCATCAGTAAAGGTACCCATACACGTTGCGATTTTTCGGGGACTGATGCGATATTCGATTTCGATGCCCGATTTTTGCTGTAGTGCTATTTTTAAAAACAGGGGACCCGACCGACTTTTTGGCCGATTTTTCTAAAAACAGCATCGGTCGGACTACATTTGTTTGTTAGGAATCCCGAACGATCAACCTACCCGACCGACCGGATCGGTCGGAAGGGCTAAAATCGCACGAAAAACCGCGTCTCAAAAACACTTCCATGGATCTCCTACAATTATAATGAACACCTTATCCGGAAAATAAATATTTATTGCTTATTTATAATAAGTATAACCTCTTCCTACATTATTCTTGCCAAAAACCTTTCCAAAGTCATAATTTCCATTCCCGAGTTGAAAATTAGCAACGTTGCTGCCTTCCTCCCGCTCAGTCTTTATATTTATTAAATATTAGATTACTACTTTTACAGGAAACAAACGGCAGCGGAGACGTGGAAATCTGCAAAGTTGCTAATTTAGCTCCATGTAGGAAAGTCTGCCAACATAGGCAAGCGGGATCCATCACTGACCAGATGACACGAGGTCAGCACATTTTAAGGTCAGCCCTTGATATTTGGGAGTTTGCCTGCAATAGAAATGAAGCATGGGAGAGAATATATCCCGATGTTCCTAAATTTTACCCTACTTGCCAAATTGTTTATCTAATAGTTGAGATGCTTCGGAAATGGCAGTGAAATTTTAGCTCCGGGCAAAGTGTGTTAAAGCTGCATTCATCCCACGTGTGTGTTCCATCAAATGTCATTACTTTTTGTTTTTCAGTTCAGCAAAGGGAAATACATGATGTGGTCAAAATCATGTGGACAGCTTTGAAAATGAGTTGTTTTTAATGGTAATAGGAAAGGCCATATTTTAGAGGATTGTAGCCACAATTTGAAGGCCCTTTTCTGTGACGGGATGCATGGAGAAATTATTTGATGAGTGTGGTGCACGTATATCAAAAAAATTTGGATACCTAGCTTTTTGAGCAGGATCAAGAATTATGCTTGATCTGACGGGGAACCAACATGTTGGTAAACCCTGTTTGACTTCTTTTGCTTTGGATGGGTGTAAGAAAGCAGATATGGAGGTAGTAAACAACGGAAATAAACTTTACTTAACTTTGCAGAAGACAACAGTTTAACAGATATGACGTGACCAGGCAATTGCGAGTCCTAGTTGCAGTAAACAAGTCTCTTGGTGGGCGTCTTACACTCTCCATGTGACGACCCGCCCTGCCTTCTCCTATTCCTGTTCTGTGACACTGGAATCCAAGGCGTGATCCAGATGGCAGTGTCAGCGGTCAGCATGCGAGCCAAGCAGGCCCCCAGGCTAACCCAAAGCAAGGGATGAGTGCGAGGACACAGGTTGTTCAGAGCCACCTGTACGCTCCGGTCTCCCTCCTCGCAGGGCCGTGGTATCACACTCCCGTCATCAGAGAGCAAGCGTCCCTTCAGCTTCTCTCCGGTAACAGGTGCCTCACTGTTTGCTCCTCTTTTATCAGCTCTGTCCTGGAGCTCCCCCTAGTGGGTACCTCACGCACTTCAGGCAGTGCATCACAGCAGGGCACCTCCTACATGGGTACTGAGGGTTCCCATCTAAAGTAGTGGAGTGCTGAGCCTCGATATCAAGGAAGCTCGAGCGCAGTGAGCAAGATTGGCTGGCTTAATTGGGCCATAGACAGGTAGGTTTAGCGTCCGATTCCCGAGCGATGAATCACTTTACGCGTTTCCGGAGATGGTTTGGGAATCAAATGCTTAATGGACACGAATATGACCCGCTTTAGTCAGCCAATCTTTCCTTCCTTCTTGCTGCTACATCTTGGCCTAAAGCCTGCCATACACCCACAGACGGGTGCCGACAGACAAGCTCCGATGAGCTCTGGAATGCAGCGTGATGACGTCATCACGCTGCATTCCCGGACTGACTTAAATCGGCCGGGCACCTTTGTGTGCCGGCCATTAGGTTCAATGAAGATGCCGGTCTTCATTGAAGTTAATGGCATCGGCCGGCATCGGCCAGAGAACATCGGACATGTCTATTGTCTGGCCGGCCGAGCTGTGGGGCGACAGGGATCTGTCGCCCCATGTGGGCACAAGCCGATTGGCGGACGATTTTGCCGCTGACCGACGGCGCGAGCGTGCACGCCCGTCGGTCAGCGGCAAAATCACCCGTTAATCGGCTTGTGTATGCCAGGCTTAACTCTCTAGTGTCAACAGATGATTATATTTACACCATTGTTTCCCCCTACCCATTTGATTTTGGTGTTAGTTATAGACTGGTCACACCCAAGGACTGTTGGCTGTCATATATCTCAAACCCAACTTGTAGGTAATGCACAAGTCGTGAATGCACAGCTGAATGGAGTGGGGCCTTGGCTAACTTGACAGAGTTTATGCAATTCATGTTAAATATACAAAATACACTAAAATACTGTCAATCAAATGAAAATAAATTTTAACTGAACTTAGCACTAAATAAACCCCCTCATTATGCTCATAAAATCACCAAGCCCCCAGTGCTTCCCTTCAAAATATTTAGGTTCTTGCAATAATTAAAGCACACTTAAAGCCACCCAAACCCCCTCCCCAAATAATAAAGTAAATAAAAATGTTATCTACCTCTAAACTTTCACAATGGTGAAGAATAATATACTTACTTGCTGTGTTGTTTTATCAGTGGCAGTCACTATATTTAATCCTCTGTAGATGCCGTTCATGCTGCATTAACACACAAGGGTACTAGAGGCCATTATGTGAAAACATAGCTTCATAGGCACGAAAAAGGGACATGATGCCATGACTGATTTGAACATCCCGACAGTGCATGTCAGAGCTTACATCTGCAACTTTTTTAACAGATGGCGCAAGAGTGGGACAAAATGTTCAAGACGGGAGTTAAGTTGCATTTTCAATTTTTAAAAGACGAGGTCCAGTCTGCAATAAAACAGTCCTGTTCTTTGTCTCTTGCATCATGAAGTGCTATACTGATAACAATGAGGAGAAGCTACAATGCAAAGAGGGGACCAGATATCTGGCACTCGTGGGAGTGGAATGAGTAGTACAGCAAGCAACAAGCATGAAGCTACCTACAATATCTAAGCTGCATACTGAGTCTGGGTCAGTGATTCAGAAAGTATTTCAGTCTGAGGATCAGAACACCAGCCAGGGAATCTGTATTTTTAAATCCAAGCTAATAACAGCCTACATCATCTCTCTGTTGAAGTCTCCTTTAAGTCCCCCATACACGTCTAGATTTTCTGTTCAATCGACTTTAAAAATATAAATTTTTTGGGGGGGTCAGGGAAATTGGTGATTGATTTTAATGTATGTCAACTGTTGTAACAGATATTTGATCAAATTTTTTGGGATGAAAGCATAATTGAATTAACCACCCTGGCGTTCCTGACGTCACCATCCTGTCCAGCGCTGTCCTGTCAGTACTGCACTGGACAAGATGGGACCGTCTGGCGGAGTCACCGATCTGGTGACTCTGGTGGCTTTGATCGTCTGAACTGGCTTCTGCACGAAAGTCGATCCCCCCCGAGTGACGTGATGATGTCACATCGGGGCGATGGCGGGAGATTCAAAAGTAAATTGAACAAAAACTGTTTTCAGTGTTATTCCCCAGATGTGCCCCTTCGAAGTTAACCCTCTCTCCCCTGAAGAGAGGGAATTGTACTGGATACAGTGGTAACATACCAAAAAACACAAAACACATTTCCAATTAAATAAATATTTTATTATAAACAAAACATAAATATAAATACATACTGTTTTGAAATATATCATACAAAAGAAATATTTTAGAGATTTTATCATTCAAATGATACCTTTTATTTATTTTTTAAATGTAATTGTTTTACATAATTGTGTGTTTAAAAAAACATTATTATATTCAGGATGTCTACTACACCCTTGTACGGACATACTTTGGGAAGTTTCAGGCCAATAATCCAATGGATAAAAAATCCATTTAAGTCTATGAAGTGCTTTTGGTACAAAAATCTGGACCTCACAAGAGCGCTGGGGAGGTTAAGGTTCAATTTCATCTGATTAATAATTTTCCCAATTTTAAACATTCTAGGTTGATCTAATAATGTGGGCTGCCATAGATTTTTAATCAATCAACTAAAAATTGTATTGAATTAAGTCCACTGAATGAAATATCTAGACGTGGATGGGGGCCTTTAAGCTTCAAGATAAAGCTGGTTGCTTCAGAATCAAGATTTCTCAGTTGGGTAGACAAAGGAATCCACGTGCGCGTCTCCTGCCTTTATTCACGCCGTGGTGCACTCTATTCACTGTGACACAATGGTGACAATGGCCCATTTGCAGGACGGGCTGTACAAAGGCATTGTCAACTCCTTCAGCCCGTGTAGCTGCTGCAGCCTTTGCATTCATGTCTCCCCTACAAATATCACATCTTCGCTTAATTACCGCCCTACAGTGTGCATGGCGGCCCCAGCCTGGTGACTTGTGCTTCCTCTGCTGGGAGAGTGACCAATTAGCAGAGTCTGATTAATTGTTTAGTTCCGAAAACACAAAAAAAACGCATTTTCAGTTTTAGTTACAATACAAGTCAATGAATCTGAATCCACAAAACGTTTTATTTGAGTGGTTCACCATCAGTGAATAGTTAGTGAAAGTCACATTCACCTTTTTATTGTTATGGCTCTTTGGAGTTAGCTTTGAATAGTAGATCACAGGTTACAGTTTGGCTACTTGAAAAGATGGATAACTTTTAAAGCTGGGCATAGACGGGACGATTCCTTTCCAACCCAGCCCGCCAATCAGATGTCGTGAGCGTTCCTGCGTTCGATAGGGATCAGGTCAGCTGAGAATCGCGTGCGCCAACTTGCTGGATTGGACTTAAGTCAGCCTATGCGATCCGACATGGCGGATAATTTTGATCCGATCCCATTAGTTCATTAGTTCGTATTTTTATGAAATGAGGTGGCAGGGCAGTCACCAGGTTTAGGAAAAACATTGAGCATTGACGAGGGTCAATGACCCACATGGTTATTGGAAGGGTCCAGGGATTTAAGTTTAATGTGGAAGGAGTGTATGGTATTGAAGTACCCACCGAGCTGATTTATGTCTGGCATCTGGTACAGGTAGTTGTGGATCAGAACTTGGGGACACTGTCTTAAGCCCCCCATACACCTTACAATTTTTCATACAATTTCTGTACAATCAACTTTTCTTCCACCAAAACCATGTAATATGAGGACCTTTCTAAGCCTTCCAGTCACTATGTCTTCTATCAGGGAGGCGTCTATACTACACAGTTGTTGGTAGATCTCATGGAAATTGTATGGAGCGATCTAAAGGTGTATGGGGGCTTTAGACCTTTGCTGTTGTTAATGCAGTTTGTTAAGCTGGCCATACACCTTTAGATCTCTCTGTCAGATATCCTTTAGATCTACCAACAACTATGCAGTGCTGGATCCTCTGGGATTGAACACAGGTAGACTTGATGGTTTAGAAAGTCCCTCATATTACATGGTTTTGGTAAAACAAAAGAAGATCTAAAGGAAATCTGACAGAGAAATTTAAAGGTGTATAGCCAGCTTTAATGTTATACGATTTGGTTTAATAAAGCTATGGCCAAAATGTATATCCATTTTAAAATCGATAACAGTGTCATGTGAGTTTATTGGGATTAGGGAGGATCGAAAAGATGGAGTCTAGGATGTTGGGAGGGTTATGGGGGTTCAGTAGGGTTACTTTCTCTCTCTCCTTTCTCTCCACAGCTCATCATTGCCCAAGTCATATTACACACAAGCACTGCCTATCCATCTTTAATGTGTGCGGGTAGCTTGGATTTTCTTTAGAAGGGTTTATTCATTGAAAACAAATTGTTCTCTCTGTTCAGTTGGGAACGGGGTTAAGCAGAATCCATTAGCTGGGTTTGATCACACAATTATCTTTTATAAAAAGTTTATTGTTGACTTGTAATCCTGGCTTTGCGCTATCTGTCTTTCCTCGGTACACCTCACGGTATATTGGTTTTGTGGTCTGACGGCTCTAAAGAACCCGATGACTGCGTGCATGTTCCATTTACTGACCTCTTGGAAACTTTCCTGTGCTCTTCTGGTTATATGTTGATTTATTCTGCCAACGACGAGCGGCTACTTTATATCGGGAGTTAAAACCGTTTTCTAGTTTATCAGTATCCATCTAACCTGCTCTGAGCTCCCGATAATTAAAAAGATAAAAGTTCTAGGATGTAGCCTTTCATGCTGTCTATACCTTAACCTACTTGGCCTTATGCCAATACGGGCGCAGATTGATCGTGCATTCTTCCCGGGATCGGGCACACTGCCGGCTCTCTGTGTGCCTGAGGCATTTCTACAGAGCTGCAGGCACACAGAGCCTTTCCGGCCCCGTGTCTTTGGTGTCATTGGTGACACTGAATGGGGCGGCGCCATAGACCTTCATGTTAACGGAGGGGTGTCACTTTTGTCCCCACACAGGGCCAGGGAGAGAGCCGGCAATCACAGTGGAGTACAGTGTACTCCGCCGCGATTGCCATGGAAACAGCTTTTCGTGCCAAAAAAATGGCGCGAAGAGCCAGTAACGCCCAGGGTGTTAAGCTGGTCTTAGATGGGCAGATTCCTGCACAATTTTTCGGCCGACTGACATATACATACATCGAGTGACGTATTCATTCCCGCCACTCAGCTGTCATCAATGTCATCTGGGAAGTCCAGTAAAGAGCCCGCAGGACGCTGACGAAGGGGTTAATTAATATTGGTAATGGAAATCTACCCCAAGCCACACTCTGGAATACTGTCAGGGGGGGCTAACCAGGGGGGTATCAGAAGAAGTCACAGTCATTTGTGTAAAGCGACCAATTTAAGAATATAGTAAAATTTGTTATTTAATGATGAAGAAGAGTTATTCTGTTTGCTGATCCCACCACCTATCTTCACTTTTTAGGAACTTTGTTATACAGAGAATTTTCTTTGAATTAGATTGATGCATTTCCACTGAGTGCCATGGCACCTAGTCATCACTTGTAGTAAAGTGCAGTCAACAGAAGGACCCTCTGTGTGCATAAGGGTACCTAGAATGTTGAAGTTTACCAATCAAGCTTCACAGGTCCGTAATGCAATACAAGATTTTAGATCATACAGATCCATAGCTGTCAACTGTGGGACATACAGGAAATGACGTCTGTGATGTTACTTCTGATATGCGGATCGTGGTTATTCCGTGTTCCAAGTACCGGAAGTACTCGAAGGATCGTGGGTGCCCAGATCCCTGTGGTTCTTAAGCTTGGTCGGCCAGAGAACGCACATGTGGCCAATGCCATTAGTTTCAATGGGGACCGGAGTCCCTATTCAAACTAACATTTGGCACACAAAGAGTGCCCGCCGATACTCTGAGCGATGGAGAGCAGCGTGATGACGTCAGCTCATTTGTCAGTCCCCACTAACTACGTGGTGCACCAGTATGTATGGTTATCCAACTTTCCCATTAAATAAAACAAATTTTAAGCACAATAAATTAAATATACTATAACATTCCCTTTTTATCTGTTTTATTTTACTTGATGGTGTTTTTTTTTTTTAATGCTTTATGTGTCCAAGCTAAAGCCTCCCATACACAGGTCGATTTTTTACCCTATGGCTACCTTAACACTGAGAACTCTAATTATGGAAAATGTGTGAGGAACAATTCATCCTGGTCCTTAAAAGTTCCCAGAAGATCCAACACCAATCTTCAAGATCTAAAAAATGAAGAATTAGTGTTGAGCGGCATATGGTATATTCGAGGTTGCGTCATTTTGCAAATATATTAAGAAAGATTCGAAATTCGTAACATGTTATTTGACTGTATTCTATTGCCTTACATAGGAATGGTTGAAAAATTCACAGTGCAAATTTTTAAGTAGAAATTTCGACTTTTTGCCGAACATTCGCATAGTCAAATTTTGATGGGGTCATTTCGACTTTTCGCCGAAAAAGTAAAAAATCAGCCTGATATTTCGACTGAAACTTAAAAAAGAACTTTGCTTTTAAATTGCCGTGCCGCTATTTCGCGTGCGAGTATCGCCATTTTATTTAAAATTTTGGCATGCGGGAGTGATTGGAAAATTTGCATTGGCCTAAATTCGCATTGGGGCTAGCTAACTTTGTCAGCTTATTGCAAAGCCCCTGAAAATGGTATTCTCACAAAA
>CM070032.1:225280299-225290400 GCA_036250615.1 Ptychadena robeensis
GAGAAGCCCCCGGAGCATGATGCTGCCACCACCATATTTCACAGTGGGGATGGTGTGTTCAGAGTCATTTGCAGTGTTAGTTTTCTGCCACACATAGCGTTTTGCATTTTGTGTGTGTTGTGTGTGTGTTGTGATCCACTCTGTATGAATTATTTACACACATTAATGTTCATTTGTCAACATACCCCCAACTCTGTGCTTAAGACATAATCCGATATCTCAGCCTCCTCCAATATGTGAATAGTTTTAAATATAGACCTGTGAATGCTTTCAGGAGCCATTATACATAAGCTATATGCTGGTCCCTGTAGACCCATTTGCTTACCTTTCAACACATACATAGGATCCTGACAGCGGTAGAACTTGTATTGTGTGAACAGTATTACGGAGAAGTGCATTATGGGACATCTCATCTTTGCTTTCATGTGTTTAGTATAGAACTAATTGCAGCGTCTTGAAGTTTCCACTCTTCGAAAGGCCATTAAACCTGGAATGTATAGTCAGCTGTAAGCATCATCTTCCTATGGGATGTAGGAAGAGTAGAGATATGGGAAGACCATGTGCGATGGATTGAAGCAAAGAAAATGAGGATGGTTGGCTGGAACCTGTTAATATAAAAAAAAAAAAACGTTTGATAGTATATATCGCAAATGTATAGTAAATACCACGGCTACGTGACATCAAGCCTTACGAGTGGAATCAACCAGCACACCATATGTTCCATTGTAACCAGTCCAGAAACGTAGCTTTCTCCCATAATGTGTCAGGATTCTAACCCAAGGATGCTCCCACACCTGGTTATAGCTCTACCTGTTGAGCCGCCTCACAATGTGAGGCGGCTCAGCAGGTAGAGCTATAACCAGGTGTGGGATCATCCTTGGGTTGGAATCCTGACATAATGGTTCCAAAAGCATGAATATTCATTGCTGAAGGTTATCAGCTTTTAATGTAATGAAATCTGTAAAGATAAAGGTGTACATCATAAATAAACAGATAAAATCCCAGAAACTCATGTTGATGGATATAATGGAAACCACAATGGCTCTCATGCAAATGTATTCCTATAGTTTGAGTTTTTTTAACCTCCCTTAATGGTTAAAACGAACCCAGCTTGTCATAGTTTGTTTGAAAAATGAACTCTGCCTTAACCAGGATCATCATACCTTACCGGGGGTTCGGAGAACTGCATTGATTCCAGCCGCAGTTAATCCGGGATCCCAGGACCACCCCTTCGGCATCATTGGAGGGGGGAGCACCATAGATCTCCATTATAATGGAGGGGCATTGTTTTTCCAGCCCACATCACCAGCGTCATTGATGATTCTGTTATGTTAATAAAGCTGGCGCTACTGAGGCCTAGCAGCTAAGGTTATCCGGAAAAAAATAGGGAAATAAGCCTAGTGCTGGCTGCTTATAGTACTTCTTATTGTTCTATTCTTCTATTCTCCATATAATCCCTGATAACCGACAGCAACGAATGGTGTCTCATATCAAATCTCCAATATTTTCAAAATTCTTCAGTATTTAGGTATAGGAAGGCATTAGATGCTGTAACTGGCTTGCCAATGGCTAGTGGTGATGGTCGAACTGTCTGCTGTGCTGATAGTTCAGGGTGAACGTGAAAGAGGAATCACCCCCATCTCTTGCACCCGAGTGCACCGCACTCAGTGGACAGTGATGATCTCACCCCTATGGGGCCACGGACTCCCTCCAGGCCTCTACATACACGTACCTCCCTTCCGTCCAAGGGGCAGCCAGGCCTCACGGTCCTCACCTGCTGAGAGGGCTTTCTTCTGTTTAGCAGGTCCTTGCGCACATCCCTCAATAAAGGTCCAAGACACATGCCATTGTTGTAAATACGGTGCCCGTTTATTGCAGTAATGTCACAGTGCCAGTTACACTCCACAATCTTCCTGGGAGCTATCTGGGAGCAGTATCTGCCGGTACAGTCATTACCTTAGCCTTCCTCACCTAAGTGACTTCTCCTAGGCTAGGACTGCCCTTGCCCCCAGCGAGGGGAACAAGGGTAAGGCCTTATTTACATCTCAGTTCAGGCCTGGTCTTTGGATCCACAGGCCTAAGGCATGTTCACCACTGAAACCAACACACATCTGTTCTCTTCTACTCTGCTGCTTGGAGAACCCAATTTACATAAAATATCCCCTCCCAGCTGGCTCACAAGATCACAACATCACATGTTTCAAACATTTGCCTTGAACCCTTCCACCTATGTTTTGCCCAGCAACATCACAAACATAATTACAGACATTTTTCATGGGGACACAGTTAATTCCTCAACAACCATGGTACAGTACACTTATTCTTCAATCCACCTTCCTACAAACATTGTATGTTCATTGTATGTCCCCGCCGGTGAGAAGAAGTCTATACTTCTCCCTTTGGCCAGACCTTTCCACACCTTGTCCGGCCGGAGGAAGAATTATTTTCACCAGGTAGAGACACTCGATCTCTCTAGTGTTTTATTGAGCACAGACAGGAAGTGACGTTCGACCAATGTCACCTCTGGTTTAGGGACAAGGAACCATACTTTCGGTATAGCTCTGATTTAAATTCCCTGCCAGTAGAATTTCCCCACATTAAAATCTAATCGGACTATTATTTTTTACCGACACCATTGCCTTTTTATATGGATCCTGCTTATTTTTGATTATATGTGTGGAAGTGATATGCTAAAATTGGGATCCCCTATTGAGATTGTGATCTACCTTATTGACCCTGTACACCTTTGGCCTTTAAAGTCCCCAGGTCCCTGCTGTTCAGGGAGAAAATTGTGAGGTGTTGTGACTGAGGTACTGATGATTGGGACCTTGGTCCTAGGTCCATCAGTCCCCACAGCCCCCTCTCCCCTTTCGATTTATTGTTTTGGGATGTTGGCCAACCTTTTATATTAAGCTGCATATTCTAGGATCGCTCTCTGTTCGAATTTTGTTAAATCTGTTAGCCATCACAAATGGCTAGCCTTGGCTTACTGAAATCGTTTTGCTGGAGTTGGCCTTTAAAATTTTCCAAACCCCGGAAAATATACAACCAGGCCATATTTCCAGAAGCACAATGTTAATATACAAATGACCGTAATAAAGCACCGTTGTTTCTACCGGCGTCATAATTACATAGCGATTGCCTTCTTAATTCTGTTTATTTCTCCTCATATACTACGCCGCTGTCACAATGCTATAAATATTTGCCAATAAAAGACGAAGCGATCGTTTTTAATTTTTATTTCCTTTTTTCCTCCGCATACTATCTCCTGCTGGAAACCAATTCTGTGCGTACGTGCCAAGGCAGACAGGGAGGGAAAGAGGGAGAGGATGTTCTGAAGACACATGTAATATAGATAAATACGCTTCTTGGGGACATTCGATTTTAATGGAGCCCACAAAGTCTCAGTGTTTACATGAGGAAGGGTAATGATGGCAAAAAAGCGGGTGTAGAGCTAAAACTGGCAGAGCCATCCATTCTTTTTAAAGCACTCCACTTCTCTTTTCCCACTTACATCTCCAACCTTGTATCCTTGTATTAACCGGCCCCTCTGCTCCTCCACTGACCTTCTTATGACATGAAACACTTTCCCTCGTCCCATTAAACTTCCTCCTACTTAACACTTACAAAAAAGTCCTGAAAACCAGTAGCATATGACCCACCATAGCAGCCATGGGGCCCATAGCTACATGGTGGCCAACTGCCCTGGCTGCCTGTTCTTGTGGCATTTCTGAGTCCAGCTCAGGGCAGCACCATCTTGTGGATGTTTTATACATGTTTACAAGAGAAGGTGGACTTTTATTTTGAAAATTCCACTATATGACTTTGCAAGTTAATTAACCTGTATACCTATTTGGTACATTAAATTGTCATTTTTCGTACTGCTTTTAGCTCAGAAAGCCAGACTGAATCGGACCGCCAAAGGTGTTATTTCTTAGTTCAAGCCAGTCAGAAACAGAGCAGTATTAGGTCTAAGCAGGGCCGCCGTCAGAAAACTCAGTGCCCCATACTGGAAATTTTTCCGCCCCCCCCCCCCGGACACTGCTCTGGTGGAGAGGGGTTGGAGTAGCAGAGCCTCACGCTGTACAGGAAGCCGAGTGTCACTGTTCTTGCGCGGTCTGCATCGCAACTGGCTTCCCATACAGAGTGAGGCTCTGCTAAGAAGGGCCCCCCGCATGTGACAAGCGGGGCCCCCCTAACTGCTTGGGCCCAGTACAGGAGTGCCCCCTTTCCCCCCCTGATGGTGGCGCTCGGTCCAAGAGGGATTCAGGGGAGGGAGGTCCGGAAAGAAGAGGGGGATTGGAGAGGCAGGTCCGGGGAGGCATAAAAAGATAGAAAAAGGTGTATACCATAAATAAATAAATTCCAGAAACAACATTGATGTCATGGAAACCATAATGGCTCTCATACTTATGAATAAGTGTGGGTTCCATTTTTTACTTCTCTTGGAGATTTGTAAGTTTTTTTTGGAAGAGCAGAAGGAGGAGCTCCAAGTTACATCTCCAGTTGATGCAGGCCCAGTTATTGCTACCTATGCCCTTGCTGAAAACCCCCTCTTTAGTCTGGCCTACCCATATATTAATTTCTAATATCCCCATCCTGCCATTTCCATCCCTCCTACCTATTGTATACTTTTTCCCTAGATTGTAAGCCCTATTGGGCAGGTTGTCTACCCTGCGTGTGTGTTGCATTTTCACTTTTATTTAATGTACAGCTCTGCATAATATGTATTAAAGTTAATAATAATTCCTAAAAGCTTTTCTATTGAGATGGGTTAGATAAGTAATAATTAGTGATGGACGAACATCAGCTTTGGCTGTTCGCGAACAGGCGGTTCGAACTTCTTCAAATTCCCGCCGCGAACATGCGAACGGCGAACCTCCATGACTTTAATGGAGGGCGGACTTCTCAAACCTTCAGGTCATATTTGGAGCCAAAATATCAATAAAAAAAGTAAAAAGTGTGCGACCACCGGGACAGTGTCATGCCAGAGGGGGATCAAAGGCTAAACTTCTCCCCCAAAATATGGATTTTTTTAAAATACTGTTTTCTTCATGTCTAATGGCCGGAAATCACATCTAGATTCAAGATTTTGCCAAAAGTTACCGGACAGTACCTTCTGCAGCGCATCACATTTAGTCAGATCTCTCTGCAATGCATAATGCAGCACACCCCACCCCCAGAGAAGGACTTTTGTGGCGCAGTAATGATGAACTACATGTAACAGAACACTTTAGCTATAGCTGCAAATCACTGGATGGAGTATAATAGAAAAGTAGCTCAGCCATCCCTCAATCAGCAGCAGCTCTTTCTCGCTCAGTGGCTTCTTTTATAAGGGGGGGGGTGTCCTCTAGGAGCAAAAGGAAGTGTTATTGGCTGTACTGTCCCACCTGATTATAGGAGGAGGGGTCGCACTTTGTCTCCATGTTAAGGTATAAGTGGTGGGTAGAACACCAATAATGTTCGCCAACATTGCGAACTGCAAATATACTATGTTCGCCGGGCAAACTTTTCAGCCATCACTAGTAATAATAACCATGTTTGAGGTTTTCATCACATGGATTAAAAAGTAGGAGCACCTCCAAAAATTAAGAGTATGTAAGAAATCATTAATAACCAGAGGATAGCAAATATTGACTTATAACTCCATGAGTCTTTGAAAGGTACAAACTTCCTCCAAAAAGGCCCCCATTTATTGTTCTCAAAAATGAGCCATTGGATTGCACTACACAACAGCACTTACCCTCTCATTCCTCTGAAATTCTTTAAACATATCAATGGACTTATTTTTCCATTATCATACAAGTGTTTACATATTCAGATGTATTGATAAGAGAAGGAATACATTCCACCATTCATTCGGTAACCAGAACTTGAATCACCACAGCTAAAAGCAATTTGATTGCTATGGGCTCTGCTGTTGCTATGCAAAGGGCACTTTGCCCTGTTATATTTATTTCCTTTTTATAATGTGCCAACGTTGATTTACAGCTGAATGGTGATAATTATGTTTAAGTGGAGCCATGGAAATGCTAAACAAATTTGATGCAATGGAAAACTTGGAGGCTTCCATAATACTGGTCCACCGTACACCACTACCTACATTCTGTGAACCCTTAAAAACCCTCCACCTAGATGCATGGGTGAAATACTTATAACGTCCAAGGGTTCCCAGCAGTGGCGGTTTTAGGCATGGGCAACCTGGGTGGTTGCCCAGGTCATCATCATGCCGGGGGGGGGGGGCGGCATCAGGGAATGGGACCTTTTTTTTCATCTTGGGAGAGAGAAGGAGTGCTCTCTCCTCAGCAGTGCAAATGCTTTTCCGGGGGGTTCTGGTGTGGATAGGGGGTAAATAGAGTCCATTTCAGACTCCCCCCGGGAGTGAGGTGAGACTGGCTGGGTGGCCTTCAGTGGGAGTGCCCAGGGTGTCGATCTCCCTAGGACCGCCCCTGGTTCCCAGAGAACAACTTTAGTTACTGTTCACCTTGCTTCCCTAACAATAACTCTGATATTACCCCTTGCAACTCATGAATGTGGGCAGGTCCTTCATGTCCACACTTTGCAATGCAAGGCTTTGGAACCTACCTATAAAGTAGATGGAATCAATGCATCACATCACAGCTCAAAGAGGCTTCATCATTGGGAGATGGGGGTACATATCCTTAAGACCATTTGGTTTTAATGGGACCCTTATAATTTTCCTTTCCTGTTATTTGATGTGTGTTTTGTCACCACTAATCACAACAACATCATCACAAAGAATGTAGGACCAGTGGATAGAGACGGTCAAATTTGCTTTGAAATTTCGTCGAAACGTGGTATCATCACCATCAGATTTCTAGAGAAGGTTGTTGCTCTAGCACATGTTTTCATAATATTAAGTTCAAGGTCAAGTTGATTTTTTTCAAGTAAAAATTTTGAACTTGACTTTAAACTTAATGTGTACAAAAACAACATGTGCTGGAGCAATAGTTTTTCACACAACCCTTCTCTATATCCCCCGAAATATTAGTGATACCATGTTCAGGGCCTTTTCCAATGACTCACAAAGTCAACTAAAATAAAAAAACGAGAATGAGGACAGTGGGGGGGTCATACAATCATCTATAGTACCTGTGTCCCAATAGTCACAATATTCTGTACAAGATATTATGTTTGGAGATGGCAAGTCTCCCAGGACATTTTATTCATAGTTAAAATACTAATAAATACACAATACATACAACATAAAAAGACTTTTGGCCTAAAAGAGCAGTTAGCAAAGTTCTTATGAATTTAGGTAAGTAGTCAGAGACAACTTGTGACATGCTCCATACCAAATATTTCTTAAATTTTATAGACATATCCTGGCACTGATCTATATACCTGTTACCACAGTGGGGGTGCCATAGCCACCAAGAATAGATCAGGGACAACCTTCCAAGGAAACCAGAGAGCCTCTTGGAAAAGGAGCCAGAGGTAGACAACCTTTAACCAATGACCCGCCCCCTATACCTTAACATGGAGACAAAGTGCGACCCCTCACCCTATAGTCAGGTGGTACAGTATAGCCAATAACACTTCCTTTCGCTCCTGGAGGACACCCCCCCCTTATAAAAGAAGCCCCCCAGCTGCCATTTTTACATTTATCCTGTGTCTCCAGTACTAGATAGATAGGGAGAGCTGATGCTGATTGCCGGATGGCTGAGCTACTTTGCTATTACACTCTATCCAGTGATCTGTAGCTATAGCTAAGGTGTTCTGTTACATGTAGTTCATCATTAATGAGCCACAATGGAAAATTGGTCTTTGTCTTCAATGTGATATCTTGTTATCTCTGTATCTGTAACCAGTGTTGTCCGATTATGGAATCAGTGTTGTTTTTAAGGTTATATATTTTTTATGTGGTAAATAAAATAATGATTTAAATGCGAACAATCTGGGTGACCCAATATTTTTTGATGTTGGCTTAAAAGTCCCTTGGGGGCTAGACCCCCTAGTGGGTTGACACACAAATGCCAACCAGTTTATATGAGTAAAGCCGGCCATAGACGTCTCGATTAGTGTTGAGCTCGAATATTCAAATTGCAAATATATTCTGCTATTATCGCTTATTCGAGGATTCGTGAATATGGCGCCAGATTTTCACAATTTAGAATATTCGTGATATTCGCCATTGGGATTCTTATGGGCATGGATTGCGAATCCACAATCCATGTCCATAAGCATCCCAAAGGCGAATATGACAAATATTTTAAAATTGCGAATATCCGGCGTCATATTTGCAAATTCTCGAATTTATAATCTCGCAATTTTAATCGCAATGCACTCGTAATTGTGAATATTTGCGAATATTGAATCGAATATTAGTAGAATTATTCACAAAAATATTGCAAATTCAAAAATTGCCTATGCCGCTCATCACTAGTCTCAGTCCATGGCCGGCTTGTAGCAGACAAGCTTGGTGAGGAATCGGCAACAGAACTGACGGGAATCCTGTGTGCTCCACTAACACAGGGATTCCCGTCAAATTGTAGCCAATTAACTCGGAGTGGGAGGAGACTCCTCATCCACAGTACTGACTACAACAGGATCGGCCACAAAAAGAACTAGCAGGAAGGATTGAGGTGCTATCCGACCTGCTGGCTTTTTGGGGCGAAACCTGAAGGTGGGCACCCCTGTAGTTGTGGGCGACCGACCACAACTATGGCCTGAAATCGCCACGTCTATGGCCGGCTTAATTGTGCCAATATATAGGTAATGGGCTATGATCCTTGGACAACAAATAGGCTTTGGTGGGCCTTCAGCACTGGAGATGGTCGAATTTTTCGACTTGCTAATTTTGTGAGCTGATTGCAAAGCCTCTGAACATGGTATTATCACCAAAATTGCTGGAGATGTAGAGAAGGGTTGTGGGAACATTTTGTGCTCTAGCACATGTAGTTTTTGCATAAATTAAGTCAAGTAAGTTTTTTTTCCAATGTATCCACATCCCTTCTCTACATCTCCAGCAATTTTGGTGATGATACAATTTTTAGAGGCTTTGCAATCCGCTCACAAAGTCAGCCAGAAACATTCAGTCGAAATTTCAAATTTCTAAATTATTACTTGACTTTAAACTTAATTTATGCAAAAACTATTTGAGACATATTTTTTTTGTAGTATACCCCCAACCCTCTTTACATCTCCAGCAAGTTTGGTGATGATACCATGTTCAGGGGCTTTGTAATTAACTCGAAATAGTCAGAATGGTCGAATTTTTGAAAAAACATATCTCTATTCAACAACACATGGTTATTGAAAAACACAGTCATTGTGCTGCAGGCTTTTAGTTCCCACTCGTTTACTCCTACTCCAGACATCAAAGTGTACTGTGACTATTGTGTTTATAAAACAGACCTATTTAAAGTAGGTAAAGTTCGGGATAACATCTCTATGTTATCAAGTGCAGATCATTTAATTATTCAGTATGCATACAGTCTTCGGTGGAATCAAGGAGCAAATTGTTAGCGCGTCCCGCTGTTTTGGCAGAGCGAAAGACCATGGGCCGCCGTCTCATGTAATATCTCTCTTGATGAGATATATGCTGATCATGGAGTGATCCGTGCAGTGCAAACAAAGTGCAGACAGTGACTTCCTCTACATCACAGTGTTCCTTATTTATCCGCAGCTGATCGGCAAGACCCCTCCGAGTCAGCAAACGCTGACATTACACAACGGCCAAAAAGCCATCCTTTACCATATCCTCATCGGTGCGACACATATTTGCGCCAAGTTTAAATAAATGTTTTCATACTTTGGAGAGCTGCAGGACCTCAGTCCCCGCTGATCTCAACAAACACAATGTTTGCCTTCTGTTTCTTAGACTAGTGTGAGTCATCTATATTTAATCCCTCTCTTACAGCGGAATTATCCTGCCAGACAGGCAATTGATCTTTTAAATGTATCTTAAAAGAGCATCACTTCTAAACTGCCATCATTGGCTAAGTAGAAGTTCATACATTAAACTCTAGAAGTGTTTAATTCAGATGTCCCTCTACATTAACCTGCAACTGGGCAAACAGAAAAGAGATAGATAGATAGATAGATAGATAGATAGATAGATAGATAGATAGATAGATA
>CM070032.1:225298499-225311705 GCA_036250615.1 Ptychadena robeensis
AAATAGAATATACTCCACATGGAATAACCAATTTTTGATCGATTTTTTTATTTTTGATCGAACATTTTTGATGAACCATGAAATTGATCGTTTAATCGGGCGATTATTTTTTAAATCAGAAGTGCTGTGTGCAGAGGGCATGGTCATTTGATGACAATAAAGTATTAGTATGCAAATGATCAATAACGATCAAAATCCGTCGGTTACAAAATAATTTGTACTCAATTTGTTCTCAAACGATCAAAATTTTCCGACATGTCCGATCATGTTTTGATCGATTTTTTTCAAAATTACGATCAAATTTAGTTGATCGGACCATGTGGGCATGCACCAATTTTAAGTCGACCGATCAAATAATTGATCAGTTTTAATCTGTCGCCCACTAATATCTGTGTATGTATGGGGGCCATTAGTGTGTAGAACCCAACAAGGAATGGGGAAGGGAAAAAAGACAAAGATATTGGGTTAGACACAAAGACCAGTGAGGAGTCAGCATGTGTGAACTCCTCCTAGTGTATTAGAACTTACTATTGCAGCAGCATTTTGGTTGATTCCAATATGTAAAACCTCTGATGGATCTACCATCCAACTAGCAACCTTGATGTGTTGAAGCGCATGTGGAGATATCTATTCACTGTCCCCATGCAGTATTGTGAAGGTCACACTCTCTCCGCTAGTGATGGCCATGGATGTTCGCCCTCCTTCTCGACAGCAAGCAGTATGGGTGTTCGAACTGCCATGTTCGCCGGAAGAAGGAACTCTCTATTCTTCCTCTGGCAGGATCAGGAGCAGCGAGATCCCACCGGAGGATAGTGATGGCCGAACAAGTGCCGTGTCCGTCCGCGAACGGGCGGAGTGGACTTTTAAAAAAGTCCGCCGTCCGCCCGTTCGCGGACATATTCAAATTCCCCAAATCTTTCACTGAAGACCGGGTAGAGAACCCGGTCTATCAGTGAAAATCCGGCTCGTACACCCGGATGTGACGTCAGTGACGTCACATCCGGCACCTGGAATGCATAGTTCCTGGTTGTGCTACCCGGATGTGACGTCACTGACGTCACATCCGGGTTTACGAGCCGGATTTCCACTGATAGACTGGGTTCTCTACCCGGTCTTCAGTGAAAGATTCTTCCTGCGGCGGGATCTCGCTGCTAATGATCCCACCGCAGGAAGAATAAAGGGCTCCTTCTCGTCGGCGGACACGGCGGGTCGAACACCCGTACTGTCCGCCGGCGAGAAGGAGGGCAAACATGCTTGTTCGCGGCCGAACTGTCCGCCTTGCGGGCAGTTCGGCCATCACTACCGGAGGAAGAATCCGTTCACTAGAAGACTGGGCATGAAGCCGGTCATCTACTGAGCAACCAGCGTAAAGTGACGTCAGTGATGTCACATCCGCCAATCGTAACTTGGAACTATGTGTTCCAGGTACCGGATGTGACGTCACTAACCTCACTTCCGGGTTTTCCGGATTCAAATTTGAATCTGCCCACGAACAGGCGGACTTTAAAAGTCCGATCCGGCCTATCGCGGATGGATCTGGCTAATGTTTGGCCATCACTACTCTTCGCCTATAATATTCCGATTAGTTGGATCTTAATAGGTATATTAGTGATAAACCACTAGAAAAAGAATAGGCTTCTCGGAGACGTCCATATGGTGATAAAAAAAGTCCTTTATTTGATAAAGAGAGTTATTTTCATACCTACCATAGAAAATACCTCTTTTTATCAAATAAAGAACTTTTTATCACCATATGGGCGTCTCCAAGAAGCCTATTCTTTTACTACTGGTTTATCACTAATATACCTATAAAGTTCCTTAATTGCTAATCCTTGGTTCCCTAAATATAAGTCAACATTCTGCTGCTTGCTTGCTGGGCCATCTTGTCCTCATCCAATGCACCCGCATAGAATCTAATTTAACCTGACGGCACATCCTGGGTGGTCTCTCCATCTAGGGATCAGTGTTTATCCCAACCACAGGCCCAGTAACATTTGTCCCCTGTGTTACATTATTTCTACCATTGTGTTAGTTCCTCTATTCATTATTAGAGACGGTCCAATTGATATTTTCTATGAGATCTGGAGTTTCACATTTTACTTCAGGCAAGTAAATGGTTATTTGAGAGTTTTGTAAAGGACAAAAAAAGAGAGAGAGAGTGCAAAGTATATATTTTGTGGTTCACCAGCTTTAGTAATACTGTCATTTTCCCCCGGCGCTGGTCTACAGATAACTGACACAGACACAATGAGAAAATTATCTCAACTCGGTTTTCACATTTCGGTTCCCTTTCTATTCGTGCCATTAAAGGAAAGAAAATGTCTATACAGACCGCATAGGATGGCATGCCGGCCAGTTATAATCATAATGATTGCACTGCTGAAGTATAAATGTGCCTGTCGTGTGTTATTATCGGAGAGCATGTACCCGCGTCAGTGTAAAATTCATACCGGCCGCCATGTCTGTCTAGCTGCACAGAAACAATACGCCCAAACTTTGTGTCACAATTACTGTCATAGACTATGGTTTAAAATCAAAGCAACTGGTGACTTTATCATCATCATCCTTTTCTTCGTCCCAGTACACAGCAACACCCTCTGTTGTGTAATTGGCTGGATATTTTAATCTTTAGCGGCATGTAGTGATGGACAAACTGTCCACAAGACATCACATGTTTGTTTTTTGACCCCCCCCCCCTTGCCGGGGAGAAGAAGTTAATTGTTCTTCAATCGACTAGAAGAACTGATTCACTAGAGATCCCCATCTCCAGTGAAAAATTGGGCAAAAAATGGAAGTTGCCTAACTTCTGGTATATGGATCACGACACTATGCGTTCCATGTACTGTAGATGATGTCACCAACATCACTTCCGTTTTAACCGATTCAAATCCCCCACAAACAGGTGGGGAATGTGAATTTTCATGCGAACAGGCGCATGTCAGAGTTTTCTAAAAGTCCGATCCGCCTGTTTGCGAACGGACAAGGCCGATGTTTGTTCATTATTAGCAGGCTGGTACTATTGCCAAGAAATTTGTTACCCTGTAGAGATAGCAGCCCCTAGTTTAGGAGGTGTATGATGTACCTATAATGCATAGTTGTAAACTTGAATGTATAAGAGTAAGGGAAAAATACAGGAAGTGACATCACTTCTGGTATTTGAAATGTGGCTTTTCCACATTCTAAATGCAGGAAGTGATGTCACTGATGTCACTCTTGGTATTCTGAGGCCTCTCATCCATTTAGTTGTTGGCTAATCTAGGAGGGAGAGTACATCATTCTACCTGGTAACTTCCCACCCCCCACATATTAGCACATGTGGGGTTGGGAACTTAGAAGGGAGTGTAATGCCACCCCCCTTCCTAAATTACCCCAAATCCTGATTTCAATAAATCCTGGATTTTTCCCGGATTTGAGCGGGGAAAGCCACATAATAAAACATGACTTTCTCTGCCAAAATGGGACAGTTGACATGCAAGGTGTAATAGTATAAATATAAAGATAAGGTAACTTTGTTAGGATAGGTTTTTGTGTGCTTTCAAATAGTATATGCTTAATGGGTATGTGTTTACTGCTGTACTGTACAGTGAAGAGTTAACTGTATGTGTTGTGACTAAGCCTAAGAGGAGGTGTTGCTTGCATAGTTTATAAATAGGAAAAAGGGGGAACTTCTCCAGGGTGCTTGATTGGTAATTTGCTAGAGAGAGTAGATCCTGTCCCATGGGAAGCAGACAGGCCATCTGCAGGACTAAGGAACCAGAAAGAAGTATATGAGTGAGAGAGAGACCCTTCATAAAGCTAGGATGATGGGTAACTGATAGGCCCTAGGACTGTCACCTACTGGTGAGGCCTATAGTGAAGTATGGGCAACAACACGCCACTTAGACTGGGCACAGGTTCAGACTATTTGATTATATGCAACATCTACCCTCAAGTATCCACGCTTGGGCTGGGTGAAGCTCACACCTTCCTCGTTAGCTTAGGGCTATTTAGGTGTGCTTCATCCAGACCACGCTGGCTGTTCATTGTTGCTGTTTCTTGCTTGTTTGCTTGGCTGGACTTTATGCTTTCCCTGGCTTCTTGTCCCTGAACCCTAAACCTGAACCCTGAACCTTGGACACCCCTGTACCTCTGAATTTTTCACCTGTGCTTGTTCCTGCATGTAAGTCTGCAAATAAATCACTTTTTTTGTCACCACCACCTCTGTCTGGATCTCAGTGTGTGTTGCCTGCCTGGTCCCCCCCCCCCCCCCCTCTGTCCTGGATCCTGACACTAATACTGCCAACAAGGGCAGCATTAGTCTGTAAATATCATAATCTTTAAATGATCAAGTCCCATTTATTGTTTCATCTGCAAGTAAGGACATTGAACTTATTTGTGACCTGGGAACCTTGCACTTCTAGATCGTGGCCCAGAAAGTGAGATGGCCATAGGCAGTGTACTAAGTAGGAGGCTTCACTAAGGCTGACTTGTTCTGAGAAAAAAGGGTTCCATAGCCTCTTACCCAAGGGAGTGGAGTGCAAGTTGAGTCTGTAGAATTTTAGAAGGAAACTTTCAGAGTAACCATGTGTGAGAAGGGAGCATGGACCCAACTACCACCTGTGTTAAATTTAATTTAATTAGAAAATCAGTATGAATATCTTTTAAAAAGTAAAATCTTAACATAATGCATATAAAGGGAAAATACACATTCCCTTCTGTTACTCAGTGGGTGACTTGACTGCTGGCGGGTGGGCCCCTTGGAAAATGTCATTTACTTCTGCTGATGTGAGAGAACACAGCAAAGAACATGGAGACCTGTCAGATTTGATATTTTTCATAAGGAAACCATTAAAATGCTGTTACTATATAAGGCGCACGTAATTGCAGCTCTGTCTTATAAACAAGTCTTTGAATGTCCAGTAGTTACACATTGTTGGACTGGTTTTTTAAAGTTGGAGAAGTTTTTGGCCAGTCCAAAGGAACTTCTTCAATTCCAATGAGGGTCATGAACATACACAGACATCCTTTAGGCCCCCATACACATTTTGATTTCCCTACGATCGATGTCAGATTCATAAGTAATTAATAACCAATGTTGGTGTGATTGCTCGAACTGCGATCAAAATACCCCCGGATATTCGATATTTGATAGATGTTGGTTTAATCGTAAAGCATAGCTGAAGTAAATTGGCCATAAACATACCAAAATGTCTGCCACTGGATGTATAAGTATGCTAATTATTTAAATCAATCGAAAATCATTGGATATATTTGATATACACGTCCGATCACTTTTCGTTTACCATTGTTTGGTAAATTTTGATCGATCTAGGTTGATACTATAATCAAACCATAAGGACAGGTATTGATCGACTAAAAAATCAATCAGTTTAAGTCATTCGAACTGGAAAATCGAAACGTGTATGGGGGCTTTTATGCAATCACCATGAGATGTGTCAAGGTAGATGTTGATTGTTCAAAAATGGGACATCTTGGAACCACCATGTTTTAGTTACATAATTACCTGTATAGGTGTTAATCACCTGAGATTGCTGACAATTGCTTATATTCTCTGTAAAGCCCCCCCTATACATGCATAGATCCCCGTGCCATCGGTGAACAGACGATTGCAGTGTAATGACGCTGCAGCAGATCCTTCCGAGAATTTAAGCGCACCATTTGCGTGCGCTAATCGCCGGCCTCTGGTTCAGAATAGAAGAAACAGAAATCAAAAGTTCTATTCCACAGTGTTTATCCAGTCCAGTTTCAGGTTTTATTAATAAGCAAATACAAATAAAGAAATAACTGACGCGTTTCGGGGCACAGCAGTCCCCCTTCTTCAGGGCTTTGCACAACAGAAATAATGCCTCATAAATAACATTATGGTTGTGGTGCTTAAGGTTTAATCTTGGATTTGTTCTGTTAAAATTCAAAAATACCCTGACATATATGGTAGTGTAATCTACATCCAGAGATACACAATAATGTATATCACAATCCATAATACACAATAATGTATATCACAATCCATAATACACAATATAATGTATATAATAATACATAAGACATAACAATGTAATACAGAATATAACTCCAAGGGAAGTGAGCACAACACCCACTAACTCAGATAAAACATTCCCCCTGAAAATTCAGGGGTGAGGGGACTTTAAGGGCCTCAATAGTCATTATCAGATAACAAGTAACAAAAGAATTTTATCTACACAGATTAAACGTTCAGATGCAAAGCCTGATATCCATAAAATACATCCCAGACATACATTTGAATGTATAGAAGAAAATGGTAGGTGTCCACAGATAAAACAAAAGGTGTAAAGCAGGGTACAGCCGGCTCGATATTCGAGCGGTCTGATGTACCCTGCAGCAGCGTGATGATGTCATCACACTGCTGTCAGATATCGGAGAAGCAGGGGAGAGCAGAACTGTCTCTCCCCGGCTCCTCCTCCTCAGCCGAGCTTTGCCTGGAGAGCCAGGCAAAGCATCGGACTTCGCCAAATTAACAGTCATGTCCGATAAGGCCGTTTTCGAGCAGGATTGATTTGTCCCACTCGAAAACAGCGATGGGGGCACAATATATGGGTCAGATAGATGGCCGTGAGCATGCACCGCGCTTGAAACGGCCATCGATTTGACTCATATCTCCACATCTGTACCCTGCTTAACCCTTTCACTAGAGACTGGTAAAATAATTCTTCCACTGGCCGGATCTTTCTGCTCCTGATTCGGCCAGTGGAAGAATAGTCATCTTCTTCCTGCTGGTGAACAGGGTTCAAAACTGGGGGTTAAAAGTCAGAATAGGCAGAGTAGGCATATATAAGTCCCTACGCTCCACGTAAAATTTATTTGGTGTTTTGGAAGAGGGGTAGTCTTATACGGTGAGTATATCCCAAACTTTATATTTAAACTGGAAAAGTTGGGGGTTGTCTTATACACCCAGTTGTCATATACGCTGGAAAATATGGTAACTGTATTTAACGATCTGTGGTCAGGCTCGGAGTCCAGTTGCTGAAACAGGGGATCAACAGGTATCAAGAGGCAGCAAGCTAAAGCATGGTCAAAAACAAGCATAGGTCGAAAGCCGATGGTGTATAGTCATAAGGGAGCAAGATGAAGAGAAGTAGGGTTGTCAAAGCCAAGGGTTGGTGCACAAAGGACGATGATGTAGGTACAAGCAGGGAAAAGCAGGAAGCAAGATACTGTATGGAAGAGCAATAATCTGTCAATGAAGCCAAGCAAGGACATGGCTTTTATAGGATGTACATGGAAGGGACCAAGGGTTCAGGGTACAATGAGAATTAGTTAACCCGGTGTCTATGTACAAGGTGACAAGGTACTAAACAAATATTCTAGTCAAGTGTCCCTGGGTTATGCCTGGCATACACATATGCCAAAAAGTGTCCGATTTTTCACCTGACCGACAGGCTGACCTGACCGATGGAAGCCGATGCCTTTAACTTCAATGAAGACCGGCGTCTTCATTGAAGCTAATGGCCAGCACACAAAGGGTGCCGGCCTACTAGTGCCCCCTACTAGCCCCATAATGCATCAGGATGCAAACGCGATGACGTCATCACGTTTGCATTCCGGAGCTCATCTGAGCTGGTCTGTCTGCACCCGTCGGGGTGTGTATGGCAGGCATTAGGACCCTGACACTGTAATTATTTAGCTTTTTACCTTGGACTTTGGCTTTAAATATCTCGGTCCCCTATATGCAGGAGAAGCACCAAGCGTACTATGTATGTTCTGCTTTAGTGCCGTATATTTCTAGGCTATCAATGCCAGTGAGAAATGTAATACTGCGGAGGGATCAGCTTAGCTGCACAATAACCTGTCCCCAGAGAATTGGATTTTAGTGGTTGTTGTGATGTGTGTAAATGGTCAATTTGTAACATCTAACCACCAGTGTTCAGGGTGGTTTCAGTTCACAGGAGCATAGCTTAGACTGCAAAAATAAAATGCATCTGTAATAGAAACTGTGTAATCCGGTGTTTGTTACAAAATATGGAAAATATATTTGATCCCAAAAGCAAAAATATAATGCAATGGCTGCTTAGTCTCAAATTTTACCAAAATTTTCACTTGAGGATCTGGTCATGTGCTTCTTTCATAATAGGATGGAAACACTCACTGACTGCGTTATCTGTGGAGGAACAATATGGTCACCCTAGGGCTCTTACTTGATTTAAGCACCCCTAACACCAGTGGTTCCCAAACTTTCCATGCAGGACCCCCCTTTTCTATTTAGGAACAGTATTGAGCCCCCCCTCCCCATTCAAACGCAGGTAAGAATAGTGTTCCGCGACCCCCCTTCCTCCTCCAGTTTGGGAACCACTGCCATACACGATACATGATTTTCGAAGAGGCAATTGACAGGGCGGATGATGTCATCACACGGTAGCCGTCGAATCAGAGGATCAGAGCACACCCTTTTGTGTGTCGGCTATAACTTTGGTCCCCATCCAAAAAGTAAATTAGATTGGCCAGAGTGAAAAATGGGACATGTGGAGTTCTCTGGCGATCCGATTTTGGTGTCATGGCTCAGTCTAAGCCCCCCCATACACGCAGCAGGTGACGCCTGCTAATCTATGCATGTATGGGGGGCTTTCGATTGATCCATGACACCCAAAATTGAGATCAGCCAGAGAACTGACATTGCAGCCTCCATGTACATTCGTGGCAAATCGATTGGCTGCAAAATTGCCCGCGGATCTTTTCGTGTATGGGGGGGCTTTAGACTCCGAAAATCTCCCCTCATTATTTCAATTTCATAGATTGGCGTGGCTTTGTAGTTCACAGGAGGTAGTTTGGAATGGCCACAACACTGAGATTTATTTGATCCCTTTATTTGAAGCAGGGTCATCAGGACTTACTATACATTGGAGCGTCTCATCTGAAAAATACCTGCGAGCATGTCTGCAGAGCTTTAATTAGAAGACATGTCCACAGGCAGAGCAGGGGTTGAAATATGACACAAGGTGCACGACCTAGTACAACAGGTAGAATAAAACAAAGGACAAGATACTCACATTAAAGGAGGTTTGCAAGGATTGATCTCTCAGGGCCATGTGCTTTGCAGGAAGACATCACTTCCGGGTTTCGGATGAGATCACTTCCTGCTTACAGGTGCTGCAGGATCAATGGAACGCATTTCAAGCGGCAGCTCTTTGTCAACCATAGGCAGATCTTTAACAACCATAGGAAGCTCTTTGTCAACCATTGGGAGCGGGGGTTAAAGCAGGCATGGGTTTTTGAAGGGGAAAGGAAGTCTTATGGTGCGAACAATACAATAATTCCTTTGGAGTTACCCTGCCAAGTCTGAGCTCCTACCTTCCCATTGACCTTGAAAAAACAATATGACATTTCAGGAAATGATGGATGTCTTTAATTTTGCTCTATTGTTCTATCTAACTACTCCCCTCACCAACCCCCCAAAAATGATTCAGTAGTGACATAGGGATCAAAAAACAGAACTGCAGAACTGACAAATGATCAAACTCTCCCAAGTGTTAAATGCTGAAAGATCTTTTGAAGGTGGCCATGCTGGACCGGAGAGCATATAGGAGACCCAGGTCAACAGAGAGGTGAGGCTAACCCAACAATCGACAATTCAAGGGGATACTTTATGCCATCTTTTCAGGTTCTCATCTGTTTTCTCACTAAAGAAAGTGGAGTTATTTACATTTTGGAACAAAGTAGTTTGAATGCACCCCGCTAACGTAGAAAACCTAGGTTTCTAACCATTAGCCTGTGGACTTTTTACGGTAGCTTGAGCAATTAAAGTATTGTTTTACATGATTTAGTAGAACATAAAAAGACAGTTTATTCACTGTAGGTTGTATGGCATCAAATTCTCAACGCGTTTCGCGCCCACCGGCGCTTCTTCAGGAGATAGGCCAAAAACATTTGACAAGTAAATAATCAGCTACAAGTGCAAGGGGAAGAGAAGAAGGGGTATATTGATCAGTTTGGTATCCAGGTGAGTCAGTTTTGTATATTAATGTGTATACAGGGTAAAGAAGTATTTACCCCAAATGTTCTTTTTCTTTTTTTGATTGACACACACTCACAACATTCACCACAGGCACATTCACACACACACACACTACCCTCACCACCCCCAATTGCACCACACACTCACCTCCTTATTCCCTCCCCGCACCGTTAATCACACCCCTAACCACTTCAATCACACACTCAAAATATTCACCACAGACAAATTCACACACACTACCCTCACCACCCCCAATCGCCCCCCAATACTCAACTCCCTATTCCCTCCCCGCACCTAATCACATCCATTAACCACTTCAATCACACACTCCCAATATTTCACAACGACACATTCACCACCACACACTACCCTCCACCACACCCAATCTGCCCCCCACACTCACCCTCCCGCTCTTCCCTCCCCGGCCACCTATCACATCAAACCACTTCAATCACCACACTCACAATATTCACCACAGACACATTCACACACACACTCACCCTCAACACCCCCCCCCCCACACTCGCCTCCCTATTCCCTCCCCGCACCTAATCAAACCCATAACTACTTCAATCACACACTCACAATATTCACCACAGACACATTCACACACACACACTACCCTCACGGATATGAGTCCCATCCCCAACTGGCTCCTACACCGGTTCCTCCACCTTCCCTTGGTCCATTTTCTGTCTCCCACTCTCTAGGGGTAATAACCACTCTTCCCTATATACCATCATAATTAATGAATGATGATTCACCAATATAATACAAACACTTTTACCAACTCAATAGGAACTTAGGTGGCCACCCATATATGCATTGAGGAGGGCCGGAGGTGGGTCCCCCGTTCCCCGGAAAAGACTGCACCCCGCGACCTCGGACGACTCAGCTCGAAAAAGAACATTTGGGGTAAATACTTCTTTACCCCATATACACATTAATATACAAAACTGACTCACCTGGATACCAAACTGATCAATATACCCCTTTTTCTCTTCCCTTTGCACTTGTAGCTGATTATTTACTTGTCAAATGTTTTTGGCCTATCTCCTGAAGAAGCGCCAGTGGGCGCAAAACGCGTTGAGAATTTGATGCCATACAACCTACAGTGAATAAACTGTCTTTTTATGTTGTACTAAATCATGTTTTAATACTTTAATTGCTCAAGCTACCGTAAAAAGTCCACAGGCTAATGGTTAGAAACCTAGGTTTTCTACGTTAGCGGGGTGCATTCAAACTACTTTGTTCCAATATTTCATTTTTTGGATGTTGGTAGCATTTACCCGTTATTTCTGTGTACCAATTCTATCTTTGGAGTTATTTACATAATATGATGTATTACCCCACAGACATTTCCGGTGTTAGAGTTTGAACTTAATTTATGCAAAAACTACATGTGCTAGAGCAAAACTTTTTTTTTCAATGTTCCCACAACCCTTCCAATGTTCCCACAACATCTCCAGCAATTTTGGTGCTGATACCATGTTTAGAGGCTTTTCAATCAGCTCACAAAGAAAATCTAGACGTGTATGGCTAGCTTTATATATATTAGGGGTGAGAATCTTTCTCTTTCTTAAACTGTGATTTAAACATGAATTCGGTCATTCGGTAGACACTTTTCATAAATCCACTTCCAAATTTTTTCAGCTTTGCCTTTTATGCAATTAAGATGTATTAAAGTTATCTGACTCTGCGAACGATGATAAAAAGACCCTTTTTTTTTTCATTTTAGCTTGTACTTCGTTTCTAAAGCACTAATAAGCTTGCTAGAGTTCTCCAAAAAGATTCCATAATTGAACGCTCTTTGTCTCGCGCAACCTCATTGTGTAAATTGCCAATATCTCACGACGGCTAATCATCAACTTTTACCCGGGCTCGCGCTCTGACAGGCCGACATTACAGCTTTGATTTTTGTACGCAGTAATTCAGCGGGAAAAGACATAACGGCTCCAGAACTCATTAGGCCGCCATTCTCCTCCTAGTCATAGAAAAAAATATTCACAAATAAAAAAAAAGAACAATTACATGTGGAGTTCACTCCGCGCAGGGAGCGCAAGGCGGGACGCCAGGAGGAAAAACATGGTAATAGAAACGTTTCAGTCATTTCTGCGCGATTCATTATTTCTCCTTCCTTTCATTTGGGTGTTGAGCTTTGATTGATATATTGATATAACGATCTCCATACGGATGGGAATTGCAGGGAAACATGCATTTGGTAGTCTAAATCCACTATGAGCCAGAGCCAAGTGCAGTTTATTCCGTGTCAGATACGACTATAGCCAGGGGTGCACATAACTTTTTTAGTGAGCTCCTCAAATGAGTACCAGGACATGGTGTTTGGTACTCGTCTAATATGTAGGGTGGTCTTCCTCACTGTCCTCTGCGTCAGCCTCCTGTATGGTAGGTTTTACGGCAGATGGACCTCCCTGTTTCTTATTTAGCCTCCGATTAGCTGTCTCCATCCACAGGCCACCAGCTGACTTTGGGTCACATGTAACTCTCACAGTACAACACGTTTGAACCCCCAGATCTCATATCTCAGTAGTACAACCCTGAATTTACTGGCTTAGTAACTAAACCCTGAGGCTACCCGCAGTCCAAATGTCACCCTTTATATTCCAGCTGTCACACAGTGCTTTTCTCTGGTTAGATTTTACGCTTACATGTGCCAACTCTGACGTTTATCCCCCAGATCGCCAACACCCTTAGGAGTCCAATCTTTTTTTTTTTATTACGGTAGTAATTTATATTCCCAATTTCACACCCCTAACTGCAACCTTTCAAACATATTCATGTTTCCCTGCGGATACCCAAGTGACATAAATTGTATACATGTAACATTTAGCTTCGACCGCCCAGACACGGAGCGCCTCCAAGTTGTTAGTACATATGAGCTGTGTAACAATAATGCCGGTACGCAGAGCTAGGTTTTGGCCCCTTATGAGTACCAGAGTACCACTTATGTGCACCCCTGACTTCCCCTTTCCATATGATTCCTGTGAGATGCACAAAGTGATCAATTTATGGCCCCCACACACATACCGAATGGGGGCCGACAGATGAGAGGTTGAGTGCAGCGTGATGACGCCATCACGCTGCACTCCATCACTCACAGCATCGGCTGGGAGTTGGGGACGCTGTTCTCCATTGAAACTAATGGCATTGGGCAGAGATTATGAGACATGTCCGTTCTCTGGCAGACCAAGCTTTGG
>CM070032.1:225311805-225327123 GCA_036250615.1 Ptychadena robeensis
CATGCCGAGTTCGCGGCCGAACTGTTCTCCGGCGAACAGTTCGGTCCATCCCTACTCGCAGGGTGGCACCAGAGTGCCAGAAGCGGGCGTCCAATCAGGGGGGCAAGCATACGTCACCACACAGCATTCAAGCGCTCATCAATCAAACATTGAATCGATGTGCACCACTTTGCGCAATCATTTCCAGTTCAATGTGGACCCTAGCAATCGGAAAAGGATTTACCAACATGTTGGTTTCCTGTTTGATCAACCTTTACTTAGAGATTAAGCTATTCTGCTCAAACAAAGGATGGCTGCATTCGATTCCTGAATAATTGTTTGCGCCAATACGCACGGTGATCGAGCGTCCAGGAATGAATCAAAAAATCTACCTGTGAGTTGATGTTTTTAGCAAACCACTCCTGGGCAGCAGCACCACCTCTTACCTGGGACTTACAGACTGGACTTTTTTGAAAATTCCTAAGTATACACCCTGCCAACTGGGCTCAATGATAGTAATACTTGCAATGTGGACATATTTTAACAGATAACTGTGTATAGCTAACTGAAAATTAACAGATGGCTCGCGCTGCTGTCAGATATCGGCGGAGCTGGGGAGACAGCTCTGCTCTCTCTCCAGCTCAGCCAATGACATATTATATGGGCCAGATAGATGGCCATGAGCGTGCACGGCGCTCAAAGCAGCCATTGATCTGGCCCATATCTTCATGTCTGTACCCTGGATTAGGGTCTTATTTAGCCTTTCTTTGGCAAGTTAAGCCAGTCATACACCTTTAGATCTCTCTGTTAGATATCCTTTAGATCTACCAACAACTATGTAGTGCCGGGTCCTCTGCGATTGAACACAGGTAGACTTGATGGATTAGAAAGTCCCTCATATTACATGGTTTTGGTTAAACAAAAGGAGATCTAAAGGAAATCTGACAGAGAAATATAAAGGTGTATGGGGGCATTCACTTAACGTAGTAATGAAAAAGACACTACATGCCCCAGCAACTCCTACAAGAACAGATGATACCAGATTCCTATGACTGCTGGACACAAGGGGCAATGTATTATCATTTACACAATGACACCACATATGTTACCAAGTAAATGTCCAAGCCAGACAGGGGTTAATTGTGTCCTAGGGCCCATCGCTCATTCATCAGCTCAGCATCTGTGACAGATTACAATCTCCCAGTAGAAACATAATATTCCAAAATTGGCTCCAACCAGTATAAGAATATCCTCAAACTGGCAATGTATAGATAATGTTCAGTAGTTGGCCGGCTTTCACACCAGAATGCGGTGCAAATCGACTGATCTTCCTTCTGGCTCACATTACAGATGCAATGAAGTTACTGTACGTCTCGCAGTTAACTTGCTTCTGTCTTCTTGCCACATTATACAATCCAAATCCTTGTCATGCTTATATGACTCTCTGTAGCATGTCCCGGCCAGTGCAAAATAAATCTTTTGTCCAGGTCATTTACTCTCTATAATGAACACATGTGCTCCTTGCCTTTCACGCTTTGTGTATACTTTGGAATAAATTTTTTACAGTTAAAGTGTACCTGAGTTAAATGTACTAACCTCTGAGCTGTCCTAATGGCTCTAAGTCGCTCACAAATCCTGAAATAATCTACCGTATTTTTCGGACCATAAGACACACTTTTTCACCCCCAAAAAGTGCCTGCGTCTTATGGTCCGAATGCACGACCCCCACGGCCACTCGGCTGCTGGTGGTCGCACCTTCGCTTCCCGCCAGCTCTCAGATTAGCCGGGAAGCTGGAGGAGCAGTCAGATGTGCCCGTCTCTCCCATCTGAACTGTGTAATTGCCTATGCCAGCCCTGAACTGCCGTAGGCAATGAAGAGAGAAGTATAGATGAACTTGCATTTATACCTCTCTCCTGTCTGTGGGAACAGCAATCACTCTGCTGCCCCCACGGACACAGAAACAGTAACATCTGGAGAGGAGAGCAGAAGACAGCACAGCCCCCCCCCCCCTTCCTCCTGCAGATCAGTGTGAAGTATGACATGTTCAGCTGAGAGTGTACTGCTGCTAGTGACACCTTCTGGCTGAACTGAATATTGCATCCAGTAAATTCATTGCATTAACCCAATTGATGTGAAAACTTATTAAATCTTTTTTTAATCTGGTTCTCCTACCCTAAAAACTGGGTGCGTCTTATGGTCCGGTGCGTCTTATAGTCCAAAAAATACAGTACTCTGTTCTTGTCTGTGGAAGTCGCCATATTGATTTGTTTGTAGCGTCCATGAGTTAAAAGCTGCAATAACCTGTACGGCCACAGGGGGCACCAAATAAAATGTTTTAAATAGAAAATTCTGTAGACTTATATAAGACATAATAAGATGACTACTTCATCTGTGCCAACTGTCATTGTGATAACAATGGGTACAAAACCCATCAGATTTTCTCTGATCAATTTGGTGTCTGGTATACTAAGAGGTGTTTTCCATTATCAGTAGCCTGATGGAAAGTAATGGTAGTAGTAGTATGCAAAGGTAGTTTTGGGAGGGAAACTGTCCTGATATTAGGGGTGTGTGGACCATATGTAGGGTTGCTGAAGGCAAGGCAAAGATAGGCAAGGGAGACATGACTATTTGCGGTACATGGACTACCTAGACAACCTACCCCGGAAGTGATGTCACAATTGTTACTTCCTGTATTTGGAATGCAGAGTGTCACTTCCATCTTCCAAATACCAAGACCAGGTAGGATCAGATAAGTGTAATGTTCCCTTCTTTCTATTTTCCCCAACCCAATTATGCAAATGATGTGCAGGGTGAGAAGTTAGGAGGGAGAGGGTGTTATGCTCCCTGCTAACTTCCCACCCCAATTGTAGGCATTAGCGGTGCCTCTTGTTAGCAGCAGTTCTGATGCTTTCAGTATTTTGGGGAATATGTTTGAAAGTTGTTGATTGGGATGTTGACATTGCTACATCTTATGACGCAAGGAACCAATGCTAAAGATACTGATTGACTGTGTCATGCAAGCCACCAATTCTGTATTCCAAAAGCCAGAAGGAATGCTCTGCACTAGTGTTGAACAGCATAGTCAATATGCTAACATTCCACCCAGCACCTCCTCCAGACGAGGGAGAAGAAGATTTCCCCCTGTAAACCTCGTAGCACCCCTCTCCTCTTTCTCACCATCCTCCTGGATTAGTATTCCAGTTAATTCTATCTGTAGGTTCAGTTGCAAGGAGAGTAACAGGAAAAATACTAATGGGGGCTGGAAAGAGAGCTGAAAACCCTAATTTCCCAGCTAAAATGGGGTACTTCACAGGTATGCATGGTTCCAATGGAGATTTATTGTGGGAAGGATCCTGGATCTTGGTAGACAACCAGAAGTAGTAGTTTATCAGTGTAAATTTCCAAACCATGGAGCTGTTCTTAAGGGAAGACCCCATGAAGCAGACCTGATGTAGGACCACGGCTGGACCCATAGCGCAGTGGGCACAGAGCATCACCATTTAGGTTTTGTTATTGTACCCAATCCCTGGCAAAGATAATAAACTTCTGAAATCCATCCAAGAGCACATGGCATGAATAATGGCGGCTCCAATTGGTTTGTTTAGCGTGGGCTCACCATTTTCTTCTGCTCTGCACTGTTACATAGAATGAAAGAGCTGAACAGGAACAACACCGCTCATTGTGCACTTTGCAGACACCCGCCTGTTCCTAACAAGAGAAAGGCACTTCGTCACTCCCTCACACATCAGTACAAAGAGCGGATCTCCCAGCAGCCCGGCCTGAGTTATGACGCTTGTACGTTGGTGAATGAGCACTTACAATGAATATATCTCTCATTTGTCACTTCTTTGAATATTGTTTATACCAGAAGCGTGGAGTCGACAGACTGTTCCTCATTCAGATGTTCTTCAATCATCCCCAGAGAGAGTTACTGCTCTGGAGTGGAGCTATGGTCATATGGCTATGATTTTTGTTTTTGCTAGAATGTGCATAAAATTTTAATATTTTGCATTTTTCATTCTATATATTTATATATAGAACTAGCTTGGGTGGAGATGTTTTAAAATAATCATCATCATCAAGCTTTATTTTGAAAGTTGTAGTTCTTCTAAAAATGTGAAGCTCTCCCACAGGGGCCTATTGGGACTTTTGGATGTATTCCATAGGGGCCTATTCGGGAAACTGTTGGATGTGTTCAATAGGGGCCTATCCAGTAGACCTTTGGATGTGTTTCATAGGGGCCTATTCCATAGCCTTTTGGATGTGTTCCATAGGGGCCTATTGGGACTGTTTGATGTGTTTAGATGCCTATTCATTAGACTGCTTGATGTGTTCCATAGGGACATTCTGTAGACTGTTGAATGTGTTTCATTGGGGCCAATTCGGTAGAATGATGGATGTGTTCCATAAGGCCCTTTTCGGTAGAATGATGGATGTGTTCCATAGGGGCCTATTCAGTAGACCTTTGAATGTGTTCAATAGGGGCCTATCCAGTAGACCTATGGATGTGTTCCATAGGGGCCTATTCAGTAGACCTTTGGATGTGTTCCATAGGGGCCTATTGGGACTGTTGGATGTGTTTAGAGGCCTATTCAGTAGACTGCTGGATGTGTTCCATAGGGGCCTATTTAGTAGAATGTTGGATGTGTTTCATTGGGGCCAATTCGGTAGAATGATGGATTTCAGCAGACAGTTGAGTATATAGTCATTATTCAACAAATAAAGAGATTCTCAAAATATTTGTCCTTTGTCTCCAAATTAGAGCAGGCATGGGCTCCGTTGGGCTTGGCAAGCCCAACTCCAATCCCAGTAATTCACAGTTGAAATGAAGTGTCAGGTCAGGCAATCTTGGTGTCTGCGTCTTCGTGGTCACTAGAATTTTGGCAAGTATCTCCACACTTGAACCCTATTAAGCAACCTAAAACAGCAAGTGGTGTGGAGTGCAAGGTCCCTAAGATCCATGAGCTCTGTCATGGAGGAGTGGATGGGGATTCCATTGGCATCCTGTAAAGCTCCATTGGCATGCCTTAGAGTGTTAAGGCTGTGGCCACACACAATGTTGACACTTTGGGCATTTTTTACTCAGGTGTATGCTGACTTTTGTCCAGAGGTTCAGACATTAGTGGCTGTGTGTTGAGTTATTTGAAAGAAACTGTACATTTACACTTTTACAGCTCCGGTGTCCCGGTGGCACTGAATGGCCAACAGGGGGAGCTGATATAAACCAGGGAGTCATCCAAAGCAGTGCTCGTGAAGCTGTCACCTAGGACAGCTGCTGTGTCCATGACACCCCGGTCTCCATCGAGATGTGCTCCTCTAGCCCCCGGTCTCCATGCCCTCCATCGAGATCTGCTCCCCCTGTAGTGCAGAATGTCATGCAGGACAGGTCGCATTAACTTCGGTATGGATGGTGCGACACAGGGGGTCCATATCTCTGGAAGTAATGGTGTTTGGCTGCACCCATCGATATCAGCTTCCCCATCTTTGTCACACCATCAATACCAAAGTTCATGCGACCTTCACTTACAGCAGCCGCCATAGGTGACGGCCACTGCTTTTTAAGGATCCCGGAGAGCACATCTCGATGGAGACCGGGGGGTCATGGACACAGCAGGTGACAGCTTCACGGCTGCTGCTTTGGATGACTCCCCAGTCAATATCAGCTCCCCCCTCACCTATTTCATTTCATTAGAAGTGCTCACCTTGATGGGGGACCAGGCCCGCCCAGTCAGGTCAGTGTGCCCACTTGATTAGGGCTGCCTACCGATGCAGCCGTCCAAGCTGTAGGTTTGCCCCCCTGATTGGCCGCCCGTGCCCGCCTGCTCCTGGTGCTCTGACGCTGACTCTACACTGTTATACAAGCTGTAGACTGATTACTTTGCATTGTGTCACCTTATAAAATCTTCAGTGTTGTCCCAAAAAGAAGAATTCAAGAGAGTCAGACTTGACGTGATTCTGTTGTGACTCTTCCATGTCTTCTGCTGTCACTTTTCTTTATGGTGTTTCTATTAGCATGGAAATCTGATAACTTGGATCACCGGTGTTTTAATTACTTTCCTCGCAACAGCTTGGGCATGGTCCATCAACCAATGATATTTCAGCAGGGTTCTTCAGGAAATTTTTAAAACATATGTGTTAATAAATGATTAATAAATGATTATGGTTCTTCTGTATGAAGCTGTGAGAGATTTATCATTTCACTCTGCCTCGATGGGTCTGAAATACCATTTCATCTATTTTCATATTCCGTCAGTAACTCCCCAAATGTCCATAAAATCTTCTGCTAGCTGTCATTCTGTCAGTATGCCTGAAATATTTTATCTACAAAGTGATACCTGATAGCGGGCCAACATGTCAATCCCAGCAGAGAGGAAAGGAAAGTCTTTCACTTGTCTTGGTAGAAGAGCATTCTCTCATTCAGGTTACGATATCTGTCTCTCTCAGTGGCTTAGCTACAGATTTAGGGGCTCCATGTTTGAGAAGAACCCCAACCCCTTGAGGACTTTAGAGGTTCCATGTTTGAGGAGACCCCCAACCCCTTTAGGATTTTAGGGGTTCCATGTTTGAGGAGACCCCCTACCCCTTTAGGATTTTAGGGGTTCCATGTTTGAGGAGACCCCCAACCCCTTTAGGACTTTAGGGGTTCCATGTTTGAGAAGACCCCCAACCCCTTTAGGACTTTAGGGGTTCCATGTTTGAGAAGGCCCTCAACCTCTGTAGGACTTTAGGGGTTCCATGTTTGAGAAGAACCCCAACCCCTTTAGGACTTTAGGGGTTCCATGTTTGAGAAGAACCCCAACCCCTTTAGGACTTTAGGGGTTCCATGTTTGAGAAGACACCCTACCTCTTTAGGACATGCTATACCACCAAATACTGCTCTCATTCTTCCCACATAAGGTAGGTAGAGGCCGTTTGTGTTTTAACGTAAGGCTGTTGATAAAGATGCGATGGGACTGTACTGGAGATAAGACTGGTGATGTGGTCATTTGTGAAAAATTATACCAGCCCAGTAGTGCCAAAGTTTTCACAGGGGGTTCAAATAAATTAATGACAGAAAGAAGGTCCCTTTAGGCTCTCTGGAGCATGGTGACCTCTAGGACCCCGGTTCTCATGCCTCTAGTCCTAGTCAATGCTTTGGATTCCTGGTCAATCCTTAGGGGACCCAAGGGATTTGCGGACATGTACGTTACCTGTTCGACAGACCTTTCTTCAAGTGGGATCAGTTGATCTCGTTTGAAGACGGGGTGGTTGCATCCCATGGTTACACAGTCGAAGACCGCAAGCACACAGCGCCGCCAGCGCTTGAATGGGTCATCGATTGTGTGCCCATCTGTATGTGTGTGTGCACCTTTACTTTCATCTTCTCTACACTTATCCACCTCTTTTCTCTCTCCTCCCCTCCTTTTCTAGATCTTGTCCTTTCCTCTCTTTCCTACTCTCCTCTCCTCCAATTTCTTTACAAATTTCTTGTCTCTCCAGCTGCCATTTTTCTGTGGCAGATTAAGAAAGTGAGTGTTGGCGTTTAGTCGATTAGGAAAGTCGATGCCTTTTTTCTTCTACTTTCTGTACACACACACCAGCACGGTTGCAATGTATTGTATATCCTTTCTTAATTTATATGCAATCACAAATGTGACAGCCTGTAAGCGGCAGATCTCACGCTGGCTCTCCGTCACCCACGAAAGGCTCCCCATTTGTGTGTTGCTGCAAGGTCTGTGAAGTTTCTGAACAGAGAGAGTGATTAGATATTTTCCGTCTGGACATTTTTTATATAAAGATAACACGCTACACTTAGCGGAACATTATTGCAGCAAGAAAATCTCTCACTACACACACACACGTTCTAGATGATCTGCAGTCCGAATGCCTCCAGACTCGAAATCTCTGAAATGCAAATATGGGAGGAACAAAAAGTACACATCCTCAGCTAAAGTAATGTAAACAGGAAGAATGTATAGAATATATTTTATGTTTTTTTTTAATAAATCAGAAATAATCACATTCGTACTTAAAACGAATCTCCAATGTTGTGTTTAGTTATTGTAATTTTGCAGATTTATGAAAGATTTACGGCATCCTAATGCTATTGTTTAGTTTAAAGAGACCCTATTAGCCAGGGGTTTTTCTCCTGCGATGCTGAATATATGTGTGCGCATAGGACCCTAGGGACTTCCCTCGTGCGAGCTGCCACTGGTATGGGGGGGGGGGGTGATGTGGTGTGGTGCTGGAGGGGGAAGGAGAAGAAGAAGAGGAAGGAGTAGCAGCATGTACTCCCCAAGTGTTTCTCTTGAGATCGCTTTTGAGAAATTTCCTTATCTTGTCATCCTTAAGCTCCTGGGCGTTTAGCCCGAGTTAACTTGGAGCGAGTGTGTGTTTATGAACAAAACTTACCCCAAGCTAACATTGTGCATACTCACCTGTCCGAGGAAAGCTCATGGAAGTCCTCTGACCCGCTGGTCTTTCTGTTTATGCCTCAATTTCATCATATATGATGCCAGATTGAGGAAAATGTACCTTTATTACTATATTGATGTGAAAACAAAGGGTAAAGACCAAGCAGACCAGCTTTAGCAAAATGTAAAATGGAGAGAGTGGACCCAGTATTGATGGTTTAATGTATTCTATTATGCACTTGATATTTTAATGTTCAGTGATGTATGTATGTAACTTTTTTGCTATGGTGTGATCTTTGTTTGCTCATGTTTCTTGATAAGTTATGTTTTGTATGATTTTTTGAGTTGAATAAATAAAGTAAAAAACAACAAATTTATGATGCCAGAGGTGATGGGGGTGGGGGATACCATTGATCTCCATGTAATAGAGGTGGCATCACTATTTTGCAGCACATCCCTGCTGTCAACTAGTGATGAGCGGCATAGGCAACATTCGTATTCGCGGCATGCCGCAAATTTTTTGGGAAAACATTCGGAAAACCATTCAGAAAATATTCGGCATTTCGGCAATATTTCTTCTTATCTGCGAATATCGGCAGTTGTATGCGAATTGCGCGAATTTTATATATTCGCGATATATCGTTTAACTTGCCATGAGGCGTGTTGAAAAAAATTGCGAATTTTGGGACGCCATTCTAAGTGGATTTTCGCGATTTTCTAAATGGGCCGGATTTTCACAATATTCCGAATATTCACATTCACCCCCAATATGGATTTAAAAACTGTTGAGGTTCGCAGGTAGTGTTGCTAAGCTCTTGTTGCAGCCTTCCCCATTCCTCTCACTTGCATGAGAGGCGCTGTGTAATGGAAAAAAAAACTGAATATCCGGAATGCGAATATTCGGCAATATATTGCACCATCTTCGCGAATTCCGGCGATATTCGCGATTAATATTCGGAATCCGAATATTCGTGATCATCACTACTGCCAACAATGATGCCGGGTATGTGTAGTGAGGAAAAGGGAGGGCACAACATTTTGCCCTCCCTGGACCCTTAATTAACCAGGATGTTAATTAAGGGTTCCCTGATTGTGAGCCTAAACAAGATCCATATTTGGGTCCCAAGGAATGTACAAGCCTGATAAGTGAATATTGGGGTTTTGCTGAAATGAGAACTGAATAAAAATCTATTCTGTGGCCAAAAACCTGCTATAGCTAAGAAAGATAATAGATAGTTGTGCATAACCGCCAACAGCGATTACACAGTTACAGTGTTATCAGTGGCATGAAGGGCCCTCAGAGTAAAATTGGACACAGGAGCCAGGCATCACTGGTGGGCACCATGGGCTTGTGTGGATCAGGTAAGTAATCTAGAGTGTGGCTTGAGGTTACAGATCTTGGTATTGAACATAAAACCTTAGCTTAAAATTTGAGTTAGTACTTGCATCCCATCACCCTCCTAGATTGAATTGCTTAATTTCTTTACTACAGTGCCAAATATTCTAGATAGAGATATTATATAGCATTTCAATACAAATTATAATTCTTTGGTTGAGACAGTCGACTTTAAAAATTATTTTCCATCCGTTGCGACTCCTTTATTGGCCCTTAGCAAAGATGAGTGACTTGATTCATGGCAATTTGTTGGCGGATCAGCCAGTACATCTTTACATAGGTGAGCAAGAGATTTGCATACATTACTCAGCACACAAGTGCCAATTTACACAATCCCGGCCAATTTGCGCATTCTGTATTTTCGGTATTTAAAAATGAATTGTGAGGATGAATACGGACCATGCAAATGAACTCCTGCATATTTAATGAAATGTGTGAATGAAAATGAAAGAAAAGATCTGGCATAAAATCAGAAAACAGCAAAGAAAAGGTTGTGCAATGGCACAATAGTTGATCGGGGAAACCAGGTAAGGAGGAGGGCAGGAAGAGGGTGAGTGCTGCCTGTCGGAATCTGGTCCAACACCTGATATTTCGACAGGGGGAGGGTCTGGATCAATGTTATGTGTGGCCCTTTAGTGATGCCGAGGGCCGCACTTGTGGCCCCCATATCAACTCAATTGCCCGCCACTGGCCTAAGTCATTGACCTTCCATGGCTGATACATGCAACCTTTCCAACCAGTTCTGTTTATATCTCTTTGGGGGCCCTATGCAAGACCGCAATTGGGAATTGATCCCTGCATGAGGGGCTTATGGAGCGAAGCTTGGGTCCCCATGAGGTGACCATCACCCATGCAAAACTGGGGCACCTCACAGAGCTCATTTACACAGGCGGTTGTTAACCACCATTAAATGTCCGATTACATTAACCACCCAAGGAATGCAATATGAGGTGTTCCCCGGGCAGTCATTGACCGTTTGCTCCATAGGGTAAAGAAGGGGGCGTGTATAACTGTCCCCCAGGAGGGACCAGCCAACGGACAGCAGCTCGGAAAATCAGTCTTTTCTGAGGAACAACTTCTCAGCTCTCTCATATGAGACACTTTGGCCAGCATTTCATTACTTCTTTACTGAGGTCATGGTGTATTGAAGGTCATTCTCATTTGCTGTACCACACTCTTCACTCTCTGGATCAAAAATAACTGTAAAGCTAGCCACACACGGTTCAATTTTGGTTCAATCGATGCTCGATTAGATCGAGGAATTCAATAGTCTAATCGAAAATCGATCTTAATCGCATCAACATACACCCCACATTGAGTTTGCGATTGTGGTGAGATTTCGATTCCAAAATATTACTAAAATCGTCGATTTTGGTATTGAAACGTTTGAATTCCAGATTGAAGCGGTCTATGTTATGTATATCTAATCTAATCGATCGAGGAGAAAAACCACAAACATCGACGATTATAAAACGATTTTGGCACAATCGACGATCATTTTCCAACATGTCCGATCAAAATTTGATTCGATTTTCAGCCTTCATCGAACAATTATCGCCGATCGTACCATGTGGGCATTCCTCGATTTACTGCTAATTACCAGACGACTTTATTCATTATCTTTGTCCGACAGATGGGATCAGTAATTAGGAGAACACAATTGTTCTCGTTTTTGGTGTGCATTGTTTTACTTGTTTCAGGTATAGTCCTCAGAAGGAAGTTTCTAATTAAACAAATGTCACGCAGTAGTATACAATGGATATTAACTATTTCTAGAGTAAGCTTTAATGAGTTGAACTAAAGTAGAACTTTATCTAAAACATTAGTTTTATTCAAAAAAAAAAGTAACTGCTCTCTGTATGCAAAACTATGGAGATATGTTTTACCCATTGTGAGCCATTATCTGTCTCCCTCCAGTGGCCACTGGTGATACTGCAATTAATAACCAACCCACCCCTCATTCCTTGGAAAACTGGCTGATCAATATATGGAATCTCTGATTTCATGGAAACAGAAGGTAAGTATATTTTTAATATTGTGGAGAACATCTCCACCAACGTTCTGAGTTACCCTCCATGATGTTCTGTCAACCATGATAGTAATATTGTCTGGGTGTGTTTGACCTACAAAATTATCTTTTTAGTATAGCTTTTTGCTCTATGGGCCATATCTTGTGTCAACTCCATGGGCAAAACTCACAGTGTCCGCCAACAAAGTGGAACACTAGGCTATGTGGAACATAAGGACTAGTGTTGGACAAACGTTGTTTGACTGTCCAATGATATATCAACCTGACTGGGGCATGGAGAAAAAACTACCATGATTTCTGTTTTGCGTGGGAGGTAGAACTACTACTACTACGGCAAAATCACCTGGACTTGACTAGTTGTATTGACGATGTTTGGTAGCCATTTTATCAGCTTTAAGCCTGGATAGGCTACAAAGCCTCTTTAATCAAGTCTATTGTATGTCAGGATCCAAACCCAGGGACGATTTGGTGTCTTGTTGGAGCTCTGTCCCCTGAGCCACCAGAATGTTTGCCTTAGTAACTTGTCGGGTACCTTGTACAAAGACATCTGGTTACCAAGTTCTCATTGAACCCTGAACCCTTGGCCCCTCTATGGGCCATATCTTGTGTCAACTCCATGGGCAAAACTCACAGTGTCCGCCAACAAAGTGGAACACTAGTATAGAACAAGGGCCTAGAGACCTAGGTCCTAGGCCAACCAATTTTTCTTACCGAAGTAAGAACGAGGGGACTTTCACGGTTGAGCTCAGATGTACACCCCACACATACAATTAGTGTACAAAGTAGTTATTCACAGTAGCTTTATGTCAAGAAATTTCAGAGTTAAAAAGTCCATGTTACATATCCAGGTGATTTCCAAAGTAACTTCCAGTACAGGTAATAAAAAAGCCATGGAACTGTCCTTATCACTCAGCGATGGAGTATGGATGGGCATCAGAGATGGCAGGTGTATGGGGCATGTGGGGAGACCTCGACATATGTTTCGGAAAAAACTTTTCCTTCTTCAGGAGGTCCAACCAAGATGTTTTGGGAGTGCCCCACCAGCCGATCAGATGGATGCCAGCCAAACAGTCCAATGCGCCTCCCCCCCAAAAAGGGAAGAGCAGGCCAGAGCTGAGGAGAAAGTGGAACACTAGGCTATGTAGAACATAAGGACTAGTGTTGGACATACGTTGTTTGACTGTCCAATGATATATCAACCTGACTGGGGCATGGAGAAAAACCTACCATGATTTCTTTTTTGCGAGGAAAGTAGAACTACTTAGACAAAATCACCTGGATTTGACAAGTAGTATTGGAAATGTTTGGTAGCCATTTTATCAGCTTTAAGCCTGGATATGGAGAAAAACCTACCATGATTTCTGTTTTGCGTGGGAGGTAGAACTACTTAGACAAAATCACCTGGACTTGACAAGTAGTATTGGAAATGTTTGGTAGCCATTTTATCAGCTTTAAGCCTGGATAGTCTACAAAACCTCTTTAACACTCCAAATTAAGTCTAGTTTTAGGATCCAAACCCAGGGACACTTCGGTGTCTTGTTGCAGCTCTGTCCCCTGAGCCACCAGAATGTTTGCCTTAGTACCTTGTTGGATACCTTGTACAAAGACATCTGGTTACCAAGTTCTCTTTGAACCCTGAACCCTTGGCCCCTCCCATGTACTTCCTATAAAAGCCATGTCCTTGCTTGGTTTCAGTGCCAGATTATTGCGCTTCTAGCCTGTATCTTGCTTCCTGCTTGTGCCTTCATCATCATCATTCGTGTAGCGACCCTTGGCTTTGATAATTTGATTACTTTTCGTCTTGCTCCCTTGTGATTTGACACCATCGGATTTAGACCAACGCTTGTTTTTGACTACGCCTGCTTGCTGCCTCTTGCTACCACTTGTGATCCTGCCATTACTTAAGTCGCTGTTTCAGCTACTGGCAGATCGTTACATCTGTTTATTAGAGATGGTCCAAATTTTTTTCAGAAATTGGACGATTTCAAGTTAATTGCAAAGCCCCTGAACATGGTATAATCACCAAGATTATGGAGATGCAGAGAAGGGTTGGGGGAACATTTGAAAGAAAAAAGTATGGCTCTAACACAAATAGTTTTCAAAGTCAAGTCCAAATGTCGAAAATTCGGAAATTCGACATTTGAACTTAATTTATTCAAAAACTATTTGTGTTAGACACATACTTTTTTCTTTCAAATGTTCCCCCAATCATCCTTCTCTACATCTCCAGCAAGTTTGGTGATGATACCATGTTTAGGGGCTTTGCAATCAGCTCTGAAAGTTAGCAAGTCGAAAAATTCGACCTTCTCTACTGGTTATATAACTACTACTAGTTATACCATTACCTAGATGCATGGCCGTTTCGCCCAATATGGTGCCCCCCCCCCCCCCCCCCCCCCCCCCCCCCCCCCACTCAACCACTTGAGGCCCCCAAGGCAAATTTTGCATAGGGCCCACTAAATGCTAGAAATGACCCTGCCAGGATGAATGAAAACCTTCACAGAAATAATATCCTAACAAAGTTCACTTGGTTATACCAGCAGCATTGTAAAACACATCCTTCGTCTTCTCTGAACAAGACTTCACATGTTATGTAATGGTTGTAAAAGATAATAAAAGTGACTTTTCCTCTATAACTGATGTATCTATTATTAGGAGCCCACAAGGAGGACTTGTATTGTGTGGTGGTAATTAAAGAGATTACATTGTGGATGTAATATCACAATGTCCCTAATGCAGTGATGGAGCCGCTCGTATAACTGCTCCCTGAAATAAAGTCTATACTCCCGGTCTGTGTCACCTTTGATAAATGCTGGCGTTTGAAGTATCATAAATATTATATCCAAAGGCTGTACTAAATAACAGGACGCTCCGCAATCTCCTTCTCCGTAAATTTCCTTCCAGCCAAGTGAGCGAGAGGGAGAAAATGATCACTGTGTTCATTTCCAGGGAGCAAAAAGATATTGAAAATGTAAGTTGGGGCTTGGAAATTCTGAAGTCGTACCATGTGCCATACTGGCTTCTTACAATAAGATATTATTATCATTTATTTATATAGCGCCAACATATTACGCAGCGCTGTACAATACATTAGAGTGAAGATACAACACAGGATAGTACACACAGGTACAGGTTATGACACAGGAGGAGTGGAGGACCCTGCTCGGTTGGGCTTAAAATCGAATAGGTTGGAGAACAGAGTATACAATAGGTGGAAATGAGAAGATAGCAATGAAGTCATATTGGGCGTGTTGTGTAATTTTGACGACTGTTGATAGCCCATCCAAACACTTACTGTGACAATATGGTCCATACATCAACACCTATAGTCAAGCCCCTGCTTAGCCTTAGGGGGCTAGTTGTGTTTTTCAAGCCCCCAGATCTTATGTGCACAATGGTACAGGGATTGGAAGAGGAACAGGAGCCCACAAACAACAAGGCCAGAATTATCTAATTTATCGAGAAAAAATTGAACCATGGTTGGTATGGACACAACCAGGACATTGGGGTGGCTACTCCC
>CM070032.1:225355117-225368057 GCA_036250615.1 Ptychadena robeensis
CCCCCCCCCCATTTCTGGGGGGAGTGACTACATCTTATGGTCCAGAGGCCCGACCATTCGTGACCGTGCCTTGCCTCCCCGCCAGCCTCTTCTCTCTCCCGGCAAGAAGATAGGCCAGAGGGTTGGAAGAGCTGTCACATAGTCAATCCGCCCATGGCCAGATCTCCCATTTGTACTATATTGTTTATATCAGCAGAGCCCTACTGATATAAGTAATGAAGATGGGAGAGATAGATGAAAAAGCATGCAACTCTTGCTGCAGCTTTCCCACACAGAGGCATAGAGGGGAGAAATCTGCACAAGATGTTCCCCAGTGCCCCCTCTTCCCGATATGTGAGGAAGAAGCCCTAATATGACAGCAGGTGCTCTAGTGACATCTAGTGGCTGAGGTTTGATATTGCATGGAAATGTTTTTCCCCAATTGATTTGAATTTTTTTTTTTCTTTCTTCCTGCTCTAAAAACTGGCTGCGTCTTATGGTCAGGTGTTCTTATGATAAGAAAAATACAGTAATTTGTTAGGCACTCTCCTGTATTTTCCAGGTGATTCCTTTGCTTATGTTATATTTTGTATATGTTTTTGCTAACTTTAATATTTTTTTGTGTTTTAGAAAAATGACATCAGCAACCTCACCAATCATTCTGAAATGGGACCCTAAAAGTTTGGAAATACGAACTCTCACGGTGGAGGGGCTTCTGGAACCTCTGGTGACCCAGGTAAGATGTCTCCTGTTAATTAAATTTCAGTTGACTAAAAGCTCAAGTGTTTACAAGTTTTGGGATGATGGATGGACAGATAGAGCTTCTGTTGTCTATGTGAACATATTGGAGGTTGTACCTTACTTCTCGGTCTACTTGATGCCCATTAGGTGAAGACAATGATGACAGTTGAACCAATGGATAGAAAGTATGTGTCCTCAATATGAACCTTAAAATACCTCAATTTTGTGTTTGAAATGAAGGCCCCCATACGCCTTTCAATCTTACCATACAATTTCTGTACAATCCCCTTTTGTTCTACCATAACTATGTAATATGAGGAGCTTTCTAATCCTTCCAATCACTATGTATTCTATCAGGGAGGACCCAACACTACATAGCAGTGATATATACCTTCCAATCACTATGTATTCTATCAGGAAGGACCCGGCACTACATAGCAGTGATATATACCTTCCAATCACTATGTATTCTATCAGGGAGGACCCGGCACTACATAGCAGTGAAATATACCTTCCAATCACTATGTATTCTATCAGGGAGGACCCGGCACTACATAGCAGTGGTATATACCTTCCAATCACTATGTATTCTATCAGGGAGGACCCGGCACTACATAGCAGTGATATATACCTTCCAATCACTATATATTCTATCAGGGAGGACCAGGCACTACATAGCAGTGGTATATACCTTCCAATCACTATGTATTCTATCAGGGAGGATCCGGCACTACATAGCAGTGATATATACCTTCCAATCACTATGTATTCTATCAGGGAGGTCACTATACTACATAGTTGTTGGTAGATCTAATGGAAATTGAATGGAGTGATCTAAAGGTGTATGGGGAGCTTTAGATGGACTTTCACATCCTGAATTTTTTATCTGCCGCTCAAGCCTGCGTGTCGGCTGATGATAAATGGATCTCTGTGGATAATTCTGTTATTGTTGCAGGATGTATTGATCAGATATCAGGGCAAGAATTATGTTTTCTTGATGACAGACACTTATCTCAGAAGCCCAGCTCGAGGAGTCCTCATTCTATATCTTCCCAGCTTACTCTATTGAACGCTTTAGGTGTGTCAGATCGTCACAGCAGGAAGCGTGATTTGAAATTTATGTGTCTGAATGATATTGATCATCTGTCTGGTACTGGTGGGATTTTATCCTCCTGAATATAAAGCGCTGATCTAGAAAAGTCAGCAAGTTTTGTTTTGAAATATTATTATCAGCCAAGTGTGGGTTTACAGTCTTTGTTCCTTCAAACTATGGATTTAGGAAACATTTGGATTCTAGAGTTTCTGTACTGGAAGTTTGGTTATCAAGAAAGTATTTGATGGATAATTGGTCATTTTGAATAGGACTTGGAGACCAGGGCGGCCCTATAATACAGTGTCTGTTCCTCCAAACAATGTCTGGCTGTTTGTTAAGTCTTGTATAGAGATCCAGCTTTATTCATTAAAAAAATGGTACTTGCAAAATCTTTTGGGGCACAGATAATACTGAGGAAAGGGTGTTATGGCCAACTATGTACCCCCTAAGACATTTAGGACATTTAGCTTGAATGTGTTTCCATAATTAATCCTCTGGGCATTCTGCCCATTGTGCAAATGACATTTTTTTTTTATTATTGAGCCTCAGCGAGTGCAAGCACCCAAACGAAAAATTGTGTGCAACCAGTGCAAAACTAAAAAGTGAATGCACAAATAGTGAAAACACTAAGAAAGCAATAATTGCCCTTGATGTACCCCCAAAAGGGCCCGACCGGAGCCAAGTCTCCAGGGAAATAAGAACCGGGTGCCCCTTTCCCTAGGTGACTATAGACGAAGTCTAGTCTCCCAAATACTAGGGGCTCGAAACATGGTGAGACTGCCGGGCCGAGCCGTAAGCAGCCTCTCCTCACCATGTTTGGGGGCAATCCAAAAGGACTAGTCAACCTGTACTAGTGAACACTTCAAAATGTGCAAGGGGAGTGGGGGGACAGACTCAGACAAAAAAAATAAAAAATAATCAAGTGCTCTGTGTGCAGCATGGGGCAGGCCTAGTGGCACTATCCGCCGAGTCTCAACCTCGACCCAGATATGATGAGGGGTGGGGGTAGGAGGTGCCATTGACCTCCACGTAATGGAGATGGCGTCTTCTTTTTTTTAAAGTGGATCTCCAGTGCCAACAGTGAATTTTAAAAAAGCATGCTGCATGTAAACCGCCCAGGAGGTTAACATGGAGGTCCAAGTGCTGCCCTCCCCGCCTATTTGGCGTCATCAATGAAGCCAAGGGGGGGGGGGGGACCAGGCAAAGATCAGCCCTGCAGGCTCACCAGGACTTCTTTGAAGTTCGACCCGCCCTGTTCGCGGACACCCCAGGGGAGGGTTCGCGACATCCCTAATTATATTGTTATAAATGAGGGTTGTATTATTCGTGACTCCATTTTTCCTTGTAAGCTATTTTGCACATTTTAATCTCCTGACACCCATAGCATCCTCCCTCCTTGACAGTCAATGATGATGTCAGGTCTCTGATGAGGAAAACCAATGGTGGAGGTGCCCCACCCCCTCCTCTTTGGCACCATTGATCACTCCAAAGAGGCTGACGCAAAACGATTGTGGAAATGCCGAAATTGAATAGCGCCGCAGTCTCACCAGGGATAGGTAAATATCCCTGAGTCTAGCTCGGGGGGAGTCAGCGAACTTACCCTGGGCTACACTCGGGGTAAATGCCCAGGAGGGTAATGAGACTGGAAGCATTCAAATGAAGCAGCAATCACCATATTTTCCGAATTTCTTTCCCTTGTTTTCCTCCCCAAAACCTAGGTATGTCTTATTGTGACTTTGATTGTACTTTTTTATAAAGGGGTTGTCAGCATCAGGTACAGATGGGGCGACCAGACAGGCAACACACACTGACAGAGTTATGGGGGAACAAAACCCGATTTAATGAAGACTTACAGGCAGGAACAAAACAGGTGCAAAAGTCCAGGGTACAGGAGTGTCCAGGGTTCAGGGTCAAGGTTCAGGTTCAGGGACAAGAAGCTTGATGCCAGGAAAAGCATGGAATCAAGACAGGAAAACAACAACAATGAACAGCAAGCATGGTCTGGATGAAGCACACCTAAATAGCCCTAAAGCTAACGAGGAAGGTGTAAGCTCCACCCAGCCCACGCTTGGAGGGAGCCACCTGCTGGTGACTGTGAGACCAACCCATGGATGAGCAATCACAGTGCCACCAGCAGGCGGTAACCGGAACAGCCGGGGTCCTCACAGGGGTCAATTTATCGAGTCTCAAAAAGGGACAGCTGAGAAAGAACTAAATTTGGTCTTGTCGTTGATCTCCTGAATAACCATAAACTCTTACCATATGTATTTCTAACCGAATCGTTAAGCAATGGAAATTTGTTTACCTAATTTCTAAATCGTCTCAGTAGGAACTGGTTAAGTGGAAAGTCAATTGGCTCAAGCAGCCTTATCGTGAAATATTCTGCTAGTAAGCGCTGAGATGAATATCACCGAGGTTTGTATGAATTGTGATAGGTTTCATCTGTTACAGAATGAATTGCTATTTATCTGTGTTGGCGGCTTTTATGGTAACATCTGCTCCCCATCTTTTATAGCTTGTATTTTGCCAATATGATACATGTTGGCCGTTCAGTCTGTGTCAGACCATATAGGGCTGAAAGAGCTTTTCTGTTCTCAGTCTGATAGAGGAAAGCCTACGCATGTGCCCCCCTCACTGATCAGCTTTCTCCCCGCTCACAAAGCCTGCCAATCATCTGTTCTACCAATCATCTGTTCTACCCCATGGAGGAGCTGAGAAGGCCAACGAGGCTTGAAACTGCTCAGTTATTTCTGCACAGCATATCCCAGCCTTGTATGCCCGATATTCTTCAATGGAAATGTGTGCGGTGGTGCCTTTTAGTACGACGTGTCATACTTTGGACTTCTTTGTGCCAAATGTCAACCAACTGTCCAAGCATTGATGTTTATATATATATATTTACAAATACTAAATCAAACCTGTCCCCTTGAACAGAGGTAAAGGTACTTTCCAGGCATCAACAGAGGTAAAATGAATAGATACTAAACCTCCTTGGGTATTTGCCCCAAGTGCAGTTTACCTCCACACGACGAGCCTGCGGTGATTCTAAATCTCAGTGGATTTGGTGACGCTGAATAGATGGGAGGGCCCTGCTATTCACCTCCGTGCTAAGGAACCCACGTGTCCTCAATGGTGCTGGGGTTGTGTAGAGGGGAGCGCGGGGCAATACAGTATTGCATTATGCTTTGTATGCTATGTACTATGCTTATGTATGCTATGTACAGTCTTGGACAAAAGTTTTGAGAATGACACAAATATTTGAAATTCTAAAAGTTGCTGCTTAAGTTTTTTTAATAGCAATTTGCATATACTCCAGAATGTTATGAAGAGTGTTCAGATGAATTGCAGAATCCTTCTTTGCCATGAAAATTAACAAAATCCCCCCCAAAAAATTCCACTGCATTTCATTGCTGTCATTAAAGAACCTGCTGAGATCATTTCAGTAACCGTCTTGTGAGAATGTAGACGAACACATGGAAGATTGGAAGATGCTTGGAAGATGGCCGGGTGTCAGGAAGGGCAGCAAAAAAGCCACTTGTCTCCCAAAAAACCATCAGGGACAGATTGATCTTCTGCAGAAAGCATGGGGAATGGACTGCTGAGGACTGGGGCAAAGTCATATTCTCCGATAGTGATGGCCGAACTGCCCGCAAGGCGGACAGTTCGGCCGCGAACAAGCATGTTCGCCCTCCTTCCCTAGAGGCCGGGAATTTGAATGTGTCCACGAACGGGCGGACGGCGGACTTTTTTAAAAGTCTGCTCCGCCCGTTCGCGGACGGACACGGCCGAAGTTCGGCCATCACTATTCTCCGATGAAGCCCCTTTCCGATTGTTTGGGGCATCTGGAAAAGGGCTTGTCCGGAGAAGAAAAGGTGAGCGCTACCATCAGTCCTGTGTCATGCCAACAGTAACGCTGATACCATTCATGTGTGGGGTTGCTTCTCATCCATGGGAGTGGGCTCACTCACAATTTTGCCCAAAAACACAGAAACCATAAATAAAAAATGGAACCAAAACCCCGTCCACCAGCAACTTCTTGCAACAATCCAACAACAGTTTGGTGAAGAACAATGCATTTTCCAGCACGATGGATTGTCGCGCCGTAAGGCAAAAGTGATAACTAAGTGGCTCGGGGACCAAAACGTTGAAATTTTTGGGTCCATGGCCTGGAAATTCCCCAGATCTTAATCCCATTGAGAACTTGTGGTCATTCCTCAAGAGGCGGAGGACAAACAAAAACCAACTCATTCTGACAAACTCAAAGAAGTGATTATGAAAGAATGGGTTGTATCAGTCAGGATTTGGCCCAAAAGTTGAGTGAGAGCATGTCCAGTGGAATTGCAGAGGTCTAAAAAAGAAGGGCCAACACTGCAAATACTGTCTCTTTGCTTCAATCTCATGTCATTGTCAATGAAAGCCTCTGAAACGTATGAAGTGCTTATAATTCTATGTCAGGATATCACAGAAACAACCGCAACAAAGATCTAACAGCAGCGCAGCAGCAAACTTTGTGACAACTAATATTTGTGTCATTCTTTTGGCCAGGACTATACTATGCTTATGTATGCTATGTACTATCATTTGATTGCCTGTAACATGTCCTTGAAAACTTCCAGGGAGGGTAATCCCTGATCCTGTCCATGTAGTACAATCACCACTTGAAATGGGTCATATTTACAACCAACTTATTTAAACATGTCCAAATAAAATGAGACAAATTCATTATGTAGTCTTGTCTCTCGACGTGTTTCGCGACCATGCCACTTCATCAGGAGAATAACATTAGGCACAACCAGCTGCAGTTTTGTGTCCTAGGTATAAGGCAATATCATCTGGAAGAGTATGTGGGATAATAAAACAGGACAGCGCTAAAAAACCCAAAGAAGACATGTGAAAGCTTTTACATATACAGCGAGGGGAAATAAGTATTTGATCACCTGCTGATTGTATGTTTGTCTTCTGACAAATGACCAGTCTATCATTTCAATGCGTTATTGTAGCTGTAAGAGACAGATTAACAACTAAAAAACACCCAGTGCATTCAGGTTGATGTTCAAATAGGGAAATAAATTTATAGGCTGGTAATTGCTTCATCAATGTACAAAATTATCAGGGGATCAAATACTTATTTCCCTGTATTGATGTTGCAGTGTATACATACACCATATGGACACACATTTATATTTAATTTACCATCACACCCATATGAGCTTATTGTACATACCATTCTAAAACTTTGGGAGCTGGTCCACTCTTTGAAGCTTTAATCCCCCCCCCCCCCCCCCCCCCCCCCCCCCCCACACACACACACACACACTCCTCTGGGAAGGCTTTCTATAGAATTTTGGAGTGCCGTACCTTTCTGCATATTTCTGCCTATTCTTTGCCTTATTTAGGAAAAAATGTGTTAAACAAATGCCAGAAGGAGCTCCATGTGTCTGTCTGGTAGTGCTGGAGTTAAAGGAGGTGGGGAAGCTGAGAGCTGACAGTACCCGAAATTCGTCGAATAAATTCACAGTTTAAATATTCAAGCTCAACACTATTCAGGAGTACAGATTTGCAGAAACTGAATCGTCACATGGCTGCCAATAATACATTGTTGTATCATTTCCTGTAGGTTTCAATGGGAGTAAATTAACTCAATAATCCAGTGAGGTGTTTGCAAACATTTGACCACATAATTAGATGACCATATTCAGTATATGTAGCGTTCAGCTCCTCTTCAAGGCCAAACACTTTCAAACACGTCAAAGTTTCTCTAGGATCCGATACCCAGAAATTGAACTGAAGGAGGTTGCCGGCGAGTGATAAAGATACCGTGTAAAGATCTATGCTATTTCTATATGCTCATGGTATGTATTCGCGGTGTGAGACACCATTCCATTAGCTTGTTATCCGGCATCCGTCGCAGGCGGTGGAGTTTAACAAGATAATCTATATTGACAGGGGACGCTGGTTTGGCCAGGCAGATATTGAGGAAATGCTATGCATGGCCGGTTCCTAACAGTAGAAAACACAATTATCTTTTACCGACTGCACACTATTTAACTACTTCCTGACTAGAAGCAATCTGTAGAGAAAACAAAAATGAAAATAACCCACAGAAGCTCAGTTACTAACAATGAGATTGTGTCTACCAGTCTCTGTCTTCTATGCTCAGTTCCAGCCAAAAGCCGGCCATTCATGGGTCGATTTTGCGTTCACCATACAGTTCGATTGCTGTGCATCAATCGTACGAGAAAGGAACACGGCCCACCTTGAGCCATCAATCCTGCTTCAACAATTTAGGGATCGGACAGGTGAACCTACATGTCAGTATTTGCCTATTCGATTGCCATAGGTCCCCATCATCAAATTAAAGGTCAGGGATTGATTCCCCAAGGTGGTGCGCATCAATTCCCCAAACAATTGCTGTGCGATCCATCGAGCACAGCGATCACGGGGAATCAAGCTGTGAACCACCACCTAAGCTCTAATGATGCCACACAGGGGCGTTCCTAGGGAGACTGGCGCCCTGGGCAACCCCTCTGATGCCCCCCCCCCCCCTTATACCAGCTCACCTTCACAAGCACATCAACCCCCTACATGGAGTGGAGTTGAGTTCTCGTCTCCCCTCACTCCGGGGGGGGTGTGATGGAGTTGCTTGTGATGTCTTATATCACCCCCTATCCACATCAACCTCCCCCCCAGCAAACACATAGTGTTGGAAGGTATATATCAACTGCTATGTAGTGCCGGGTCCTCCCTGATAGAATACATAGTGATTGAAGGTATATATATAAACTTTTTTTGCTATGTATTGCTGGGTCCTCCATTATAGAATTTTAAACATAGTGATTGGAAAGTATAATGTTCACTGCTATGTAGTTCTGGGTTCCACCCTTATAGAATACATAGTGATTGAAAGTAATTGTCACTGCTATTAGTTGCTGGGTCCACCCTGATAGAAACATAGTGATTGGAAGGTATATACATTGCATGTAGTGTCCGGGTCCCCCTGATAGAATCCATACTGATTGGAAGGTATATATCACTGCTATGTAGTGCCGGGTCCTCCCTGATAGAATACATAGAGATTGGAAGGTATATATCACTGCTATGTAGTGCCGTGTCCTTCCGATAGAATACATACTGAGTGGAAGGTATATATCCACTGCAATGTAGTGCCGTATCCTCCCTGGTTTTAGAAAGGTCCTCATATACATGGTTTTGGTAAAGAAAAGTTGATTGTACAGAAATTTATGGAAAGTGTAGGAGTGTTGTGGGGCTTAACCTTCACTTTCGGCAACACTACAACAACGTTCTCTTAAAGTGTGTGCCTTCCCTGACCGATGTTTGTTGAGACAAGCATTTACATGCATCAAAATCTTTAGGAATCACAGGTCACCGCGCTATGCATCTTTTACTCTAAACCCGACAAATAATGTGGCATCTTGAAAGTTTGTCTTTATGTATCTCAGTTATTTGAAGATTTCAAGTATTTATTCCTTTATTGCTGCTGGTATTTTAAGCTTTTAAAAGGAGACATTAATTGCTTGTTCAGTTTTCCCTTATGCCAAAGGACAGTCGTTTCAAGGCAAAAAGTTTATAATTTGTTTAAGCCAGACTTTTAAACAAAAAAGAAGTTTAGAAATTTCAGACAGACAAAGTGTTAAGCTGGCCATACATCTTTTACATCTCTTCTGTGAGATATCTTTAGATCTACAACAACTATGTGTGCAGGGTCCTCTGTAGTGACACAGGTAACTTGATGGGTTAAGCCCCCCATAACACCTTAGATCGACCCATACAATCTCATTAGATTACAAAACAATGTGTGTATAGTGACCTCCCTGATAGAATACATATTGATTGGAAGGTATATATCATCTGTATGTGCCGGTTCTCCCTGAAGAATACATATTGATTGGAAGGTATATATCATGTATTAGGCCGGGTCCTCCTGATGAATACATAGTGATTGAAGGTATATAAACTGCTATGTAAGTACGGGTCCTCCTGATAGAATAATAGTGATTGGAGTTATAACTGTATGTAGTGCGGGTCCTCCTGATAGAATACATAGTGATTGGAAAGTATATATCAAACTGTATGTAGTGCGGGTCCTCCTGATGAATACATAGTGATTTTAATTTTATATATTATGCTTGTAAGTACCGGTCCCCCTGATAGAATACATAGTGATTGGAAGGTATTATCACTGCTATGTAGTGCCGGGTCCTCCCTGATAGAAGAAATGTGATTGGAAAGTTATATATCATGCTATGTAGTGCGGGTCTCCTTATAGATATCATAGTATTGGAAGGTATATATCTGCTATGTGTAGTACCAAGGGTCCTCCCTGATAGAATAAATGTGATTGGAGGTAATATCACTGCTAGTAGTAACGTGTCCTCCCTGAAGAAATACACAGTGATTAATGGAAGGTAAGATCACTGCTATTTAGTGTCCGGTCCCCCTGATAGAATCATAGTGATTGGAAGGAAATATCATGCATGTAGTGCCGGGTCCTCCTGATATAATATTAGTGATTGGTAAGGTTATCTATCACTGTATGTAAGGCGTGTCTCTGATAGAATATAGTGATTGGAAGGTATATATCATGCTATGTAGTGCGAATCTCCCTGACCGAATACAGTGATTGGAAAGTATAATATCACTGATATGTAGTGCCGTGTCCTCCCTGATATGATACATATGATTTGTACGAATATATACTTCTATGTAGTGCGGGTCCTCCTGATAGAATACCGTGATTGAGAAGTTGTTACACCTGAGCAGACGTGCACTGTGAAGCTCCTGCACTCATCACCTCAGGCCTGGCTGGCGGTAGGTGAATATGGCTCTTCTGGGGTGACCCGGGAGCGATCCCTGGCAGCGATCTTGACGATCACCTTGATTGCCTCTTGAGGCTGATCCAGGAAGCGTCAGACGCAATGTGGATAGTGGTGTGTACATAAGAGATTATAAAACGTTTATGACATCGAGCGCTTGGAGAAAGATATCAGACTTTGCGTTCATGACGCACAGAGAAGGAAAGCGGTGTATGACGTTGCGACCAGTTCCAAGAGGAGAGAGCTAAAAGGGAAACTGATGGAATCTGGCGAAAGTCCACTTTAAGTAAAAGAAATCTTTATTGTTGGAGATGAAAACAGAAAGCGTGCCCATTATGAGAAAATACAGGAATGAGGAGAGTTTTTCATACGCAGCGTGAGCCTTGGACCGCGCGCGGTGAGATTGCTGGGTCTGCCTGTCTGTGGGCATGTGGTTGGTGATCCGGAGGCTGGTCGTCTTGAGACTTGTGGTCTCCTGTGTGTGAGTGTTTCCATCTGCGGCTCCTCTTCCTGCTACGTTACCTGAAGGTCCAGCGGTGTCCGGTGTATCCCTCTGGTGTCCACCCAGGATCATCCCTCTCTCCTGTCCTGGAGAAGGAACATCTTCTGGCAGCAGTTTCCTCATGGCATCTAGACATTTCCGTGGACGCCTCCGCGTGGGTGCGACGTGGAGCAGACAGGCAGATGGAGGAGCCTTGGTCAATTTCTGCAAGGAACAATGGACGGCGGGGCAGCCTCAGTGACACCACCAGGCATCACATGCGAAGGCAAGAATGGAGGCAGTCAGTGTAAAACAAAGCCATGGAAAATCCAAGATGGCCACAGCAGTATCCCCCAGTCAGCAGTTGCCTATACAAAGTGATCTGCAGGATCCCTCTGCTCCTGCAAAAGTGGGGCTGCACTTCTTCCTCTGCACCACTTGGAGGAGGGAGGCAGCTGGTAGCAGGCATGGCTTGCAGGGACAACACCAGAGGCAAAGGGAGCAGATGAATACAAGGCCCAGTAATGGAGGGAAACTGTGTTTGTGGAGGCGGGTCAGAAGTTGGTGCTACATGTGTCAGTCTTCAGAGCCTTCCAGCAGGGGGCGGACCTGTGATTATGCAGGTGAGTGGAGAGACTGAGCTGCTAATTACACAGACTCCATGACACCTTTGGGAAGTAGAGGATTAAGTTTAGACTGTATCCCAGAAAGTCCTGCTTTGTGTGAGGGGATGGTGGTGGGTGTTTAAAAATCGCGGTGAATGTGAACATCCTGTTTTTAATCAGGACATTTGCATTTGTTTGGATGATGTGTGTAATATGGAGATACCACGGCAAGGACTGGGGTCACCAGGAAAGTGCACTATTGTTACGTGACATCTCTCTGCATTCAGAGACTGAGGTGGAGCTGGTGGCAGCTCTCTCACGGATGGAAACTTCTTTCTGTATAAGCTTAGGTTCCTCAGAAGGACAATGGTATGGACATTGCTGGGGATCAAACCCCCATGTACCAATGAGGCTGCAGGTCCTGTTGCCTTACAACTGGGAACACCGCCTGCCTGAGGGTGAAGGGGTCCCCAATGGAGGGACCATATGCCAATGTGACCATAGGTGGTTTTTCTGCTTCTCGCCCTCCTCCTATGCTGGCAGTCTGATATACAGGAGGAGGAATCTGTGCAGTTTGAAGTGGTTTGGGGAGGGGACTCCCCTGCAGCGTGGGGTGGTGGTCCGGGTCTAGTCTTGAAAATTGGGTTCACTGCACATGATGTCCTTTGCAACTTATTGCACCTGTGGGTGTTGGGGAGTACGATCTCTCGTTGCATTTGTCCGGCCAGAGGGTGTGACGTATTCTGGGAGAGGTATGAGTCCACTTGATGAAGCAGTCCTAAGGAATGGGGAAGGGTTAATTCCAAAGGCCAGGATCATAACAACCGGTGATAAAGCTGCGACCATCCTCACCAGAATTAGTCCATACCTCTGCAACCCACAATCTGGCTGAGGAGTTTTCGAGAGGTCCTGAGACACTGACAAAGGTGGTCGATGAATTATAATATCTGGACGGGTGCATGGAGTGTGGCCATCAAGCTGAAAATGATCGCTAATGTGATTCAGGCACATCCCCTCCTCCGCTTTTATCGGCAGAGATAGATAGTGGTTTTTCTCTCCGTGTCAGCCCAAGCTCTGCCATAAAAGGTGGATAGAGGGGGCTTTTGCGGCTTTCCTAAAGTACCCAGAAGAAGTGTCCCTCTGCAAGTAGTTGGGCACCTATCCCAAGGATTGTAAACCGTATCAAGGTCAATCTTGGCGTTGCTTG
>CM070032.1:225395652-225413870 GCA_036250615.1 Ptychadena robeensis
GACAGGAAATCCATAAAATAAATATTTTATCAGTTTTTCACATCAATTGAGTTTAATGTGCAGAGTTTAGGAAGGCAATATTCTGTTTTCAGCCAGCAGGGGTCACTACCAGCAGTGACTCAGCACATGTCTTCAACACTGAACACACTCGGGAGGAGGGAGGAGGAGGAGGTGAGGGGGAACAAATCTGCAAGCGTGTTCTTTCTTTCTCCCTCTCTTCTTCGGCTCTTAACAGCTCAGCTGTGGATTGTGCCCGTGTGTCAGTGTGAAGAGCCGAGTTCTTGCGATTCACACTGACACTGAGAGAGGGAAAGATTGCAGTCTAATCTTCTCCCTCCTCTCTAGCTTTTCTGGTGGGCAATTTTACAGTACAGCTGGTGAGAGCCGGCACCAGCCGGCATCTGCTCAACTGACTTTCCCTCCAGCTCCTCCAGCTAATCTCCGTGCCGGGGAGTTGGCGGGCAGCCAAGACTGCGACCACCAGACGCCGAGTGGCCCCGGGGGTCGCACATTCGATACCATAAGACGCAGGCACTTTTTGCCCCCAATTTTGGGGGGTGAAAAAGTGCGTCTTATGGTCCGAAAAATACGTAATTTTATTTGTGTCTATATAATGCACGGAGTAATTGGTGGCATCTTGAGTTGTTTGCTATTGTCCCGTTTGGTGATGGTGCAAGGTGATATGAGAAGGAGAATGGTCCCCATAGTGTGAATCAAATATAGAGTGACACCGACACAGTTTGTTTTCCTCAGGGGTCCCCAAAGATATCCTATAGGCCCTGCATATAAATATGCGGATGGTCCCAGGGATGGTCGCATTAGATATGGGCCAGATAGATGGCCGTGAGCCACACACGACATTTGAAGCGGCCATCGCCTGGCCCATATCTATGCGTGTGTTTCCCTGCTTAAATCACAGTCTGGCTTAACAAGCTTCCAGATCCTTTCACAGGTAAAATAACTATCACTATAACCATTGAATCCCGCTAATCAAATGTAAAGTAAATCCTATCACAAGCTTTGTCACAGCGCACGGATGGAATAGTTGAAGCAGATGTCTGGTGGGATATTGCGTTCCATGTCCTCCATACGTTTGCTCATACAACGACAACTTAACACTTGTTCATGACCTTGTTGTCTGTACAACAGCCGGCCGCAGGCTCGGCGTGTACCACCATTGTCTTAAGAGCTCTTCCCTTCCTCCGTTCCTTCATCGCTCCTCCCATTTATTCCCCCGGTTCAGCACCAGATGAGCTTTTTTTCGGATTTGCTATATTAGGTGTAATTTACAGGAATAAAAGAGAAAAAGGCTTAATTAATACGACCTAAACAAAAAAAAGCATTCCCTCAACATCTGCTTGCTCTCAAATCCGACATTCCACTCAAATTAATTCCCCCGGTAAAGCCAATTAGTGCGAGCAGATGGTTTGAAATACCGCTAAATGATATAACAATTATTCGTCCCAAAGAAGTGTCGCGTGATTGGATTGGGTGTTCTCAGAAATCCAGCGGCTCCTGTCCATATAAAATGATTTGCTCCAATCAGAAGCTGTAAATCCTCTAATCTGTGTGGTGGGTAATTGAGGAGCCGCAGACTAGGGAACAGAGCTGAGAATGCTCATGTCCCATTAGGCTTGGAGGGTTTGTGAATAGCGTTGAGCTCGAATATTCGATTTTCAATATTTACTCGAATGTCGCTATTTTTTTCGCCATTTTCGCGAATATTCACGAATTATCATTGGATAATCCGACACCGATCGCGATTTTTCGCGATCTTTGCGCTTTTATAATCGCGATCCATTGCAATGAATGGGATCGCGATTATATCGCAATGCGATTTTTTAAAACGGAAATGACGGATATTCTCCCAGTCGAATATCTGAGCTCCATTGACTTGCTGCATTGCGCATATTTGGTCGCATGGCGCTTTTTTCTCGGATAATCGCGATTTCGGATTCCGCCATTCTCCATTGACTTGCCATGCATTGCGCATAATGGGTCGCATTGCGATTGTTAGATCGCAATTCATGTCCGTAAGTGCGGATATTCGCGATTACGATATGGAATCGAATATTATGGCGGATATTCGTGAAATTACGCGAATTCGAATATTGCCTAGTCGCTCATCACTAGTTGTGAACCGTGATGCGGTGTCCGCGGGCGGCCGTCTCCATTCATTTTACTAGCTGTGTCCCCACTCAGGGCCGTGCCCCGGTCTGAACTAGTGTTGAGCTCAAAATCCTAATTGCAATATATTCCGTGAATCAGCTATTCGAGAATTCGCAAATTTCGCAAATATGGCGGCGGATATGCTCAATTTAGAATATTGTGGGATATTCGCCAATGGGAAGTAATGGGCATGGATTGGTGAATATATATTTACAATGCGAAACTATACACAGCACAATGTGGACCATCAGTCATGTTTGCAAGGTCAATCACAAATGCCCCTGCATTGTGGAAACATATCGTGAATATCATTACATAATCTGTAAACAATGGGAAACCGACCGCCTGACGTGCTGCGGCTAATTGCCACGTAATCGCGCGCCATACACAATTAATGGGACGCGGTAAAAATCGAGCGAGGGGCGGACGCAGATTTTTAAAAAACACGTCCATTCATTTCTCTATGGGAGAAAAAAATCCCAAAAAATGCCAAGAATGGTGCGTAGCAGTCGATCCGCTACCGTACTCGCCTGCCAGCCATGTGGTGGGGGTGACAAAGCCACCTAGGTGTTGAATATCAGCATTTCGCGAGTATAGTCATGAAGACTTGGCATACAAGTGCTACAGCTTTGTAATCTGGAATATTGTAGATTCTGGGAAAAGTTACTGTGCATTTGTGCAGTATGCCACTAGTTTTAGAATGTACAAGTGCCGATTTTCAACCAAAGATTTGTGCAAAGGATTACCTGCAGATTCACAGTCTGTCTGGCCACTAGATGTCGCTGTGACAAACACACTAAGTAGTGATGAGGGCGAACATAGGGCAATATTTCAATTTGCGATATTCACAAATATGTTGCAACTTCTACGTATTTGTCCAATGCACAATAGGTGCCACTATACTGCGCAATTATAATTGCATCTTGAATACATAATGGCAATTAATATGAATACTCATGAATACATAGCAGATGTACGCAGTCCACTGCAATCCGCTATGGTCGTATCTATCTATCTATCCTTCTATCTATCTATCTATCTATCTATCTATCTACTATCTATCTATCTTCTATCTATCTACCCCATATCTATCTATCTATCTATCTATTCTATCTATATCTATCTAATCTATCTATCTACTATCCCATATCTATCTATCTACTATCTTACTCTATCTATCTATCTATCTATCGACATCTTCTATCTATCTATCTATCGATCAATCTCTATCTATTCTACCCATATCTATCTATCTATCTATCTATCTATCTATCTATCTATCTATCTTATCTATCTATCTCTCTATCTATCTATCTATCTATCTAATCCTATATCTATCTATCTATCTCCCTATCCATCTATCTAGCAGCCCATATCTATCATCTATCTATCTATCTAGCCCCATCTCTATCTATCTATCTATCTATCTATCTATCAACTATCTCTATGTAGGTTCGGGTGTAAAATTTGTATAATCTATAGCCAAGCTACAATTTGTGGGTAGTCAAATGCTGTACGTCAGGATGATCTGAAAACTATGACATGGAAAGTTATATCCTCCGACTCTCAATATTCATATTCATGTTTCTTTTTGCCATCACTACACATTGTTTCGTCAAGTTTTTACTTACAATTGTAAAGTTATTCTGAGAACGATTTTTGTTTCCTCCATTGTGCCCGTCCCACAGGGAACATATGTCTAGCACTTAACTGTGGACTTCCTCCCGGGAATGAGAATTCTAGTTTACTCATCACCCATCCGTGGCCAACTTGTGACTCATTTGTCAGTACGAGAAAAGCCAAGGTATACAAATGTGGCAAGTGCTTAACTATTACTCTGGCAGACCCGGCAAGCCCAGACACAGAACAATTACTCCCGATGTGAGAATTCCTGCTTAGCTGGTGAAGTCTCTTGTCAAAACATAGCACGGGCACTTCTTTCCAGCCCGCGAGCGGCTTTTTTTCTATTCTCTCAATGCCCCATTGTAAGACTGGTAATTCTGGAGTCCGAATAAGAAGCACAGTTTGTACTCTGGTTACATTATCCGGTCTGGAGATCTTAGAATGAATAATAAGAAGCATCTTTCTTACCAAGTAATGGTCATAAAATAACCTTTCAGAAGAGCTGTTCTCTGTGTATGCAAGTACTTCTGAATTGGGGCCCGTTCATTTTATTTAACTAGTAACGCACCATACGCAAATGAGAATAGTACTGATTGTGAATATTCAAATCACACATTTTTTAATTGGGAATATTATCACTTTTTTAATTTATTTTACAATTCTTAGGTAATTGCAAAAAGCCACTGAACATGGTATCATCAACCACTTGCTGGAGATGTAAGCAAGGTTTGGGGTATAACTTAACAACCAAAATTGTATGTCCTCTAACACAAATTATTTTTTTGCAACAAATTAAGTTCAAAGTCAAGTCAAACAACTTTAAAGGAGAAATTTCAACTTTTTAACTTGAACTATATTATTCAACAACTCCATGTGCTAGATCAACTTTTTTTTTCCAACGTTCTCAAAAACTTTCTCTACATGGGCGAACTCCAGATTCCTATGGCAATCGACCCGCCATCAATCAATCAGCAGCGTGTGATGTCACCAGGCTGTGATGATCGGAATCAATTGAATGGAACTCAAGGTGCACCACATGGGCACAAACCGATTCACCCGTTCAATAGGGCCCGTTCTCTCCAGCTCGCGACCTTGTGTTGTGGAGAGTGATCACAACACTGGCTGCAGCTGGGCAAGAAAGGAAGCCACACCACAGCTCAGAGAGACGTACTGGCTCCGCCCCCTTCCCCTTCATACTGCACGGTACATCTTTTACATATCTACCCATGTCTTCCTAGCTTTAGAACTGCAGCGCGGGTGGTTGAACTAGCCTCCCAAAGTGCAGGTTGGTGGATGATGCCTGGGCTGCAATTGGTATATGTTCAGAAGCCTTCAAACCTACTACCATTTCTAGAATGCCTTTACAGAAACTATACACATTTAGGGGTTAAGACAAGCATGCTCAGAATTTAGGCTGATAATGCGGAAGGAGCTGCAGTGTTTCATTTTGAAAAGTTTTCCCACGGTTGAGAAAGGAAGGAAAAGATCTAACTAAAATCGCGTCCCATTCCAACACAAACATAGGATTGCCAATTATTTCCCCGGACATAGGCAACAAGAGATTCAAGCAGAACATTTTGTAAATAGTTTTGAGCTCGAATAATTCGATTTTCGAATATTTATGCTGAAAATATCGCTAATTTTCCCGCCATTTCGCGAATATTTACGAATATCTCATATATCATCGTGATATCCGACAATGGCAAGATCGCGATTTTTTCGCGATTTATTGCGCTTTTTCCCTTGCAAGGAATGGGATCCGATTATATAATCGGCAATGCGATTTTTTTAAACGGACATGAACGGATATTCCCCATCGAAATATCCGAGCTTCCATTGACTTGCCTGCATTGCGCATATTTGTCGCATTGCGCTTTCTCCGGTATCGCAATTTCGATTTCGGCCATTTCTCCCTCCCCCCCATTTAACTTTCACTGTATTGCGCATATGCGGTCGCATTGCGCTTTTCTCTCGGATAAATCGCGATTTCGGATTCCGCCATTCTCCATTACTTTTCATGCATAATGGGATTGTTAATCGGCAAATTCAGTCGGTAGTGCGAATATTCGAGATTACGACAATAATGGAATCGACTATTAATGGCGGATATATTCGCGAATTACGCGAATGTTCAGAATATTGCCCTATTCCGCTCATCCACTATTTGTAAAGGCCAAGCGATTCTCTGAAACCGATCGCAGTGTGGGAGCCCACCGGCCTGGTGGGCTGGGAAGATTCACACCAGAATGTGGAAAGTGGTTGTCTGACGAAGAGTGGTGAATTTTTCAACTCGCTGACTTTTGTGAGCTGATGCAAAGCCTCTGAGAACATGGTATCAACCATCACCAAAATTGGCTGAAGATGTAGAGAGGTTTGTGGAACATTTGAAATAAAAGTTTGATCTAGCACAAAATATTTTTTTTGTTGCATAACTTAAGTTCAAATCACAGTAAAAATTTGATTTTTTGAAATTTTTCTTATTTTATTGACTTTGAGCTTAATGTCTGTAAAAACTATTTGAGTTTAGAGACACACTTTTTTTGTAGTATATACCCACAACCCTTCCTACATCTCCAGCAGTTTGTGATGATACTATGTCAGGAGTGGGGGTACTTTTAAAAGGGTACTATTTCATGGTTTTTGGGGAAAGGATATGTTTTTCTTTGGGGGCTCGGTGTTTGTGTGGGTAGAAGTTTGTTTATGGGCAGTAGTTTTTTTGGTGCTTTTTGTGTGTGTCTGGGGTTTGTTTGAGTGGTGTACTTTTGTTTCCATGAGACAGAATTAATGGATGACTTGTCACTACCAAGATAGTACAATCGATGAGATCAGCACCATGGACACGCAACATGGAATCTATCCGTTCGTGGACTCCTTTACAAGGAACGTTCAGTTTTACTGTAACATGATTTTACACAGTACTGTGCTTTTTGCGCACACCTTTTAGTATGCATACCTGTATTACAATTCCCCTCCCCTCCCTCCCTTCCTGTAAATGCCAACAAAACAGGAAATAAAGGGATTTCTCCACATCAAGAACCACAAATGAAACATTTTAGCAACTAAATTACTATAATTAACATTTCCCCTATATACCATATTCAGTAAGATATATTTTTCTCTTGTCCATAACTAACTTTTAGTTGTAGCTTCAGGCTTATATAAAAGCCATAAATTTATCCAAGCTCCAAATCATTGATCCATTCAATGACTTGGGCGGGGATGAAGCTGTGAAGGAAGAAAACTGTTAACCTACCTACTTCTTCCTACACTAACCATTAAAAAAAAAAAAAAAAACTAAAAACTGTGTGCGTCTTATGGTCCGGTGCGTCTTATAGTCCGAAAAATACGGTACTGGATTTGTTCCTTTTACTCATTTAATACCTCTGAATGGACTTTTTCTGATTTGTTTTGCTTTACGTTGTAGCAACTCCATGGTACTATTTTGACTTATAAATAGCCTATTTATATAGGGATCCAATATGTCAACCATTTGAACTGATTGACTCACAGTACTAGATACACGTGTTGCCTCAAAGTCCCCAGGTCCCTACTGTATAGGGAAAAACTGTGAGGTGGATACTTGTGTGGGACTGTTGGACGGGGATTCTTACCCCTCACCCATCATACCCCAAAGCCTCCCCCTCCCGAGCTTTGTCTTCGAGCGGGACCAATCAATCCAAGGATTGAAAACAGGGATATCGGACATGACCGTAAATCACTGTCGATGTCCATTCCTTTCCATGGAGAATGCAGGTCTTAATCCAAAGCATCGTCAGAGCTGGAGACCCAGCAGTGCTGCACTCCCAGCTCCTTCGATGTCGGACATCAGCGCGATGCCACCATTGTACAGCTGCCGGGAGCCTGGAATGGTTCCTATATCGACCCGCTTGTTACAGACTTTACACACCACATTCAGATTGCAATGTTGAGGTTCATTAGGGCAGTGGTTCCCAAACCTTTCCTGCAGCGCCCCCCTTTTTTTGGATAGAAACTTTATCAAGTCCCCCATTCAAACTACACAGATTGAGATGGAGGGCCATTTCACACTAGCCGCGGCTTGAAATACGTGAGGTAAACAGGTTTCCATAGAATCTTTCTGTAGTGTAGTGAAATACACTTAAAACCTGTATATATGTGTATTGTACATAACTTACCATGACACTTGTCAAAAAGGGTTAAACATGTGTATATACCTTTCATTTATCTATCAATTGCTAGGCAGCTGCTGAGATCTCCAGAAGTCAGGCCAAGGCTCCCCCACTACTTCTTTACTATTCTGCTCAGTAACTGATACTGGCCAGCTCCTTGCCATAGCTTATAAATATGTCCCTCACAGAATGTTCTGGGCCATTCTGCTAGACTTCCTTCCTGAAGCTGTTCGGTCTCCAACAAGAGAGCTGACTCCCCGGTGGTGACACGTGCAGAGGATTGACAAAGTGTCTTCCACACCTACCACATCAAGGGATCCTGACCAAGCTTGTTAAGGAACCACATCTTGGGCGAGAGCCGTGGCCACCTCCTGTCCACTCTCAGCTGCCTGTTGGGCAACATTTGAAACAGTAGCATCCAAAGCCTATGTCCCATCCCTACCATTTGGGTGATGGTGGGGAGATAAAAATATTCTACCTTTTAGTAAAAAGGAACAGTAACATGGAGGTTTATGGCGCCTCCCCCTCCCCTCCCCCACCCCACACACACCACTTCTGCATCACCAATGATGCTGAAGATGCTTCCCCAGGCAAATATACCCAGTCCCAGCTCAGGGAGAGTTTGTTTTTGGGTTTGGGCATACTGCTAAGGAGGTTGCAAATGCAACAGTCCACAACAAAAACAAAACCTGCTCTGTCTGTAGCTCACCTTAGTACAGTGGTTCCCAAACTTTCCTTGCTTTCCTTTCTATTTAGGAACATTATCCAGCCCCCCTCCTTATTCAAACACAGGCTTAGAATGAAGGCCCGCGCCCCCCTGGAATACCTTCATGTCCCCCACTGTCTTAGTAGAACATAGCCCTCAAGCACGGCCTCTGAACTGCCATGTGTACTGTTCAATTAAAGTCAAAGTAATCTGTTGGCCTTAAAGCAAGTCCATTGATGGAAAACAATTGCTTGTGTAACCAAATATAAATTCTCCTGACAATTTTGGCAAATGTCTTCAAGTTGTCTTGAAAATTTGACCAGATTGATTGGTTGTTTTGTTTTTATCCCTTTACTGGAGGAAGTGTGAAACCCCAACATCATCACCGTGTGTTCAGTAATCATCATCATCATTATTTTAGCGTTGCTCTCAATTGCCAATTATTGAACCGGCACCTTGTGCACAGTGTGAGTTGCGTTGTATTGATTGCTGAGCATTGTCGTCAATAACTATCACACATAGACAGAAATTACACAATCCCAGAAGAGGAGAGGGAGTGTTAACATGCTCGGAGGAGAGCACTTTCTGAGGTGGTATCATTTTCAAGCAAGGTCACACTGCAAAATAAATAAATAAAGGATTTTGGCTACAGTTGTTTACTCTTAGGAAACGGGTCTTCACATGGTGAGCTTGTGGCCAAGCTACTGGCTTTATGGATAAATCTATTCATGATTGTAAACCTGTCAGAGGAAAAATATAAGGACTGCAACTGCTGACCATGAGTATGATGATCAAGAAAGTTGTGTTTACATGATCGTTTCGGGTCAGTGACTCAAGGTCATGAAGATAGAGGGCCAGCATTAAAGAACTGTACTCCTCATATCTTTCTGTCGAGAGGTTAAACAGTCCCCTTACCCTGTCCAGTTCCCAGACCCCCACCCCCAACCCACACAATAAAGTTTAGGCTAGAAATTAAAAATAACATTTATAAACTAAATGCTCAGAATGTACTTACCGAAACTTTGCTTTGGCCCAAAGCTCTTCAGGAAATGAAGGTCTTTGTTCAAGTGTTCAGGTCAGGAAGGTCTAGTACATTGCATTTGTGGATCCACCAGTTGTGACTCTCAAGTATCAGGGAACATAGGTTAATCGAGGGATGAAATGACCGAGAAGACTGAGCATTGGCTTGTCTGTCATACGAACATTGAATGTTTGCTCTTCTTCTCGCCGGTAAACAGTACGGGTGTTCGACCCCTCCTCCGTCAAGAAGAAGTCTATAATTCTTCCTCCGGCCTGACCAGACAAGAAAAGGTCTGGCCGGAGGAAAAATATTTTTCACTAAAAACAGGGTAGAGACACTCAGGGTAGAGACCCTAGTACTATACCTGGCATGGGCCAGAAGTGACGACTGACCAACATACACACACCCGCACACACACCACTGCTACACACCTCTGCATACACATGTCCATATACACACCTCGGCATACTCCTACATACACACCCCTGCATACACACCTCTGCATACACCCCCTGCATTTACACCTCTGCATGCACACTCCTACATACACACACCAGCATACACAATCCTACATACACACATCTGCAAACACACCACTGCTACACACCTCTGCATACACATGTCCATATACACACCTCTGCATACACATGTCCATATACACACCTCGGCATACTCCTACATTCAAACCCGCAGATACACACTCCTACATACACATACCCTTCTACACACCCCTCCATACGTACTTCTGCATACACACTCCTACATACACATCCCAGCATTCCCGCTTTTGCATACAGACCCCTGCTACAAAATCCTGCATACACCCCCCTTCTACACACCTCTGCTTACACAACCTTGCTACACACCTCTCCATTCACACCCCCACATACACACTGTTACAGACACGCCCCTGCTGTACACCCCTTCATACACACCCTTGCATACACACCCCTGCTACTGGCTCACATTGAAAATATTTTACATACTACAAAATGAATATGTTGCAATCTGTCCATTATGGAAGACTCAAATATTATCATAATAATACTATTACCTGTATTAATGCAAACACTACAAAAACTTTTTTTTTCTCTGCAATAGAATAGTTCCCATGATGCTTCTCTACATCTCCAGCAATTGTGGTGATGATATTATGTTCAACACAAATTCAACCATTTCTAGTTCTCTAATTGACAAAGGTTGTAAGAGAACATAAGCCCAAGAAATAAAGTTGGCCATCATCTTCCACTCCCTGAAGTGATAGTAGCCTCTGTCTCTTCCAATCCCAGGCCAGTATCACCTCCCTCAGAGCAGTGGTTCCCAAACTGGGGGGCCGCGTGGGTATTCCAGAGGGGTGCTGGCTCTCTTTCTTAACATTAGAGATGGACAAATTCTTTTTCAAAAATTCGACGATTTCGAGTTCATTGCAAAGCCCCTGAACATGGTATCAACACTAAACTTGCTGGAGATGTACAGAAGGGTTGGAGGTATACTTCAAAAAAAGAAAGTATGTCTCTATCACAAATAGGTTTTGCAGAAATTAAGTTCAAAGTCAAGTCAAAATTTCGAAAATTGGAATTTCGACTTTCATTTTTAAGTTAATTTATGCCAAAACTCCATGTGCTAGAGCAAAACTTTTTTTTTTCAAATGATCCCACAACCCTTCTCTACATCTTCAATAATTTTAGTGATGATACTATGTTCAGGGGCTTTGCAATCAGATTACAAAATTAGCAAGTCGAAAAATTCGACCATCTCTACTTAACATGTGTTTGAATAGGGAGGGGGGGCTCAATAATGTTCGGAGCCGCCAACCCGGAAATGCTGCGGCGATGTAAACAATCACCGCAGCTTTCCGGGGAGGCATAAAGTCTTCCCATCGGCGGCTTCCCGGGTGGTTGAGGCGAGCCTAAAGCTCGGACGAGCTAGGCTCGTCTCAACCGCTAGGGAGGTTAAATAGAAAAGGGGGCCCTGCAAAGAAAGTTTGGGAACCACTGCCACAAAGAAAGATTCATATACATATTCAGAGGGCCAAAGAGAAGCCTTGAACATTTTGAAAAACATTTTTTTTACAAAAATAAAAAAGTGGGAAGGGGGTGGAGCTATTTTTTTTAACAAAAGCCCAATAAATCAAGGACAGCTCTGTAGGAGTACAGACAAAATGATAGGGAAGTAAACATCTATTTTATCTGCTGTACAAGGTAACAGAAAAAAATGACCAGAATCAGATTCAGACGGGATTGTATTGTTACTATCCTTTCAGTTTCCAGTTTTTCTCTTCCGAAGACATACTTAAAGGTCACTGCATTTGTTTAATACATTTCCCATTCTAACTTCTTGTAGGAACAGCGCTATGGCATTAAAATAAAAGCTTTGCCTCCCATTGTCTTTTCTCTGATATGTCATTTCAATAGTCAGACCACATCTTAGAAGGTTGCTGATTACAGTTTACAAAAGAGCTCCTGAAATGTTTCACTCCCATCGCTATGGATTGCGCAACTCACAATAATAATAATAAAGTAACAATAACTGCTGAAACATACATTATAAAGTAGAAGTGAAGGCAAAAGTTTTTCAATGCTTTTTTTTATATTGTCTTTTCGATGAGGTGTTATGAGGTGTAGAGATGATCAAATTGTTTTTCAGAAATTCGACGATTTCGAGTTTATTGCAAAACCCCTGAACATGGTATTATCTCCAAATTTGCTGGAGATGTAGAGAAGGGTTGGGGGAACATTTAAAAGAAAAAAGTATGTCTCTAACACAAATAGTTTTTGCACAAATTACGTTCAAAGTCAAGTCAAAATGTCGAAAATTCGGGAAATTTGACTTTAATTTTTAACTTAATTTATTCAAAAACTATTTGTGTTAGAGACATACTTTTTTCTTTTAAATGTTGATGATATCATGTTCAGGGGCTTTTCAATCAGCTCTGAAACAGTAGCAAGTCGAAAAAATATTGACCAGCTCTAATGAGCGGTGTTGGAGTTTCTGCAATTGCCACTGGAAAGGGGACAAGCTTCATTGGGAGCTTGTTTCGTAATACAAGATTTTAGGTTTGTTAAAAAAAAAGATTCCTCCTATTTCTAAAACACAACAGGAAGTTAGGAAAATCTCATATTGAGTGTGTTCCCCTAGTTACCGTTTTTACCCTGGAAACAAACGTAATTTACCGCTCGTTTCCACACTCATCCCCGGATAAGTATTTTTGGGCTCAGTAGCCACTCTGTCAGCCCAATGATTGGTTACCAGGAATACTACACGCCCTGGAGGATGGTGATGTGGGATTCCGGGTTGTATTGCTATTAACCTACCCCTAGAACACGACTGCCCATACGCGCTGTTTTTAAGAGCGTGTGGCACGGGTTAGGTAATCGTGCGGCAGTGTACACTGCCTGCCAATTTCATCCCTGCCCCTCACACAGCTCGGTGGTCATTAATGACGCTGGACTGTCAGGGCTGGAAAAGCAGGACGCTGCCTGCCAGTAACATGGATGGTCTATGGGGCCCGCAACCCCCCACCCATTCCGCGTCATCGTGACGCGATCTGTGATGTCGCACAACCCCCAGAATGCTGCCGGCTGGTAAGATTGCCCGTATTGACTTTCCGGGGATATGCAGCTTTCATGGCAGGCAGCTCTCCAGAGTTTGTTCCTCACAACAAACTCTGGACGAGCTGGGCTCGTCATGACTGCTAGGGAGGTTAACAACAACTATATAGTGGAGATGTTTTTACGGTATTGTACTATGATGGCAGTCAGTGTTGTGAGGGCACAGTCATGGACATAACAAGTTTCCTGTGTTGGTGATGTTGTTTTCAAAAAACCAAATGTTTTCTTGAGAAGCAGTGTGAAGCCACACTAAGAGACTGGTCTGTCTGACATTTGCTTAGCATCCAGAAAGGTTTTCTATCAGTGTGAGTCAAAAAGACAGTGAGGTGCAAGGAGGTTTAGAGGGAAAAAATGTGACAATCTCTAATGAGGTGTTGGAGTTTTGTCTGCAATTGCCACCTTGGAAAGGGGGGGAAGGGGAAAGCTTCAATTGGGGACGCTGTTCTGCTAATACAAGCATAGTTGTAAAAGAGATCCTCCTATTTACTAAAAACACACAGAAGTTAGGAAAAATCTCCATATTGAGTTGTGTTCCCCTAGTGATCTGTTTTTACCTGGTGAAACAAAGCTTAATTTAACCGCTCTTTCCACAAACTCATCCCGGATAAGTATTTTTGGGATCAGTAGCACTCTGTGTAAGCCCAATGATAGAGTTTTCAACAGGAATACTACTCCTGGAGGATGGTGATGTTGGATTACGGGTTTAACCTCCCTAGCACACTGCCCATACCGCGCTGTTTTTAAGAGCGTGGTACGGGTAATCGTGGCAGTGTACACTGCCTGCCATTTCATCCCTTCCCTCTCCACACAGCTGGTGTCATTAATGACGCTGGCTGTCAGGGCTGGAAAGCAGACGCTCCTCCATTAACATGGAGGTCTATGGGGCCGCCCACCCCCCACCCATTCCGCGTCATCGTGACGCGATCTGTGATGTCGCACAACCCCGGAAATGCTGCGGCTGTAAGAATGCCGTAGCTTTCCGGGGATATGCAGCTTTCATGGCAGGCCAGCTCATCCAGAGTTTGTTCCTCACACAAACTCTGGACGAGCTGGGCTCGTCATGACTGCTAGGGAGGTTAACAACAACTATATCAGTGTAATATGTTTTACTGTATTGTCACTAGATGGCAGTGTTGTGAGGGACAGTCATGTGACCTACAAGTTTCCTGTGTTTGGTGTGTTTTGTTAAAAAAAAATGTTTTCTTGAGAGCAGTGTGAAGCCACACTACAGAGACTTGTCTGTCTGACATTTGCTTAGCATCCAGAAAGGTTTTTCTATCAGGTGAGTCAAAAGACAGTGAGGTGCAAGGAGGTTTAGAGGGAAAAATTTGACCATCTCTAATGAGGTGTTGGAGTTGTCTGCAATTGCCACTGGAAAGGGGAAAGCTTTCAATTGGGACGCTTGTTTCTGTAATACAAGCATAGTTGTAAAGATATCCTCCTATTTACTAAAACACAACAGGAAGTTAGGAAAATCTCCATATTGAGTTGTGTTCCCCTAGTATCCTGTTTTACCCTGGAAACAAACGTAATTTACCGCTCTTTTCCACACTCATCCCGGATAAGTATTTTTGGGCTCAGTAGCACTCTGTAAGCCCAATGATAGAGTTCACAGGAATACTACTCCTGGAGGATGGTGATGTTGGAATACGGGTTTGTATTGTATTAACCTCCCTAGCACACTGCCCATACCGCGCTGTTTTTAAGAGCATGGTACGGGTAATCGTGGCAGTGTACAAGGTACACTGCCTGCCATTTCATCCCTTCCCTCTCCACACAGCTGGTGTCATTAATGACGCTGGCTGTCAGGGCTGGAAAGCCGACGCTCCTCCATTAACATGGAGGTCTATGGCGCCGCCCACCCCCCACCCATTCTGCGTCATCGTGGCGTGATCGGTGATGCCGCACAACCCCGGAAATGCTGCTTTCATGGCAGGCCAGCTCATCCAGAGTTCCTCACACAAACTCTGGACGAGCTGGGCTCGTCATGACTGCTAGGGAGGTTAACAACAACTATATCAGTGTAATATGTTTTACTGTATTGTCACTAGATGGCAGTGTTGTGAGGGACAGTCATGTTACCTACAAGTTTCCTGTGTTTGGTGTGTTTTGTTAAAAAAAATGTTTTCTTGAGAGCAGTGTGAAGCCACACTACAGAGACTGTGTGTCTGCCATTTGCTTAGCATCCAGAAAGGTTTTCTATCAGGTGAGTCAAAAGACAGTGAGGTGCAAGGAGGTTTAGAGGGAGAGAAAAGCCTTGGGCTGCCTAAAATCATCTCCAGGTTGGGGGGGGGGGGGTATCTAGTCCCCAGGGACTTTTTAGGTGCAGAGTAATTATTGTAAGGCTGCAAATACTAATAAATAGTTCATTTATTGACAATGCTTAAAAAACAATCAGACAAAAAAGAAGAAAATAACACATAACCAAAGGAAACCATTAGCATGAATTGTTTTTAACCTCCTAAACGTTTCGCCCGTGGCACGTTTTTTTCATAACCGTGCCACGGGCAATCGCGGCGGAGCACAATATGCTCCGCCGTGATTTCCTGCTCAGCTCGAGGATGTAAACATAAGTCCGGCGTCACTGGAGACGCCGGACTTATGCTGTAAGAAAGCGACGCCCCTCCAGTTTGACGGAGGTCTATGGAGCCGCCTACTCCCGCCCCCTTCGCGTCACCGGTGACGCGATCGGGGGCGGACCCGGAAGCATCGGCATACATGCCGATGCTCCCGACTGCCGCAGAAAGCCGGCGAGACCTAGAGCGTAGCTCTAGTTAACTGGGGCTGAGTTTCATGATGCATGAAACTCAGCCCGAGTTAACTTGGGCTAGACGCTCAGAAGGTTAAAATGAAGGGCTCCTGAAGGATGTTTATGGGGTAGTTGAGTATGGATTCGCCACAGGAACACTGTGTCTTTAGAGCTCCTATTCACCAACGCGTTTCACCCTATGGAGGGGGCTTCTTCAGGATGGTGTAGCATTTGTGACACATGTCCCTCAAAAGAATAAACAACATGCAAGATCATTAGGAGAATCCCACCGATCATCACATTATTACCTTAGTACAATGTTCATTTTCAATAGATTATACGTTCTAGTTATGTCTTATCAAGTGTAAAAGCATGTATTCTACATATCTTTCACATAGCATTGTTATTGCACCCTGTTGGTATACTTACAAGGCAGACCACGGGTTAGCCCATCAGAAGATGCACACTGGACATGTCCGGTGGTAGTGTGGCCACCCAGATGCTGAAAGAGGACACAGCCCATCTCAATGCCCACCAGGAGGATGGGGGAACAATGGTTACCCTGGATCAATCCCAGGTTGCTAGCCCTCTAACAGCCATCCCCAGGACCTCTCTGTCAGGACCCCAATGTTTACACTGATTCCTCCAGTATACACGTGGGGGGGGGGGGGACTAGTTTTGCACCCAAGGGAGACAATTCATTAAAACAATAATATAAAACAAAAAGGTATACAAAATGTGTTGTGGGACGGCAGTGGTCTCACAACTACCAATATATAGTGGTGGTTCAATTGGGTGCCACAGCAGGGCCTCTCATCCTATCCCTCCACCAATCTCTCCATGTTTGGGGTTTTCCCACATATAAGTATACCTAACCATCTCTTATAAAGTCCCCATAGTACAAACAAGTATGCATGTCTCAAAACAGCTTACCTTGAATAACACAGACCACAGTCCTCTCCTATTGAGTGCTGTAGTAGATTCAGTTTTAGGTTGAGGTTTAGAGGGAGCTTATGCTCCATTTTTTTTTCTTTATTCTACCATTTTGAGTTAAGAATAAAGCCCATGAGCATGGTATCATCCCCAAACTCGCTGGAGATGTAGACAACTGTTGGGGGGTATACTACAAAAAAATACACAAATAGTTTTTGCATAAATTAAGTTCAAATTCAGGTCAAAGTTTTGAAAGTCGAAATTTCGACTTTGACTTTGAACTTAATTTATGCAAAAACTACATTAACTAGAGCAAAAAGTTGCTCATTGTTTATTGTTCCCACAACCCTTCTCTACATCTCCAGCAATTTTGGTGATGCTATAATTTTTAGAGGCTTTGCAATCAGATCATAAAGTCAGCTAGTTGAAAAATTCCACCATCTCTACCAACCAGCCCCCAACAATATTTGCCGTTGGCAGAGTGACGGATGCCCAACTTATTTACAAGCTGTTAAGAAGAGCAGCCAGTCCTGAGATATTTGTACCCACAAACTTTTCATAAATGCACTGGAACATCTCCTCTTATATCATTCGGAGTTCAATATGGTTACATATCACTATATAACATGTGTCAATCATCCTTTGATTATGCCTGCAGATAATTGAGATGGCCAACCAATGTTTTACGCGCCCTTATTGCATTCCGTGGTTGAGTCTGGCTGCCAGATAATCAGAATGTAAAACCGTGAAGATTTCCATATAGTTTTTCCTCACCTGTAATCTGCTTTCATTGAGGAAACCCTTGAGATGTCGCAAGAAGTGTCATTCTTACAAAACAAGTACTGTAAGCAAGGCCTAGTGGAAACCGTGTAGTGGGGATCTTGAGAAGTAGAGGAATGTGCTTCAACAGAATGAAACAGTTGGTGTTGGAATATATGTCTGGGCAATATTAAAGACAACATATTAAGTGTATCACTAGAAAAAAATGTCCCATCTATCCATTCACATGGCTGCAAGTACAGACAGATACCTGTTGATCTGACAGAAATATCAGGTAGCATCATCAGTGTTGTAAGATGTATAATATGTATGGGAGATGTTCTGTAGTCCATTGTACATTTTCTGTCCTTAAGCCCCCCATACACCTTTAGATCATTCCATACAATTTCTATTAGATCCAACAACTATGTAGTGCCGGGGCCTCCCTGATGCAATACATAGTGATTGGAAGGTATATATCACTGCTATGTAGTGCCGG
>CM070032.1:225443401-225454414 GCA_036250615.1 Ptychadena robeensis
GGTCCTCCAAGCAGTGCTCTACATCGGAAAGCTCACAGATTTTTATGGGTTATGGGAGGGTGCGCCATTGACCAGCAGGCAATGATGCTTTTCTCTGGTGTCACTGATGACTACTGGGGGCGTTAAATGGACGCTGCAATCAAGTAATGCCATTGGTGAAAAATATCATGTCTACCAGGGTGCTTAGGTCAACTTTCCACCAAGCAATCAAATGGCTGGTGCCATGGTCTACCCAGTCTACCCAGCTACCTGGTCTTCTAGTGAAAAAATTCTTCCTCCAGCAGGGTCTTACTGCTTCTGATCCTGTACAATTGAGTGGTGCAGTTTATAGGGCACATTAAAGGTGGCAAATGTTCTGAAATGATGGTTGAACAGCTGAACAGCATGCACTGGTATGTAATGTTTTAGAGCATCAGCTCAACTTCTGGTACTGCCACATAATATTTTAGAGCTTCAGCTTACCTGCAGCCATGCCATCCAATGTTTTAGAGCATCAGCTCAACATCTTGCACTCCTGAATCATATTTTAGAGCGTCAGCTTATCTGCAGCCATGCCATCCAATGTTTTAAAGCATCAGCTCAACTTCTTGCACTGCCGTATATTTGAGAGTGTCAGCTCACCTGCAGCCATGCCTCCAATGTTTTAAAGCATCAGCTCAACTTCTGGCACTGCCGTATACTATTTTAGAGTGTCAGCTTACCTGCAGCCATGCCATCCAATGTTTTAGAGCATCAACTCAACTTCTGGCACTCCCGAATAATATTTTAGAGCGTCAGCTCACCTGCAGCCATGCCATCCAATGTTTTAGAGCGTCAGCTCAATTGCAGGCACTGCCTTATAATGATTTAGAGCATCAGCTCAACTTCTTGCACTGCCGTATAATGTTTTAGAGCATCAGCTGAATTGCAGGCACTGCCTTATAATGATTTAGAGCATCAGCTCAACTTCTTGCACTGCCGTATAATGTTTTAGAGAATCAGCTGAATTGCAGGCACTGCCTTATAATGATTTAGAGCGCCCTTTTTCCTGTTAAATGTATTTTGGGACAACTCGGAGAAAATGGTTCCCAACAGCGACTTGTCCAAGATGCATGTATACACAGTCTCTATGCAGTTTCTGATCACTTTCTATCACTTTTTCAACGTTTCCCATGGACCAGACACCCTCCCCTCATCCTAACAGGGGGTGCCTGGTTGCCTCCCATTGACTTATATTGGGCTTGGGTGCTCAGTAGTGATGGCCGAACTGCCCGCAAGGCGGACAGTTCTGCCGCGAACAAGCATGTTCGCCCTCCTTCTCGCCAGCGGACAGTACGGATGTTCGACCCGCCCCGACCCGGCGAGAAGGAGCCCTCTATTCTTCCTCCGGTGGGATCAGAAGCAGTGAGATCCCGCCGCAGGAAGAATGTTTTCACTGAAGACCGGGTAGAGAACTACCGGACTTTTTTAAAAGTCCGCTCCGCCCGTTCGCGGACGGACATGGCCGAAGTTCGGCCATCACTAGTGCTCAGTAGAACACACGAATATCGCGGAATCTTCCTGCTTCTGATCCTGCCGGAGAAAGAATAGAGAGCTCCATCATGCCGGTGAACGGGGCTGGTCAAACACCTGTACTGCTCGCCGGCTAGGTGTGCCTTGCAGACAGTTCAGCCATGACAAATCAAGATCTTTCTAAACGTGGAGGCCACTATTGATGATGTCAACGTCTGAAAATTCCTGGTTGTCGACCTAGAAGAAAATATGCAGATCTGGGTTTTCCGTGGTGCTGTGGGAATCTATTGTCATTATTAAATGCTTGTTGAAAATACCAAACATTTGCAAACTTAAGAAAGTACAAAATTGACCCGAATCTTTGCAGTTTCTCGAACACAAAAGGCCAAACACGATCCATTCTTCTTAAAAGCTTGACAATGATTTTGGTTGCTGCGCAGTGACTCTGGGAACGCTCTCCTAACAATATGAGATATTTGCTCCTCGCTGAGAACAAAACCCTTGAAAACACGTCACGTAGGCTCCTCACCAGCCGGAATGATGCTTGGCAACAGCCGAGGAGACGTGAGGAAATGGGATTAGGCCCAACAGCTGGCCGGCTGAGTTATTCCGCTCGACGTTGCGCCTTTCAATCTTCCGCGTGTCACTTTGTTTTACACCGGTAAGGAAGCAACGGCGCAGCAGCCAAAGAGCTTTATAAATGGGCCGTGATTGAAACAGACTACTGCCCTTATGGCATTTACCTCGCAAACCAAGGCAGGATATCATTAGACTCGACACTATCATGAAAGCTCATTTAGCTGCAGCAATTCTGCCTGTCCGCGGAGTATTTGTTTGAGGCGCACTACATAATTATCCCTTGCTGCGATATGTAGCCAGCCTTGGTTCTATGCGGCTTACTGGCAGGGGCAGTTCACAGATTTTAGTGCTACCTCATTGCCACCTGTGTGTGTTTTTTACTTGGATAAACATTAAACCTGCAAATTGGTCTTTGTATGCAATGGAATGAGAAAAGGAAGTCTATAAAAAAAATTTGTAAATTGCACCTACCGTATATACTTGAGTATAAGCCGACCCAAATATAAGCAGAGGTAACTTTATCTACAAAAACTGGTAAAATGAACTGACTCAAGTATAAGCCTAAGGGGTTGTTTCCATTATAAGTTGGGACCCCTCCGCTATCCGCATATGCTTAGCAGGGATCGCGACGTATCACACAGACATTGCCTGCTCGGTGGATGATTTGTTTACATATCTGCCGGTGCAGAGCGAGAGGTCTGGACGTAGCAGATAGACTTACCTGCTCGGTGGAGGATCTGTCTTCACTGTGCCGAGCCGCTCCGCCTATGTAAGGCTGAACGTACTCGACTACGTTCAGCCTTACATCGGCGGAGTGGCTCGGCGCAGTGAAGACAGATTCCGCTGAGAAGGTAAGTCTATCTGCTACATCCGGACCTCCCGCTAAGGGGTCCCGACGTAATGGAAACATAGCCTTATGGGGCAATGCAGCAGATACTTGCAAAGTCAGTGCAGTTTTCAAAATGAAATTTCACCATCAAAATAAAAAAAATAAAAAAATGTCCACTAGATGGCACTGCCACCCAAGTTTACTCTTCACCCGCAGAGTCCAACCCAGGAATAGGGCAAGTAGAATACCCAGTACTGACTACTAGAGATGGTCAAATTTTAAAAAACTTTTTTAGAGTTAATTGCAAAGCCCCTGAACATGGTATCATCACCAAACTTGCTGGAGGTTGGGGGTATACTACATAAAAAAAGTTTTGCTCTATCACAAATAGTTTTTTCATAAATGAAGTTCAAAGTCAAGTAAAAATTTGAAAGTTGAAATGTTGACTTTGATTTGAACTTAATTTATGCAAAAACTACATGGGCTAGAGCACAACCCCCCCCCCCCCCCCCCAATGTTCCCAGAACCCTTCTCTACATCTCCAGCACCTTTGGTGGTAATACCATGTTCAGAGGCTTTGCAATCAGTTCACAAAGTAAGCAAGTCAAACATTTTGACCATCTCTACTGAATACAGAAGTCAGGAGTGGCGGGCCCCCTTGTAGCCATGGACCCCATAGTGGCTTCTATGGTGGTTCTAACACCACTAGGCTCATTCATTGTCCACACTGGAGAGGCAGCTGCAGCAAAAGAAGGAGACTGCAGACTAGGAGGAGAAGAGCATGGACCGCCCACAGAGGCTGCTGCCGCCCGCACGGACACCCGGATAGGTAAATGGGACCCTGACCCTAGTATAAGGAGGGCCTTTTCAGCCCATTTTTTTCTGTTTTTAACTTTATGGCCATAAAGTGGGTGATGCGTCCACGATAGATCCTCTTCAAAGCTTTAGATTCATCCAATAGGTAAAATGATATTTCTAAGCTGGTCAGCAATTACAATTATAAATCAAACCCTTCCCTACTCCCTGAAAAGCATAGATTTGGGGTAGAGTTGCTCTTTAAGCACTTCTCTGCTTAGAACGAAAATCATAATTGATAATTGTAGAGACTTCAAGTCTTAGATTGACAAGGTCACATTGTCTTTGAGCGGTGGATAAGGACGTCTCTCCAAATTATCCACGGCACGGTATAAAAGGATTCATTCGCGTCTCAGCCTCCGGTCTGCTCAGAATTTGATTAAGATAGGAAAGTGAGGCTGTACGGATTGTTAAGTGTAACCTTTAGTGACAGCAAGGCTCGTACGTTAATATTATTGTGTTCTGCGGGTATTAGCTGGACAAATTGGAGATGAAATGGAGAATGTAACTGTAGATTCCATTTAAGTGCTAATAACATGTTATATTCTACCTACTTATCAATTATGAGGATTAGACACGTTAATGGAACAGCATTATACGTGGGAGAACATTTCACAGAATGCGGAACTAATAACTTTAAGGATATAGTGCAGGGAGGACATGGAGTAATAAACATTGTTCATGTTTAGCAAGATCTGTTTTACATCTTTCCCAATCCAAACCCCCCCCCCCTAAACTCCTATTATTTTTCTCACGTTAGGCTAGGCATGTCCAAGGTCTGGCCCGGGGTGTCACAGCAGGTGACCCCTGAGCAAGGGTGACACCGGTGATTCTTGGTGTGGACCCACTGGACCTACTTGCAGAGGTGCAATCCAGGGCTCAGAGTCTAAAGCTAGCCATACATCCGATCGATCACCCATCCGATCGATTCCGGCGATCTCAGCGGGAATCGGAGCTCCGATCGAGCGGCCAATTAAGTGATCCGATCGCTGCATACCACCTTGTCCAGCTGATTCCGGGACGGATCCGTGTCCGATTGTCCACCTCACAAATGGCAACTCCCCCTGATCTGTGCAGAATCAATCTGATGGAACCAACATGTTGGTTCTCTGTCGGATCCGATTCTGAGCCCCGGAACGGACGGCCCTGATCGATCGGACAAGGTGGGCTGCACGCGATTCCGGCACGATCGTTTGGCGTGCACGCGCCCGGAATCGATCGGCCCGGAATCAGACAGGAATCTGACCCGTGTATGGGGGCCTTAAGGGACCTCCATCTTTGCTGCAGGCACTCCCCAGGTTGCAGTTTCTGGAAGGCACCAGTGCAAGTTGGCAGCTGATGTGAAACCAAGACATAGTGCCAAGCGTTAGGAGTAAGGAAAAACCAAATAACAAGCCCAGAGTCTGGAGCCGGAAAGTCAAGGAGTAAACAAAGGAAGCTGGTTACAAACACATGTAAGACCCAAAGTTCAGGCAACTTCCTGTAGCCTGACACTTCCTTATAAAGGGCAGGAAGGAGCAACAGCTGATTAGCAACCACCACAGGTGTCCAGCAGAGGTTTTCAGAGCTGGATGCAGCCACAGCGACACAGAACCTCTGGCCCTGCTGGGGTCGGTGACATGGGGGCTCATGTTCAAGTTAATACTTGCTCCCAGCCTCAGTCACAAAATAAAAACCAGAGGTGATCCAAATTGGGGGGAACAGTTTAAGGTCTCCCATCCTCTTTAACAACCACGAGTGTGACAGATGCAGTTTATTACCTTGCTTGCCTCCCATCTGCAGTAAATGGTACAGTCCTGATTTTACACAGAGCTCTGCTTGCATCCATGTGTCTGTCAGCTACCATGCCTGTCTGTGCTGGCTGCTTCAACATTCAGATTATACCTACTATCAGGATTCAGTATTAACCTTCCACGTGGTATGTCCATATGAAAATGGCGCAGTAAGGGCAGAGTATTCAGTAATCTGCTGGTTTTCCCCAACCTCCCTCCTCCCCTCTACACATGTGGACCATATCCATAAGATGGAGTCTATGACACCCACCAGCTCTACAGCGTTGCCAATGATGCTGCATAGGAGGTGCCAGAATGAATTGGCGCTTGCTCGCCCAGGATAGGTAAGTATGACTAATCCCAGCCAGATAAAACACTGTTTTATTTTCCTTCATTTTGCATCTTGCTTCTCCTTCAACCTCTTTTCTTTCATCCCAGCTACATGTTATTTCTCAGTTTCAGTTTTCCTAATCTCCTTTTGTTTTACCAAAACCATGTAATATGAGGGACTTTCTAAACAATCAAGTCTACCTGTGTTCAATTGCAGAGGACCTGGCACTACATAGTTGTTGGTAGATCTAAAGGATATCTGACAGATAGATCTAAAGGTGTATGGCCAGCTTTAGGGTTGGGAGTGGGATCCAGGGGTCCTCTTGTTTAGGGGAATCCTGTATACTCAATGAGCCCCCACCTGCACCCTGACAACAATGGGGCAAGGTTTCAAGGAAGAGACCCCCCATACCTTAATAATAATTACCTCATTGAAGGGACCTGGTTGGACGGGGGTCTTCCCTTTGTCTGTCCTTCCAAGCTTGCCAAAAGGGATCTGGTATGCTCTGGAGGTTGGACCCCATGCTGTTTGTGGCCTCCCTTTTCCAGAGCATACCAGACCCTTTAGAAAGCAGGGGTTCTAGTATGCGCTGAGGGGACCCCATGCAGTTTGTTTCTCTTTTACAGAGCATATCAGACCCTATGCTAAATGGAGGTCTGCTATGCTCTGTGGGGGAGTGGGGACCCATGCTTTTAGTAATATAATTTTTTCCCATTAAACATAATAATATATATGTATGTATTTTGGAAGTTTAGCCATTGACCCCCCTCTGCCACAGTCCAGGTTTTAGTACACATTTGACACTTGTTCTACATGTATTGTAGAATGTAATACGTGTTCTACATGTATTGTGGTTACATGAACCATGACCAGAAAGGTTCTTATTTTCTGTCAAAGTGAAGTAGGTTTGCCACAAACATGCGAATATTTGCTGAAAAGTCTGTGAACCCCCACGTCCAATATTCGTCCATCACTTGTGACCAAGGGTTCCAGGTATGGTCCCTTGAAGTCCTCCCTAATATATGTAATACATGTAGTACCATGGTGACAATGCTGATGAGCGAATGAGAAACTGGGACAAAATGTTGCCATCCCATAGTAGAAAGAATCTTTATGATCACCAGATATATTTTAATGCAGTTTGAATTTAAAATTACGAAGATATTACCAAGGTAAAGCTTTCCATGAGATTTATTGATATTGCTTTTCATGGACATTGCAGAATTTCCTGGAGAACGTCAGCCTGCTACGTTTTATGGCTTGCCTAGGGTATCACTGTGATCAGAAAGGTTTCTTCGGACGGAAACTATATTTTTAACTATGGGTAATACTTTAATACGATATCCTGTAAGGGGAAAGTCAAGTGAGATCCCGTCAACAAGCTGATGCGTAGCTTACTCTTCCGCTACGGCCCTGGTAGGTCTTTGATCGCTCAAACCACCGGAGTGGACTTAACTAGCTGTAGGGCTTTCTGCAAGACACCATCAGACTAAACCAAAAAGTGAAAATACTCATAAATCATTCATCTCTGTCCTAGACATAAAAATGTGCTTTGGAAGATCCTGCGCTATATTTTATGAGCTTAACTCAAAGACTTTTCGTAGGAAAGCAAAATCTGGGCCTTTGCCGACTCAGTAACCATTCAAACACCACAACGCCATCATTCCTGTGGGTGCTGCTATCCTAAAGAGCATCGTAAAATTGCTTCATTACCCTTCTTACCTGCAGCATACGATTTTAATAAGCTGAATAAATATAAGAAATCACTGAACGTATGCATCAGCTTCATGAATACTCATCTTAGAATGTCCTACAAGGTAAAGGGTATAACTAACATGCCCCACTAAATTCATGTCACCCCTATTGTTTCCATATGCAGTGATATTTTTGTAGTCATGCTCGTAAAGTTTCCAATCTATTCCGCTTATGGCGTATTTGTGATGCATTCAAAATCCTGGAGTTTTTTTTACGGGATTGGGCAAATGACAAGAGGTATGGGGTTTAATTGGGGTGGGAGTTTATTAACTTTAAACAGGGCAGGCATTCTGTAAGTAGGGTCTAGTGATGTCCGAACTTCGGCCGTGTCCGGCCGCGAACCGGCAGAGTGGACTTTTAAAAAAAGTCAGCCGTCCGCCCGTTCGCGGACAGATTCAAATTCCCCACCTCTAAGCGGGGAATTTGAATCGGAAAACCCAGATGTGACGTCAGTGACTAGTGATGGCCGAACTGCCCGCAAGGCGGACAGTTCGGCCGCGAACAAGCATGTTCGCCCTCCTTCTCACCGGCGGACAGTACGGGTGCTCGACCCGCCCTGTTCGCTGGCGAGAAGGAGCCCTCTATTCTTCCTCCGGTGGGATCATTAGCAGCGAGATCCCGCAGCAGGAAGAATATTTCACTGAAGACCGGGTTGGATCTCTAGCAAAATGGCTTAAAGATATCTACAAGTTTTTTTTAACCTATTACTTCAGATATTTTGCTATCATGTTGCTTTGTGACATTCTCAGCCTTGGCTGTGGTCAGTGCTATGGGTGGCCAGTCAGGTGCCTCCTCAATTGATACCCCCTACGAAGTGTGAGATATTGGAGTGCCCTCCCAATCCCCTGGTCATGCCGTTCGTGAACTACGCGCGATGTAAGGCAATAGAATACAGTCATATCGAATTCAACAAATTTTGATTGTTTGTTAATATATTAGCGAAATTACGCAAACTTCAATATACCATATGCCACACAACACTAATAGTCACCAGCAATTTTGGTCAAAACATGTTTAGGGCTTTTCAATTAAAGGGGATGTATACTCAAAATCTCAAAAATATATATTTAAAAATAAAGTTTGACTGGTATAATGGTGGTGTAGAGCTGTCCTAAAAAAATATACTTACCTGCTGTTCCCTGGAATCATATAAGAGATTTCATCTTTATCTGCCAGGCTTCTGAAGGGTTAAAGTGCAATATCGCAAGTGGCCACTGGGGGCATTTATAACGGTTTTCTATGGTAAAATACATCTCATTCGTTTTAATGCAGAGCAGATATTAGAGATTTACCCGTCTATCTTTGTGGAGAATTCCAGAGGGTGCCCTGTGCAAGACAGGTAGGGGCTGCAAGGGATATTCTGAAGTTACTCCTTAGGTAGGGTTTTGTTTTTGCATTCCTTCCTATTATCAGCATGTCTAGTGCCATTTATATAATGATTCATTAATGGTGATAGGTTCACTTTCACTTACAAAGTCAGCTAGTTGGAATTTCCTATAAAAAATTTGATCATTTCTAGTGGCAAACTGTCAGGATTCAGAGAAGGGGTCCACCAGACAGGCTGCACACACTGACATCCAGACAGAGGTATGTGGTAACAAAAAGGGTTTATAGTCCAGGGTCCAGACTTCAGGCCCCCATACACCTTACAATCTTACCATACAATTTCTGTACAATCAAATTTTGATCTACTAAAGCCATGTAATATGAGGACCTTTCTAAACCTTCCAATCACTGTGTATTCTATCAGGGAGGACCGGGCACTACATAGCAGTGATATATACCTTCCAATCACTTTGTATTCTATCAGGGAGGACCCAGCACTACATAGCAGTGATATATACCTTCCAATCACTATGTATTCTATCAGGGAGGCCACTATACTACATAGCAGTGATATATACCTTCCAATCACTATGTATTCTATCAGGGAGGGCCCGGAACTACATAGCAGGGATACATACCTTCCAATCACTATGTATTCTATCAGGCAGAACCCAGCACTACATAGCAGTCATATATACCTTCCAATCACTATGTATTATATCAGGGAGGGCCCGGAACTACATAGCAGGGATACATACCTTCCAATCACTATGTATTCTATCAGGCAGAACCCAGCACTACATAGCAGTGATATATACCTTCCAATCACTATGTATTCTATCAGGGAGGACCCAGCACTACATAGCAGTGATAAATACCTTCCAATCACTATGTATTCTATCAGGGAGGCCACTATACACTAACCAGTTGTTGGTAGATCTAATGGAAGTCGTATGAAGTGATCTAAAGGTGTATGGGGGGCTTTAGACAGGGCTTGGTATAGGACATGAAATCAAATGGAATGCTCAGCAAGCGTGTCTGAATGAAGCACACCTATATAGCCCTAAAGCTAACGAGGCAGGTGTGCTCCACCCAGCCCACGTTTGCAGGAAGCCACCTGCTGGTGACTGTGGGACCAACCCATGGAAGGGCAAGCACAGTGCCACCAGCAGGCGGTGACCGGTACAGCTGGGGTCCTCACACAAACAGAACATTGCTCAAATTCTTCCCAACTTTACCAATAACTTCTATAAATGTAGACAGAGTTCCATACATTCTATTTTTTTTGGTATAAAATTCCCTTTTAAAATCACACTTCATAAGAACTCTTTTCATTATTTCATGTGCCTTTGAAACAAAGCTCCGGCATTTGCATATAATATTTTTCATATTAAAAACTCGACCACGCACACTGTGCTTTGTATTTTTTTATTTTCTGCGTCTTCTTCCTTTCCCGTTCGCAAACACATTCAGTGAATAAAGATTTTTTTATTGTTTACTTTAAAAAAAAACAAAAAACAAGAATGCATTTTCCGCTAGGCCGAGGACAGCGCTACATTATTACTCAGTTTTAGTAATAAGGAGACAGAAATGAATAGCGTTGCCGGAGAAATATAAATCTCCAGTTCGGTAACTTGTTGTTCCCGCTGTTCGGAGCGCGAGCTTTTAGAAAGAATAAAAGCTGAAGCAAGCAGCATTGCTGAACGAGAAGTGGAAGCCAGATAAAAAAAATAAAAGGAGTTGATGGCGTCTGGCCGTGATTTATTTATTTATATGTTTGTGTTTCTGTACCGGCAAATATTTGAAGGCAGCGACTCCATGGGTTGTTAAAAGGGAAAAGAATAAATGGGATGTCAAACTGTTTACTTCGCGGTTAAATGACGCATTGTGTCCAGCTGCATCAAAGCGCCGGATGGTAATGTGAATTTCCAAGGCGGTCAGTTTAGTATTTGTTATACTTCATGACTTATTTCAACCCCTTTAAGGACACCATACACCTTACAATCTTTCCATAAAATTTCTGTACAATTACATTTTGTTCTACCAAAACCATGTAATATGAGGAGCTTTCTAAT
>CM070032.1:225454514-225464966 GCA_036250615.1 Ptychadena robeensis
TATTCTATCAGGGAGGACCCAGCACTACATAGCAGTGATATATACCCTCCAATCACTACAGTATGTATTCTATCAGAGAGGCCACTATACTACACAGTTGTTAGTAGATCTAATGGAGATTGTATGGATCAATCTTAAGGTGTATGGGGGGGCTTTTCACCTGCAGTTTGTATGGGACTATTATAGCCGGCCATAGACATCTTGATCTATGGCCGGTTGTAGCAGACTCCTCACAAGTAGTGATGAGCGGCATAGGCAACATTCATATTCACGGCATGCCGCAAATTTTATGGAAAACATTCAGAAAATATTCGCATTCTGCAATATTCAGGGTTTTTTTTTATTGCGAATGTCGCGTGCGCAAAATATGTTTAACATGGCGCAAATTTTTATGCGAATTTTTAATGTGACGATTTTCGCAATATTCGCATTACCCCAATATTCATTTACAAAAACTGTTGATGGTGTTGCTAAGCTCTTCCCATTCGTCCACTTGCATTGAGAGGCGTGTGTAATGGATAAAAAATACAGAATATCCGGAATTGCGAATATTCGGCAATATATTTACCATCTTCGCAAATTTCCGAATTGCCGATATTCGCGATTAACCTCCCTAGCGGTTGAGACGAACCCTGTTCGTTCGGTGAACAGGGTCCTCTCAACCGCACGGGAAGCCGGCGGCGGGGAGACCCTATGCCTCCCCGGAAAGCTGCAGCGATTGTCTACATAGACCTCCATGTTAATGGAGGAGCGCCGGCTTTCTCTCTCGCGCAGCTGTTGTCAGTAATGACAACAGCTGCGTGTAGAGCTCCGGCGAGGTGCCGGGAATGACAGGCAGTGTACTTTGTACACTGCCTCGATTGCCCGTTTCGCGCCGTTAAAAACGGCGCGAAACGGCCGGTGCGCTAGGAAGGATAATATTCGGAATCCGAATATTCGCGATCATCACTACTCACAACGTGGTGACGTCACCAGGCTGTGAGGAGTCAGCTAGAGAACTGACGGGAATCCTGTGTGCTCCACTAACACACGCGATTCCTGTCAGATTGTAGCCAATTAACTTGGAAGGGGAGAAGACTCCCCCTCCGTGTTAACTGCCTGCAGCAGGATCGGAGGATAGAGATGGTCGAATTTTTCGACTTGCTAATTTGGGAGCTCACAAGATGTAGAGAAGGGTTGGAGGAACATTTGGAAAAAAAAAAGTTTGCTCTAGCACATGGAGTTTTTGCATAACTTAAGTTAAAAAAAAAGAAAAAAAAGAGAAGTACCCGTGAAGGTTATGGTGAGAAGGGATGAAAGGAATCAAAAAGCCCTCAACTCCCTGATATAATACATAGTGATTGGAAGGTATATATCACTGCTATGTAGTGCCAGGTCCTCCCTGATAGAATACATAGTGATTGGAAGGTATATATCACTGCTATGTAGTGCCGGGTCCTCCCTGATAGAATACATAGTGATTGGAAGGTATATATCACTGCTATGTAGTGCTGGGTTCTCCCTGATAGAATACATAGTGATTGGAAGGTATATATCACTGCTATGTAGTGCTGGGTCCTCCCTGATAGAATACATAGTGATTGGAAGGATTAGAAAGCTCCTCATATTACATGGTTCCGGTAGAATAAAAGTTTTGATTGTACAGGAATTGTGTGGTAAGATTGTAAGGTGTATGGGGGGCTTTAGCCAGGAAATTGGGTAAATAAAGATTCGTTCATCCTTGCGGTAAACATTTAAAAGTAAACCTCACTTTATTAATTGAAACAAAGCTTGTTGCAGAAACATTTCCTATTCTACATTTTAGCCATTTAACTTCAGAAATACAGACTGAGTTCCGCCTCTTCCAAAGCTTTCAGAGCAATTTTACAGCGTTTAAAAACAACATAAAAATCCGGGACGCATTAAATGACATTCTCTACGGCGCAGCTCCAAAACATGATAAAACTCCTTCAAATGCAGATCGCTCTGCGTCCCGGCAATATAATTTATTAGAGGACCCGTCAATCACTCGTTCCCGACGTATCGTCTCGCGGTGTTCCCTTTTTTTCATAGGACTTCAGATATAATTATATGGTCGAGAAATTTTAATTTAATTATATGGTCCAGAAAATAGATTTTTTTTAAAAGCTGTGTCTGTGTGTTGCCCCGAAGCTTTCAACTTGTAATAACTTAAATAATGTTTTCGCTGTGTATCCGACATATCTACACTCCTCAAGATGTGATCATAAAATTGATGGTTTCAAAGTGGAGAGATATTCATCGTTGTATCTTATATATTGTCGTTAAAGGCCCCCATACACGTGTCGGATTCGCACCGGATTCCGGCACGATCGATTCCGGGCGCGTGCACGCCAAACGATCGTGCCGGAATCGCATGCAGCCCACCTGGTCCGATCGTTCGCGTCCGATTGATCAGGGGCTCAGAATCGGAATCCGATAGAGAACCAACATGTTGGTCTTTCTCATGCGATTCTGTCCGGATCAGGGGGAGTTGCCAGTTGTGAGGTGGACAATCGGACACGGATCCGTCCCGGAATCTGTTGGACAAGGTGGTATGCTGCGATGGATACTCTTAATTGGCCGATTGATCACACTTGCGATTCCCGGCAGAATCGCCGGAATCGATCGGATGATGAATCGATCGGACATGGAATCCGACACGTGTATGGCTAGCTTTAGGAGCAGTGTCATCAGTGTGTCCATAGGAACAGGTACGTAAGTGGTACGCATGAGGACCAAAAACTAGCCATGCCTACCTGGATTAATGTCTCCACTGTGTTGTGTGTTCCATTGGGACCCCCTAGGTTAAGCGCAGTGCTTGGCGGGGTCATGATGGAGCTTATATACATGACTTGCCCCTGGAATCCTCTGTTCACACATCCGCCCATGCAGGGCTAACCCCTGCATCGGCAGATTGGCTCAAGACCATGTAAACAGAGGATCCGACGGGCAGGTAATGTGTATAATATCCTTGATTATCACCATACCAATCAATGCCTTTCAAACAACTACAAGTATTCAAAGCACCATCCAATTATTTGAAGGTTCTCAATCATCCAAGTCTTGGTATGGCCTCCGATATCCAACTGGACTTGGTTATTAGCGTTGAGCAAGAATATTCACAATTCCAATATACCATATTTTTTTCGGACCATAAGACGCACTTTTTCACCTCCAAAATCGGGGGGGAATAGTGCCTGTGTCTTATGGTCCGAGCTGTCAGATGAGATGCAGCCACAGCCACATCCCTCATCTGCACTGTACTGCTTCTACCAGCAGACGCTGCTGATAGAAACAGTACAGCAGAGACACACACACACCCCTTCCATCTATGCCTGTCAGCTACGATCTCCACTCTCCGTGCAGCTCACAGCTGACAAGAAGGGAGAGAAGAGTGAAGAATCCCCTGCTCCCCCCTCCCCTTCTGCCTGAAGTGCGCTCTCTAGTGACACCATGGTTGTGGCTGAAATTGGGCACTGCAGGAAATGTTTTTCCAACTGAGAACCTTTAAATGTTTTTTTTTTCCTGCTCTAAAAACTGCATCTTATGGTCCAAAAAATACGGTATTCAGCGAATATCTGACACTCGAGAATTCGCAATATTTCGCGAATGTTCGCTCGGATATTCGCAATGGCGGATATTCATCATATTATGCTTCAACTTTGTTTACCGGCATAAATCGCGCATATTTGAATGCATTGCGAATGTATGCACCCAATCCACACAGTGCTTTTACTGGCTGAGATCACAGAAGAAGCTGTAAAGCTACGCACGATGTTAGGCAATAGAATACAGTCGAATCGAATTTCGAATGTTGCTTAATATATTCACAAAACTCAAATATACCATATGCTGCTCAACACTATTGATTATCAATATCGAATACATGTCTTGGATTGACTCCAAAACATCAACATTGCAAATCAACTCCTATTGAATGAAAAAGACTACGACTAGCTGTATCATCCACTAACTGATCTGCACGACGATCAATACTTTCCATTATAAGAGGAAGTTTGATGGAGCTAATTCCTGTTTAAGCAGTCCAGGCAATCAAATATCGATATTAACCCGGCGTCCATCTTAATCTCAATGGATAACCAATCAACAAATAAAACTCTAACTTCGAAATCACAATCCTGCCACATTATCAGCTCAAAATGAGAAAGTCAATGCGAGGATGTTGACCAATTTTACAATGATGACATAATGGAAGAATGGGACTTGCACGGTTCAATATAAAGGGATAAGGCAGTGGTTTCCAAACTTTCCTTGCAGGGCCCCCCTTTTCTATTTAGAAACATTATCGAGCCCCCCCCTCCCTATTGAAACACAGGTTAAGAATGAGGGCCCACACCCCCCCCACCCCGGAATACCTTCACACCCCCCAGTGGGGCCCACTCCCCAGTTTGGGAACCACGGGGTAGAATTTTTCGACTTCTTTGTGAGCTAATTGCAAAGCCCCTGAAAATGGTATCATCAAAAAAAAAAGGTTTTGTTTTAGCACATGTCATTTTTGCATAAATTAAGTTCAAAGTTAAAGTCGAAATTCCGATTTTCTAAATTTTTACTTGATTTTGAACTTAATTTGTGAAAAGACTGTTTGTGTTAGAGGCATACTTTCTTTTTTGCTGTATACCCCCCACCCTTCTCTACATCCCCAGCAAGTTTGGTGATGATGCCATGCTCAGGGGCTTTGCAATTAAGTTGAAACCGTCGAAATGGTTGAATTTTTGAAAAAAAATTCGACCATCTCTACCACTGGGATAGAGCATGTTAACTTGGCAATTTTAATGTTTATTCAGTAGAGATGATTTTGGAATATTACAAAAACACATTGCTCCTGCAAATGTGGTTTTTGCATAAATAAGGTTCAAAGCAAAGTTTAAATTTCAACTTGAAACCTCTACATCTCTAATAATTATGGTGATAATACTATGTTCGGGGACTTTGCATTATAGTTTAGACGATTTTAAGTTAATTGCAAAGCCCCTGAACACGGTATCATCACCATGTTCAGATGTAGATGTAGAGAAGGGTTGGGGGTATACTACAAAAAAAGTATGTCTCTAACACAAATAGTATTTGCACAAATTAAGTTCAAAGTCAAGATTTCTTAAATCGGAATTTCGAATTTGAACTTCATTTATGCAAAAACGACATGTGCTAGAGCAAATTTTTTTAGAGCTTTTTTTTTTCAAATGTTCCTACAACCCTTCTCTACATCTCCAACAATTTTGGTGATGATACCATGTTCAGGGGCTTTGCAATCAGCTCACAAAGTTAGCAAGTTGAAAAATTCGACCATCTCTACTTTGCATCTTACTCACAAAGTCAGCTAGTCAATAAAAAATTTACAGATTTCCACCTCAAATTCTCAGCCTAAAAAACAAGATTAAAGTAGATGTATACTAAAAATACAATATATAGATACATTAAATTAAACATTTGACTTGCCAACATGATCAATCCAAAAAATCTACTTACCTGCTGTTCTCTGGAATCATATGAGAGATTCCATATTTATCTGCCCGGCTTCGAGGAGATCATTTTTTGCAATATCGCAGGTGACCACTGGGGGAGTAATTTCATGGTTTTCAATGGTGAAAACTGTGTAGGTGTATATGCAGAGTATGATTATGTATTTTCCCGGCTGTCACTGCTCTGAGAGATGCTGGATTTCTTCCTGGCTGTGGCGCTTTGAAATGAGAGAGAATAAGAAAAGAAGAGCGACTAGGAACATTCTTTTTTTGTTTTTTTTTTTGCTGTGCTGTGCTCTAATATTAGCACTTCTGCTGCAGATCACACTAAGTGCAAAAGCATGTGATGGGTCTGCTTTAAGGATCTGGTTATGAGTTGCCTTTCCATAATCTGTGTGTTAGGCTGAGTAGGGTCATCTGACCTTTTAGGTCACAACTAGCAGTGGGAGAGCAGAATGAGGTGAGTTGGTGAGCTGCTTTTGAGAAGAGTTGGAGGGCTTTAAGATGTAGCTAAGCAGCTTATTCCCTACTGTGAGAACTGAGCATGGGTTGCTGAGCTGCTGAGTTATTACTGGGGAGGGGAGAGTAAGAATTAGATGCTGGGAGAACAACAACCACCTATGTGAACCACCCAGGGCAGGGGTGGGCAAACTTTTTGACTTGTGGGCCACATTTATAATGGGACCGCACCGAGAGGCTGTAATGGCCAACCCCCCATAGGTGTGCCAATTCTATGCATCACCGGCATCACTAATGATGGCGGCAACGTGTGACAGGGACAGTGATCTTTTAAAATTTCCTGCACTTAAAAAAAATGATCACTCGTGGCAATGAGCAGAGATAATTCCCAGAGTTGTCACCATGAAGATGCACCTACAGTGTCATGATCACCAGGGCCGGGCCGACACAGAGGCTGAAGAGGCTCCAGCCTCTAGGCGCTGCTTAGGTCTGGGCGCTGCTCAGGGGGTTAAATTTCTGACGGCTCCATCTCATCCTGCACTTTCTTCTCAGTATTGCAGTTGACGAGATGGAGCCGTCCAGCTAAGCTCAGATCAGCTCTTAGCTGGCCGATGTCACCCCTCTGACCTCGTCCCGGCCCTGATGATCACGCCACTGCATCATCCCCCCTGGGCAACGTTTGGACACCTCTAGGCATTATGTGCACTCACTGCAGAGAACAAGCAGAGGGGAGCATCTTTTCAACAAGGTGACAAAGGGCCGGGAAAAGAGAACCACATGCTGGTCCTTAGTCTGCCCATCTCTGACCAGCGCTGGCACCATGGGGTGTGCCATGGGAGGCCAGGCCCGCTCAGTCAGGTCGGTGTCCCGCTAGTGAGTAATTCTACAAATTTTCGATTCCATATTCACGAATATTCGCAGTTCCAGTGTGTGGCCATGCATCACGATTACCTTTAAAATGAATGGTCACATGTGGTAATCGCGATGCATGGCCATAAGCTTCCCAATGCATAATATCGCGAATATTGGAAGTTGTAAATATCCTCCGCCATATTCGCAAAATTTGTGAATTCTCAAATAGACGATATACGTTAAATATATATGGATATTCGAGCTTGACATAGGGTCCGCTCGATTAGTGCCCCCTACCTATGCAGCTGTCCAAGACGTAGGTGTGCCCCTCTGATTGGCTCCTGGCCATCTGGCACCGACCCTGCCCCTGACTAGAGATGATCGAAGTTTTTTTCAGATATTCGGTGATTTCGAGTTAATTGCAAAGCCCCTGAACATGGTATCATCACCAAACTTACTGGAGATATAGAGAAGGGTTGGGGAAACATTTGAAAGAAAAAAGTTTGTCTCTAACACAAATAGTTTTTGCACAAATTAAGTTCAAAGTCAAGTCAAAATGTCGAAAATTCAATATATTCAAAAACTATTGGTGTTAGAGACATACTTTTTTCTGTCAAATGTTTTCCCAATCCTTTTCTATATCTTTGGTGATGATACCATGTTCAGGGGCTTTGCAATCTGCTCTGAAAGTTAGCAAGTCGAAAAATTTTAGCATCTCCCTGACCCAGGGTGATGTGTATCACGTGGCTGCCACATTACCTCATAGAGGATTGGAAATTCCAAGGATGAATTGCTCCACAGTACCTGCAGCTACAGTGATTTCCTATTTTAAAGCATACTAACAGCATACATAACTGTCTTTATAATATAAATAGTTAAAACGCCCACTTTAAGACTGCTATCAAAAACAAATCCGGACGGCAGGAAGTCATTTTATTACATGAGTACCGTATATGCCGGCGTATAAGATGACTTTTCAGTACCTTAAAATCCTCTCCAAAGTCGGTGGTCGTCTTATACGCCGGGTGCCGCAGGCCCCCCTGCCTGGGGACCATCTCTGGGAGCCGGTTACTCTGTACTGCCTGAAGCTAATCTAAGCCGGTAATCTGTGCTGCCTGAAGCTGCCAGCGCTGGCTACAAAGATACATTGTAGCAGAGCAGAGAACGAGGGAGCAGTATTACCATGGCTACAGGATGCTACTCACAGAGAACACACGAACTCAGTTGTAACTTTGAACATTCATAGCAGGAAAACCATTTATAGTATAATGATGAAACTTTCAGGGTCAGTAATGCTCACCTACTACTACTTACACACCGAGTTTCACCACTCTAGCTATAATACTTATAAGTTACATTCCAGCTAAATTCCAGCCACCAGACAATGCTTTTTCATGGCCAGTGATATACTCCTATATGCAATATTTAACTTGCCTACATTGAACACATATATCTTTAAATCCCTGCATGGTAGAACCTTGAAATTTTGTGGTTTACTAGTTAACCCCTAAGACTATATCCATGCAAATTTTCAGGTCCCTGAGCATAATCCTTCCTACTAATAGCCCCCTATAAAATATTGCTTCCCTGTTAGCATAAAGCACTACTCTGCTGCATACATGCTTTCACTAATCCTATCCTTACGAATACAAAAAAAGATCAGACTTCTAAGGGTGTTGGAGATCTGTGGGGTGAAAGTCAGAGTAGACATACATTTTTTCATTTGATGTGCGTTGGAAGAGGGGGTAGTCTTATACGGCGAGTATATAACAAACTCTATATTTTTACTGGAAAAGTTGGGGGTCGTCTTATACGCCGGCATATACGGTAATAAATAAAAAATAAAAAAAAATCATCTTTTGTCTCAGTAACATTCAGATGGGATTATTGGACGCATAATTACGGGTATTAATTAGCCGGTCAGTTTGTAAAATCCCTGAATCATGCAAATAGCAAATCTCCAGATTACTGATATTTTTATTTGATGAAACATTTGTTTTTCCCTTACAGGAGAGACAATGCGGATCGCCTCATCAGAATTCGCAGATGACCCTTGCTCCTCGGTGAAGCGTGGTACCATGGTGCGGGCTGCTCGGGCGCTACTGTCCGCTGTCACCCGGCTACTCATACTGGCAGATATGGCCGATGTCATGAGGCTTCTCACTCATTTGAAAATTGTAAGTATGATGTGTTTTGTTAAATTTAACTCAAGACCATTAGAACATGTTTCCACATCTGTCGGGACCCCCTACGTTAAGGGCATTGCTTGGCGGGGGTCACAACGGATCACATACACTTTACCCGCTCGGCGAATGATGTGTTCTTACAGCACTGAGCCGTTCTGCTGATACGCTGATATCCTGTATTCAGACATCCGTCGATGCAGGAGTTATGTACTGGACTAAGTTAATCCCTGCATTGGCGGATGTCCGAACACAGCATCTGCCAGCCAGCTAAAGTGTTTGTGATCCTTCGGGATCCCCGCCAAGCACTGCGCTTAACGTAGGGTTCCCGATAGATCACTCAGCGCTGTGGAAACATGCCCTTAGACCCTAGACTTATGCAAAGACAAACTTAATGGCATTTGGTTTTTCCATTTCTTAAACCTTGTGGCATTTCTATATTGTTGATTACTCAAAGCATTTGTTAAGCCACCTCCTGTACTCCAGCAATAATGGCATGGTGGGTATCATGAGAGTGTCAACAGAAGATACATTTAGACAGGAGATGGCTTCAAAAATGCTGCAGGTCATCAAGAAGTTGGAGATTCCACAATGGTTAAAAAAGATCAAAACACTAAGAACAAAAGCTGGAAATAAATCTTTGGTTCTAAAGTTGGCTTAGATCATTTAAGAGCTATGCCATCAACTGCAAGACTAAAGCCCCCCATACACCTTTAGATCACTCTATCCAATTTCCATTAGAGCCACTAACAGGGAGGACCCCGCACTACATGGTGGTTACATGTTGGTTGATCCAATGGAAATTGTATGGAGTGATCTTAAAATGCATGGGGGGCTTTAGCCACCAGCACAGTAGTGTTGAGCTCGAATATTCGATTTTCGAATATTTAGCTCGAATATCGCTACTTCGCCATTTCGCGAATATTCGCGAATATACAATTGGATATCCGACGCGATCGCGATTTATTGCGATTTTGCGATCCCATTCATTGCAATGGATCGCGATTATTTAACCGCAATGCGATTTTTTGAAACGGAAATGACGGATATTCTCCCAGACGAATATCCGAGCTCCATTGACTTGCATGCATTACGCATATATAGGATCACAATTGCGATTTGTAGATCGCAATTCATGTCCACAAGTGCGGATATTCAAAATTACGAATATGAAGTCGAATATTATGGCGGATATTCGCGAAATTACGCGAATTTGAATATTGTCTAGAAGCTCATCACTGCAGCACAGTAAAAGAAACCACAAAAGCACAAAAAAACACCCAGTGATTGCCTAATGTCACATTTGCTGGGTGGCTACTAGTGATGGCCGAACATCATTGCATAGTTTCTTGTTTGGATTACTGACGTCACTTCAAGTTTTCAAAGCCGATTTTTCACTGCTAGACCGAGTTCTCTACCTGGTCTTCTAGTGAAAAGATTCTTCCTCCGGCGGGATCCTGATTAGAGATGGTCGAATT
>CM070032.1:225510107-225524908 GCA_036250615.1 Ptychadena robeensis
ACTACATAACAGTGATATATACCTTCCAATCACTATGTATTCTATCAGTGAAGACCCGACACTACATAGATGTTGGTAGATCTTATGGAAATTGTATGGCATGATCTAAAAGTGTATGGGGGCTTCAGTGTTATCACCGGATATGTATTCAGACCGGAGATAGAGACTCTATGGATAGCTCATGACCTTACAGCCAGTCTGACATTGGAAGTACACTAAAAAGCAATACAAATTAAATCACAACATGAAAACAATAGTGTTTGCTCCGAGGCCGTAAATAGAGCAGAAGACTTTATAACCAAGTGCATTGGCGAGGCTGTTATTTTCTGCCTCCACTCCCCATGTTTAGAAGAAACAAGAGATAAACTTCATCTAACCTCCATGCGAGATAACATTAGCGTTGGAAAGGTTACCTGCTTTCTAATGGAGCCTTTCAATAAATGAAATATGACCTTTTACAACATACAAGTCAGTATTATGCGCTCAGAGTGTTTGCATTAGGTCAGGAGGGAGCGTGTCGCTAATCTCAATGTTTCATGTTCCTGTCTCCATAACATGACCTGGGGCGCCATTCCATCAGACCTGAGCAACCTGTTAACTTGCAAACTGGATTAGAAGCCCTCTGCTGTCAGCTCTGATGGAAGCTCGTCTCCGCCTGCCCAAATGTCTGATGACACAACTGTCAATTGCAGATTTGAGTATTTCGGTATGAGAAACTAAAAGAGACTATTGTTCCCCATAGGTATGTTTCCTTATGTAACCTTCATGATTATGCTTCAGATAAACAGAAGTAACGGGTTTGTTTTTCCAGAAGTGATATGTTTGTGATTAGGGAGGCTAGGGGGTTAGGGGATCTTCTTTTGTCGGAAGGATCTGTCATTCTTCCATAGGGTGGCCCAACACAGGTTAATATTCCCTTCCACCACCTGGTTCTATCAACTACAAGTGATCGAAATCAAATATAAAATCGATTGAGCCGGGATCAGACATGTCATTCGATATTTCACATGTTCATGTCCTTTTTTGATTTCCATGCGCCCTCTTGTGGCAGAAAGTGGTAATGACTTTTAACCTCCTGGGCAAGCAGCTCTCCCCCCAGCCCTCTACACACTGCCAGTGTCAATTAGACAAGCGACGCCCCCTCCATTAACATGGAGGTTTATGGTGCCGCCCCCTTCGGCATCACCAATGATGCCGAAGACACGGGTCCGGAAAGGCTCTGTGTGCCTGCAGCTCTGTCTTGGGAAGTAGAGATGCTCAAAATATTTGACTTTCTAACTTTCAGAGCTGATTGTAAAGCCCCTGAACATGGTATCATCACCAAACTTGCTGGAGATATAAAGAAGGGTTGGGGGAACATTTGACAGGAAAAGTATGTTTCTAACACAAATAGTTTTTGAATAAATTAAGTTCAAAATTAAAGTCGAATTTCCGAATTTTCCGAATTTTCAACATTTTGACTTGACTTTGAACTTAATTTGTGCAAAAACTATTTGTGTTAGAGACATACTCTTTTCTTTCAAATGTTCCCCCAACCCTTCTCTACATCACCTGCAAGTCTGGTGATGATACCATGTTAAGGGGCTTTGCAATTAACTCGAAATCGTCGAATATCTGAAAAATAATTTGATCATCTTTGTTGGAAAGGTAAATGTTACTGTCAGCATTTCACCTACCCATAGTTTGTTAGGCTCAGAGTCACATTGAGTTCTTCTGTGTCCCTGAGTAGTTCACTAGGTTAATAAGAAACACAGGCAAAACAATACATATGTATATAGACTGTTATGTGAGACGTACATCATTGGTTGTATCTTTTGGCAACCAAAGGAAACGTAAAAAATTGTTTTGAGTTTCTTACCAGCAGCTTTGTCATTGTTGAGCTCTGCCTTCCACTCCTAACTAGCAGGTATGAGGAGCATCACTAGGGTGCTGCAGGGGGTATGGTCAACACTGCGTGACAACCCCAAAGCATAAGTATGAGGTGAAAGATGTGACACTCATTTTCCCTCCCACTTAACTAATTCCTTTGTCTGCATCCTCAGTTTCCCTTTAGCTGTGCATGCTGTTTGCTACTGGAGGTCTGACCAATGGAAACGGTTTTCACCTCTAAAATAAATTATTGGCAGGCCTGTTTTGGGTCACCCAGACACTTTCCATGATATTTGTGTAAGAAGATAAATGTTCGCAGTGTGTACAGAGAAGTGATGCCCGAACTGTCCTTAAGGCGGACAGTTCAGCCGCTAACATGGATGTTCACACTCCTTCTAGCCAGTGAGCAGTATGAGTATTTGATCCGCCCTGTTCGTCGGCTAGAAGGAGCTCACTATTCTTCCTCTGGCAGGATCAGGAGCAGTAAGATCCCGCCGGAGGAAGAATCTTTTCGCTGGAGAGCGGATGGAGAACACAGGCTTCTGATGAAAAATCAGCTCAGAAAACCGGAAATGGCATCAGTGACGTCACATCCAGCCATCGGAACCAGGAACTATACATTCCAGGTACCGGATGTGACGTCACTGACATCACTTCCGGTTTTCCTGGTTCAAATTCCCAGCAAACAGGCGGGGAATTTGAATGTCCCTGCAAACAGGCGGACATCTGACTTTTTTAAAAGTCCGATCCGGACCTGGCCGAAGTTCGGCCATCACTAGTCCAGAGCTAAGCAAAGTTAGTTTAACATTTCATACCAATAGTATGTGATTGCCCTTTGCCTCTGCTGTGTATATGTGTGTGTGTGCAGGACATCAATGCCACTATTGATTAACACCATAAGTTTATGGGTTTCCAGCACTGGGTTACACCAAACCTGTTGACACTAATGCTTTGGACTACTGATGCTAAATGAAAATTAAACCTAGGCTGGCATGAAGAAAATGGCTATATCTATGTGTCAACAATATTCCTAATCCCTGGCCCTTTCCATGTGAGCCCTGGATGGCCCAGCAATTCATTAATTGAAGGTGATGACAGAATCATAGGTGAAACAACTGGTTAAAAATGACCGACAATGGAAATGCCCACCCTACAATACTATGTTCTATGCGAGTGTTGGCGAACCTTTTAGAGACCGCGTGCCCAAACTGAAACCCAAATCCACTTATTTATCTCAAAGTGCTGGCATGGCAATTTAACCTGAAACACAACTCATATACACACACACAACAGGTAAACAGACACTCTACTGTTTTATAAGATAGAATAGGAGAGGGTATGTGACGATGTGTGCAATCAGAAGAGAACTGACAGAATTGAGAGCCAGTAGGCTGCAGTTCTTTCCTCTGTGCTGGCTGACAGCTTGCGTGCCCACAGAGAGTGGCACCAAGTGGCACCTCTGCCACCCCTCCCATAGGTTCACCATCACTATTCTAGGAAGTAAAGGAATTTGGTTCCTTGAACCTATTGGAAAGATAAAAACTAAGTACCTCTTCCAAGAGTCACAAAAGGGGTTGAAAACATTCTTGCCTCTACCTATTAATGATGCCAGTCCTGAAAACCTAAGGGGTCAGAGAGCACAGCTTACCTATGGTAAGGCTGCCAGGGGAAGGTCCACAAAGCATATTTCTATCTTTAAGAGGACATAAAACGTAAACATTGGGTAAATGAAAAAAAAAACAAATCATCCAAATCATCCAAATCATCCTGCAATTAGCCCAAACTATAGCAGACGAAGAAAGATTACTTAACTTGCCAAGAACTTTACTTTTTGGGTTTAATTACTTCTTGTGTGTTCATTATATTTTGTACCTACTAGTCTGCATGTTTTTCAACAATAATTGGAGTTTTGAAAGCGATCCCCCTTCCCAGAAAAAGGAGGTGCCGGTCCTAAACCACCAGTACCTCATTCTGCGAAGTACTGAGCTTTTTTACATTCATATACCCAGGAGGGGTAACCAGAATGTAAGATTCACACCCCACCCACCATTCTTTACTCCTAAAAACTGAATTACCCATCGTTAAAACTATGCATAAATAAATAAGCTGCCTTAGCACAGAACAACTTAACAAGCATCCTAACGAGACATTGTTAGAGATTTGCTCGCTTTTTCTGCAATAATTGTTGAAACAAAAAGTTTGCACAAACAAAGTTTTTAGTTGGAAAAGTTACATTTGCAATTTGCCCACTTCGAGCCAAGCTAATCCAAGAGATGAAAACAGAAGCATATTCTAGATGAGAGGTGGAATATATAATGCGATATAAACAGTTGGTGAGGTTGTGAAAGGACTTTGGTTATTACATCATCTCCTACACAGAAGCTTCCGGACCCTGAGTTTGTTCTGCAGCATATTACAATCTATAAAAAGAATGAGTAACAGCTGTTGAATAGACACATAGGCGGCGAATGGCCCCCCGTTGGGAAGACTGTAGGTCCGTCTTTCCAGCATAGTCTTGGTATAAAGTTAGCAGGACTATCATATGGCTAGTAGCAGATGCTGAATATAAAGCAGAGTATTCACAGAAAGTGTATCATGGGTTTTACATGTGACTAGTAGGCATGGGGGCTCCTATTTGGAAAAGTACCACTGAAGGAGAACTCATGTAGAAGTGTAATAAGTACCCTGGAAGCATAGTACACCCTTAGTTTGGAAAGGTGCTCACTGTTCCTTTAATAAGATAAATATAGCGCAAGTGCATAATACAGAATATGGTTATGAATTCGCTGTAATTTATGCCAGGTCATAAAGTGAAAATTGTGTGTGCTGTGACCCAGCCTAAGGGGAGGCATTGCTTGCCATACAAAGTCTAAAAATACAAGCAATTTTCCCTCTGTTCTTCATCTATTGAAGCTGTCTCCAATCAGGAGAGATGTTTCCTATGGGAGAAGTCAGGCTTGTCTACAAGACTGGAGGCATCAGCTACAATTAGGGTGAAGGGTCCCTGCTAGACCCTGGGACTGTCACCAATTTAAGAGCCCTATTTGAGAGTTCACTTGCACTGGACAAAGGCATTCATAGACTGGTCACTTGTTACTACCAACTACCACAATTGACTACTAGAGATGGTCGAATTTTTTGACTAGCTGACTTTGTAAGCTGATTACAATCCTCTGAAAAGGATATCATCTCCAAAAGAGATGTAGAAAAGGGCTGTGGGAAGGTTAGAAGAAAAATTTGCTCTAGTATATGTTGTTTTTGCATAAATTATTATTATAATATTATTAATTATGAAATCTCGATTTTTGAAATTTTGACTTGACTTTGAACTTAATTTATGCAAAAACTATGTGTGTTAGAGCAATACTTTTTTGTAGTAGTATACCCTCAACCCTTCTCTACATATCCAGCAAGTTTGGTGATGATACCATGCTCAGGGGCTTTGCAATTAACTAAAAATCAACTAAATGGCCAATAATAAATAAATAAATAAAATAAAAAAATCGACCTGTTCTAATCTGGGGAGATGTGTCCTATGGGAGCAGTCGGGCTTGTCTACATGACTGAAGGAATCAGCTACAATTAGGGTGAAGGGTCCCTGTTAGACCCTGGGACTGTCATCAATTTGAGAGCCCTATAAAGGAGATTGGACAAGCAACATGCACTGGACAAAGACTTTAATAGACTGGTCACTTGTTATTACCAACTACCACAATTGACTACCCTGCGTCCTTGGACTTTATGTCTAAATTGGGATCTGTGAAAACCTGGACCTGCAACACAGTGCGGTCTAACAGAGAGGGTTAGATATCTGCCCATGTAGTTCCAAGGTATAGGAAATTTAATACCAGACAATGTCTTAGTTTCAGGGAAACACGGTATATAGTTCCCCTTTTAAGATACATGGAAGTCAGTCTATCTCTGTAGGCTTTTTGTTTTTTATACTACAATGGGAGTGGGCACAACATCTACCACTCCACAAGAGACAAAGCCTGAAGTGGATACTATTTTAACATCAGGGCCATTTCCTCTATGCAGAGGATGTGATCGCATAGGCCCCCCCCCCCCATGGTTCCCAGGGCTTTACCCTGCATGCATATTCTGCATGCCTCTGCACTGACAGTAATAACAACAGGGCTGGCCGCACGACAGCACCAGCTGGGCCGGCCGATCACCAACTTACCACCCCACTCAAAAACTCGCCCTTCAGAGGGCCCCATGCAATAACGTTAGGCCCCGCATAGGGCCCTCGAAAGGCTAGAAACAGGCCTGTGTAGCATCAGCACTGCAACAGGCTGTCATTATCAAATAATTGAGAAAACCTCCCCAAGTAATAGAAGAGTGAGAAAAAAAGGTGACTTAATCCTCCTGAATTATTGAAGCATGACCATCTAATTCAGTTTTAACTTTCCAAAACCCATAAATCATCCCTTAAACAGGCTGACAGCGCTTCTAATTTGTGAACTCCAATATTTGCTTGAATTATCATGAATTGTAAATGAAACCGGCCTGACTACGTAAGGAAATTGCCTCTCGCCAACCTCGGGAAATACGAGTGGGCATTTTCTCAAGCCTCGGAAAAAGCCGGGTTTATATTGAAACTGATGTCTTGTAATCAGATTAGTGACATTTCCATCTTGAAAACTCTCTGAAACAAGCGCATATTGGCTAATTGCCGCTGTAGGCGTGCGGGCTGGAGAACGCTGACTTTTTCTGCATTTGTTGCTGACATTTTTTAGCAGATTTCTTCATTTCAAGTCCGTGTGTTGAATTAATGGGTTCAAATGAATCGGTCACAATGGGGACTTAGCAAGAGTGTGAAATTATTTAATACTTCAATAAAGTTGAATGTGAACCCCAATGGTCAGCTAGAATTGTAACGCCGGGCAGTGTGAGTGGGCGAACTACCACGACCAGGTTCTTTTGGATGCTCGGTGTACCCGCGTTTCTATGGCTTCACACAATATGCGTTCCTCACCCACTCCCCCCAAAAATTTTTTCACTCTTCCACATATTTACAATGTTTACTAGCAGGGCAGATTATTTACAAGCATTCTCCATCACCCAATGGTAGGGATGGGGCATACAGATTAGGGTCTACAGTTTCCAACACATGCCTAACCAACGCGCTGGGAGTGATCCGAGGTTGCCGCAGCTCTCACCCAAGATGTGTTCTGTCCTGGAGGGGAGGCTTGATCCTGTTGAAGGCCCCAACTCAGCTCCAGAGACGCACAGCAATCCACACAGGATGCGGGAAACAACAGAATGGCCCAGAATGTTCTGTAGAACACCATTATATAGCCTAAGGCCAATAAGTGGCCAGTATCAGTAACTGGGCAGATCAGATTCTATCCATTGAGAGGGCTTTGGCTGGGCCTCGGGTGACTCAGCAGCAGGTGCTTGACACAATACCATAATTGACAGACATCAACAACATTTTTACAGACATTAACCATGTCATTGCCAGACCAATCTATATACACTTTATGTGAATTTCCACTTCACTACAGTTTTCTGTAATATTTATATAAAGAGAAGAGGTAAAGATACACTTACAGGAGTACTACAAGGGGACCCACTGCTCCTAGCTGCCTGTTGTTTCTTGGGTATTCTATCTGCAGTATTCCTGAATCCAGCTCGGGGTTTGAAAAACTGGAATCAGCCTGAAAATGGCGCAGTACGGCGATAAAGGCAGAGGACATAGTACCGATGCCACCTCCATAACATGGAGGTTTATACCAAAACCCCCTCATGACCCTGAAGTGGAGGTGCTGGAATCAATAGCCAGGCCTGCCGCGAGCAGGAAACCTTTTGGACATTGTTATGATTGTTTTTTAGAAATTCTACTATATGACTTTGTGAGTTAATATACCTATGTACCTCTTTTGTACAGAAATCTGGATCTCCGTGGACTCCCAGGGTGGTTACATTTTTTTGTACCGTATCAGGCCAAGGGGGTTAATTCTTGTGGTGAAAGGTCCAGGAGAGGTTTGGGGGAGGGAGGTCTTTGTGGATTGGAGTGTCAGGCCTGGGAGGGGGAGTCCCAAAAAAATTTGCTACGGGACCCAGTCATTTCTATATACGCCCCTTGTATCATTCCCTATTATTTATGCAGTGTGGGGGATCACACTCAAATGAGTGCTCTTACAGCATCAATCCACTCAATTGTTTTCCTTTTTAGGGCTCCTGCCCCTATTTATTATCCAAAACTCACCCTCGCAGGGGTTAATATCCAAATGAAACAAAAGTCAATTGAAAAATGCCAATCATCCTGGCTCGAAAAACATCCAGCTTCCCAGCAAGAACAGGTCCGGGCCTCACATACTCTGTGAGCCCCCTGTTTCCCTGGCTCCAGCAGCCACAGGTTTAGGCCCCACCCTCCTTGTGTGCCCCCTGTTTTCCCCTTTAGAAGCCCACGGTCTCCTACTTGGTCTGAAGCTGTGTCTCCAACTTCTATCAGGAGCTGTGTCTCCAACTTCTATCAGGAGCTGTGTCTCCAACTTCTATCAGGAGCTGTGTCTCCAGCTTCTATCAGGAACCACTGACACACTGGTCTCTGCTCCTTTTGTGGAGACACACCTGGCTCCACTTACCTGCAAACAGGTGTTAACCCTTTGGTGGACCCTGGGGGAATAGGAAGGCCCATCAAGTTCCTTCCTTCCTATGCCAGAGTCCGGCAACTTAATAGTGCTGGGCAATGATCATTCCAGGACTCCTTCCAGGACACCACCTAATGGTCTATTTACACAGTGACAGATGACCAGTCTGTTACAGCATATAAAAACCAGAGCATTGCGCTTTCTCGAATAATCGCAATTTCGGATTCCGCCATTCTCTATTGACTTCAATGTATTGCGCATATTTGGTCGCATTGCGCTTTCTCGGATAATCGCAATTTCGGATTTCGCCATTCTCCATTGACTTCAATGTATTGCGCATATGTGGTCGCATTGCGCTTTCTCGGATAATCGCAATTTCGGATTCCGCCATCCTCCATTGACTTGCATGCATTGCGCATATTGGGTCGCAAGTGCGATTGTTAGATCGCAATTCAGGTCGTAAGTGTGGATATTCGAGATTACGAATATGGAATCGAATATTATGGTGGATATTCGCAAAATTACGCGAATTCGAATATTGCCTAGTCGCTCATCACTAGAAGTGACATGACCGAGTGTCTATTCTATACCTGTCAACTATTCCATCTTAACCGGCAGTCACGATTTTTAAGAGTTAGGAGGTTAGTAGGGGAGAGTTACACCATGGGTTAGGAAGGAAGGGGCTTACTCTACCTCCTAACTTTCGCAACTCCTGTGGAATGGTCATTCGACCCCCGAGGGGATCCCGACCCAAAGGTTGAGAACCACTGCCTTAAGCCCCCCATACACCTTAAGATCGATCCATACAATCTCCATTAGATCAACTGTGTAGTATAGTGGCCTCCCTGATAGAACACATAGTGATTGGAAGGTATATATCACTGCTATGTAGTGCCGGGTCCTCCCTGATAGAATACATAGTGATTGGAAGGTATATATCACTGCTATGTAGTGCCTGGTCCTCCCTGATAGAATACATAGTGATTGGAAGGTATATATCACTGCTATGTAGTGTCGGGTCCTCCCTGATAGAATACATAGTGATTGGAAGGTATATATCACTGCTATGTAGTGCTGGGTCCTCTCTGATAGAATACATAGTGATTGGAAGGTATATATGACTGCTATGTAGTGTTGGGTCCTCCCTGATAGAATAAATAGTGATTGGAAGGTATATATCACTGCTATGTAGTGCTGGGTCCTCCCTGATAGAATACATAGTGATTGGAAGGATTAGAAAGGTCCTCATATTACATGGTTTTGGTAGAACAAAATTTGATTGTACAGAAATTGAATGGAAAGATTGTAAGGTGTATGGGGGCCTTTAGAGAGATATCCCCTTACTTACAACAGACAGAAATCTAATATACATAACACTGGGACTTACACTTTAATTGTATTGCTAATATATTAACCTCCACTTTATATATAATATACACATAGCAATGTTCTCCAGATCTCCGCAGGAGGTAGTAAAAGAATTATTGGTGCCTTCTAGAGATTTATCCCCATGAGGCCCATGCCATTGTATGGAGCGGTATTTTATAGGCCCGAGTTTATCTAGCAGTGTGATAAAACCTCTCCAGACCTCATCTCCTTCTCTGAAGGTGATTTATTATTTAATGTATATGGGCAAATCAAACAAGGCCAGATCATTAGTAAGTATGAACTGGAATGCTGGCATTGTTAATCATTTTCTTATATCTTAAAGGGGTTGTCTACTTTCACATAACACTATAGAAGAGTTGCGGGCAAAAGAGAAAATGAAATCATAAATATGCAATGACACTGGCTGCTGCGCTGTATTTTGGATGGATGAAATAAGAATAAGGCTCTATGTGTTTCATGTCTTGGAGCTGGCAACAAAGCATATCTATAGTTGCCCACAAACATTGTTATCCAATTAAACTTTTGACAACCAAAGTCGGTGAAGGTTCACATTACTAATACATTTATTTTATATCTAATCAGACCTCACAGCCTTTTTCAACAGTCTAAAGTGGATATAACTGGCGGGTCCAAATTCTAGCAAAGGGAGGCTTTTAATGGACATTTATTAGGTTCATTCATAGTCATTAATAGTGATGTCTTTAATTTTACAAATATTAGAGACACCACCAATGCACAGTGACCGTAGGTGGCCGAGATCAGTCAGCTGGGTCTTTGAAGTTTCATTTATACAAGAAGGTGAGGTAGGTCAGAAGGGCCAGTCCTCACGGTGTGCACCCAGGGTCAGTGCTGAACAATCAGTACAGGACCCAATCAGGGACTTTTAAGAGGCACAAAGGTATATAAAGGAAAAATTAATTTACATCAAAGTAATACAGTAAAGATCAAAATATAACAGCATGGCCCTGGAAATGGGCTAACGTTACTCTTTGCCGGTCTTGACGCGTTTCGCGACTGAATGTCGCTTCATCAGGAGACACTTGGTAACAGTTTATTGAAGTTTCATTTAGTTGCCGGACTTCATGGGATATGGACGACTCGAGTCACTAGAGCTTCATGGGACAAGATGGATTACAAAGTTGGATAGGGACTTTTAAGGTAACTATATGGAATTTTTCCAAAGGTCCCTAGTGGTATCTGGAAGTTAGAGCATGTGGTCCTACCCCCATCCATCGAAAGATAATAGGTAGTTGCGCACAACCTTCAGCAGTGATTACACAGCTATAGTGATATAAGTGGCCAGAAGGGCCCTCAGTGGGTGTATGGGGCCTGAGCAAAGATCACAGAATAAAATGGAGTCAGTATGAACAACAACATATACACAGATGATCACAAATACATGGCGATAAGGTGTACCAAGTGAAGGTAGGGAGGACTGGGAGGCAGGCGGCAGCAAACTCAAGTACACAATGTATAACAAACTAAAGCCCCCCATACACCACATACAATTACCATGCAATTTCTGTACAACCAACTTTTCTTCTACCAAAACCATGTAATATGAGGACCTTTCTACACCTTCCAATCACTATGTATTCTATCAGGGAGGACCCAGCACTACATAGCAGTGATATATACCTTCCAATCACTATGTATTCTATCAGGGAGGTCACTATACTACATAGTTGTTGGTAGGTCTCATTGAAATTGTATGGAGGAATCTAAAGGTGTGGTATGGGGGGCTTTAGAAAGATAATAGGTAGTTGCGCACAACCTTCAGCAGTGATTACACAGCTATAGTGATATAAGTGGCCAGAAAGGCCCTCAGTTGGTGTATGGGGCCTGAGCAAAGATTGCAGAGTAAAATGGAGTCAGTATGAACTCCTACCCCCATCCATCAACCACCCATAAAACTAACTGGGACTTGGTGGCCATTCAAAATGTCATAACAATACAATCCTAGTGTCGTATGTATAGGTAGAAATTGTCGATTAGTCCATCTTTGGTCGTTATGTTTTTAGACCAATGCCCACAAGGCTTCCTGAAGAATATGGTTTTTATGTCTGAATATGGTGATGGTTAATTTTAAACCAAATATTTTGTTCCAATAAAGTTGTTATTTCACATACAACACTAGGATTGTATTGTTATGACATTTTAAATGGCCACAAAGTCCCATTAAATTTGATGGGTGGTTGATGGATGGGGTAGGACCACACCCTCTAACTTACAGATACCACTAGGGACCCTCGGAAATGTTGTAATAAGGGCTTGCCACGCCATTAATTATCACTGGGGAACATCCATTAGTTGGATCATGTGCAATAACTATGTGAAATGGTAGAAATATTAATAAAATACTTTATTGCTATACTTATTGCTAGGAAATTTCTTTCAAACCCACTGTGAATGGGTAAAAGAACCTTGGGACCACTGTGCTATTCAATATAGAGGCGTGCGTTATCAGGGCAGTTCTCTTGTTAAAGCCAAACACTGGATACTCAATAGGCCCCCACAACGCCTGGCCCATGTTGTGGAGAAGAGACCCCCTTACCTTAATGAAGGGTCTCTCTTTTGTTGAGAGATGGCATGGTGAACTACTGTCCTTCTAGGCAGGCCAAATGGGTTCTAATTTGCTCTGGGGCATACGAGACCCTATGCCAGCAGGGGGTCTGTATACTCTGGGGGGACCCCACACTGTTCATGTTCCCCCTTTTTCAGAGCATACCAGATCCTATGCCAGCAGGGGGTCTGGTATGCTCTGGGTGGGGCACACTTTTCTAGAGCATACCAGACCATCTGATAAAAGGGGGACCAGTAAGCTCTGTGGGGAAGACCCATACACTTTTTTTTTATCCATTTGATTGCTGAAAAATTTACCCCCCTCTAGCATGACACTGTCCAAATGGTTGCACTCTTTTGCACTTTTTTATTGCAATTGTGGCTACAATTGTGACCTGAAGGTTTGAGAACTTAGCCGTCCATTGATGTCAATATTCACCGCGAACATGCAAACGGCAAGAATTTGTAGAAGTTCCACCAACCGGTTTGCGAATTGATTAACTTTGAACCAAGTCAACCCCAAAAGTTAAAATTAAGCAACTTGCCTAATTAGAGTTGAATATATTATATTATGTCAGGAAATAAGGCAAACTGTATCTTATTGCTAGAGAAATGTAAATTATGAGAACCTGAGTTAAGTGAAATTAGAGCAAGCAAACTGAACTACATTAGATAATAAATAGTTGCGCACAACCTTCAGCAGTGATTACACAGCTACAGTGATATCAGTGGCCAGAAAGGCCCTCAGTGGGTGTATGGGGCCTGAGCAAGGATTGCAGAGTAAAATGACATCAGTATGAGAGGTGGGTGTTAAAGTTGAGAGTAGGTGTGCAGCTCTCAAAATGGAGGAGTGTGGCCCCCTGTAACAGACAAATAAGAACAAGGACAGAGGCGCACAACCTAGTACAACAAAGTAAGGTGCTGTAAATGGTTAAATAATATGGAATGAAAAAGATTTAAACAAAACAACAGACAAGATACTTACATTAAGAGAGGTTTACAAGGATTGATCTCTTAGGGCCATGTGCTTTCCAGGAAGACCTCACTTCCTGGTTGGGGATGAGATCACCTCCTGCTTACAGATGCTGGGGAGCTCAACAGGAACAATGGGACGCGTTTCGAGCGGAGGCTCTTTTTCAACCATAGGGGGAGCTTAAACTGAAATAGATTGAATATAATACTGCAGATCAAAGTTAAGTATAGACAAGCAAAAATTTTAATCAACTTTATCTGCAATACTGAACATCGGTTTGGAGCTGTGCAGTTCTTCTTTTCTGCCACAAGATGTCCTCAGTCCTAAAGTTTGAATGACAGAATTATTTATCCTACTTCCTCAGAGACAAGGTCTGACCTTGTCTCTATGTCACGGCCTAAAATTTTTCAACTAGCTGACTTTGTGAGCTGATTGCAAAGCCTCTGACAATAATATCATCACCAAAATTGCTGGAGATGTAGAGAAGGGTTGTAGGGACATTGAGAAAACAATTTGCTCTAGCACATGTAGTTTTTGCATAAAGTAAGTTCAAAATCAAAGTCGAAATTTCAACTTTCAAAATGTTGACTTGATTTTGAACTTAATTTATGCAAAAACTATTTGTGTTTGAGCAATACTTTTTTTGTAGTATACCCCCAACCCTTCTCTACATCTCCAGAAAGTTTGGTGATGATACCATGTTCAACAATTTACTCAAAATCGTTGAATTTGTGAAAAAAAACCATCTCTATTTTCTACGTGCGCTGCTTGTTTTCTGAGACAGCTCTGGATACAATGTGCCATTACAAACAGGTTGGGATGACTTGAGTATCTAAATGCCAATTGCTATATAAAAGTGAGAAAGTATATAGATGGGCAGCAAAAAACTTCAAAAGTAAATTTGATAGAGAAAGGATATTATAATATCACAGAGAACGTGAATAAAGCAAATGTCACCGTACAAAAATGGGGAAATAAGGTGAACTTTTTATGATTAGATGTAGCTTGACTGCAGCTCAGACAGCACAGGAGTTCTGTAAAACAAAAACTTTTTCCATTTATCTGTGTTAAAATGACATCTGAGCCTCAAGACTTTTCAGGATACATAAGAGTCTAAGTGATGAAAAGAGCCCCAAAATCAATAACATCTGAAAAGAGGTGAAAAAGCCACCGAGCGCTCCAATGTGTCCAGCTAAAGCTCAGTGACAGGTCCCTCCAGACACCTCCTGTCCTTGTTTCTGGTTTCCTCTCAGTATCAGTAACCCTTCATGTATGTGATCGTCTCCCTGCCAGAAAAATTAACCTATGTCTTTAGGCCCCCATACACGTTACAATCTTATTATACAATGTCTGTACAGTCAACTTTTCTTCTACTAAAACCATGTAATATGAGGACCTTTCTAAACCTT
>CM070032.1:225551786-225574360 GCA_036250615.1 Ptychadena robeensis
AAAGTTAGCTAGCACCATGCGAATTTTCACCAATGCGAATTTTCCAATCACTCCCGCATGTGAAATTTTTTTAATAAAATGGCGAAATAGTGATTTCAATAGTGGTCCATCACTCCTACCTTGGAATCTATGTTCAGTTGGTTTGCTGCAGCTGAACATAGATTCCAAGGTAGGAGTGATGGACCACACATTATGGTATTTGTGTAACTGAACATAGATTCCAAGGTAGGAGTGATGGACCACACATTATGGTATTTGTGTAACTGTATTTGTGACCGTAGACGTACCTATGCCCTCACTTGTATAGATTAATATCGGACTGTTGTCATGCCCACAATTTAAAGACCGGACATAGACAAAAGACCACACTGGACAGGCAAAAAGGTCAGTTTCAAAACTATTGTGTGAGGGTGAATCTATTGGTGATGGGCTAAACTCTATTGGTGACAGGCTGGGACCTATCTATTATGCGACACTTAGTGATAAGGATCACTCCACTAACTTTGGGAGATACCTCCACAAACTATTATATAGTCTTCAGTGGGAGAATCGAGCACCTGGGCTGTCTCTTAAATACCTCTATAAACAAATGAGATAAACATCCTTCCCCCCTATACGATAGCGCTTGGCCCGTCAGGCCTCGCATAAGGTGTAAAATCCCTAAGGACCTTCCCGGATAGGCGGTGGGAGATCCAGGCGGCAGGGGCCCGCGGAAGACCATCCTCAGCACATGAAACACAAACACTGTTGGTAAGCCATGATATTTTTTATTTATTATTGCTTGAGAGATTAACCACCTGTATAGCTTAAATATATGGATGGTTCGTTGAGATAACGTAACGATGATGAAAAGAATGCATAGACAAATAGAGATTGTTAAGATGGAGATTGGGAAATAGAGGGACAACTCGCCATATTAGATGAATATTAGACATGAAATCATGGGGTGCAATAAATGGGTAAGATATAATAACTCGAGCAGTGATTAAAACTAGATATAGTGTTATCAACTCAAAATTATGTATAATAAAAGACTGATGCTAAACATGGTGGTGAACACTCTGATGACTTATAGGTAAATCTCCAAGAAATATCCCTGAAGAAGTCCATAAAAGGACGAAACGCGTCGGATGAGTTTGGAGTACGAATATGGTGCTATACTAACTGTTTGGAACCATCAGGGCATCAGGAGTAACCAGTAATGTAATGTTTTTATTGTAAGGGTTCATACCTCCCATTGAGGCAACCCCACAGACTGTAAAATTTGTATGGTGATATTGCTCGCTATTTTCAATTTTCTGTGTATTTATATTGTGACAAATAAAGTATATACGTTATCTCTTGACTGGAACTACTTGTATACCTGGTACTCACCTTTAAAATCCACAGGGGCTGGCCACCCCTTGGGTACAGTTCCTACCCTTCCAATCTAAAATTCTAGTCAAACGGATGTGGTGAGGCAATATGGCTACCGTATGATCCCCCCTCCCCTCTACTCTTAACTATGGTTATACACTGCTCAATAAAATGAATAGAGGGAACACTTAAACAACATAATAACTCCAAATCTCCCTAGCGGGATTGAAGCAGAGTATACGGTACTCCCTCTCTCCTCCCCTCTACACATGTGGGTCAGTGCACAATGCCGGCATAACACGGTGGTCTATGGTGCCCTCAAGCTTTCCCAGAATTGATTGTCAGGTCTGTCACATTTCACAATCGCCGTGGGCTTGTTGAGCATCCCCAGGAAAGCATCCTAAAACCCAAAACAAACTCTGCCCTAGGTTTGGGCAAACCGCCAGGGAGGTTGAAGTAGCGAGCCAAAAAAGTGGCCCCTGCATTAAGCAGACCCCACACAAACAAACCTCAGGATCACTTAAGCGCTAAAGCTGGGCACATACGGGTCTTTTTCCCGTCGACTGCTCAGCCAGCCAACTGCTCAGCCGACCCATCCTTTGTGTGCCAGCCATTACTTCTTACTGGGAATTTACCGGCATGTCGAATCACCGTGCGATCCAACATGTGGCAGATTCCTGGTCAATCTGGCCAGGTGGGCGCAACTGATTCTCTGCAGATTCTTGGCAGGAACGTGCATGGCAGTCGATCGGTTGAAGAACTGAGCAGGAATCTGCCCATCTATGCCAAGCTTAAGACATACCCGCGAGACAAACAGATTGTTAGGGCTCACTCAGCCGAAATATTTTAAACAAGAAGAAACTATATAAACAGCGATGTTACTATTCATCTCATGCTGTTACAAAGAGATGCAGAGAAAGCAATTTTTAAAGCTCTCTTTCTCCTTTTTGTTTCTGCCGGAGACTGACAGTTTATCATCACAGGGATTATTAAGACCGCGCACGACAAGTCTGCGTCTAGTGAACAATATTACTGTGACTTCTTTCTGGCTGGCTCCAAGCGCTCGCCAGGCTTTGATGGAAAAGGAAGAAAATAAGTCAGATTGTCAGGCAGACATTACAGGTGAGGAAAGGACCTTGGGGGACGGATCTCTCTAGTCTACAGACTTTTAAGCCTGCAGGTGGGAATGGACCCCACTAGTTTACCTAATTACATTCTCTATAGGTGGCTTGGCCAAACCATATGTATGGAGGGGTTGAGGGTACATATAGATCGCACAAAAGGATCTAGGTGTAGGGACTAAGAAGAAACTAGCATACTAAGGGTATTTAAAACTTAAAGTGGTTATGTACCTGATTGGTTGAGTCTGTTGGTATGAGGGGTCATCCTTTATTTTATTATTTTTTTATGTTGACAAATTCCTTTGTTTTAAAGTTTCAAAATTTTAATGGCAACTTTAGGGTTTCAAGGCCCCAGAAAGTGATCAGGTCATGTAAAAGGTCATTGGCAGGGATTGTGGTAGTTACCGAGTCCCACCCTTTGTCAGTGATGTCGGGGTGCCATCCAACCTATGTAATGGGTAATGCAGATACAGGATGCTGCATAACGGCCTTCAAGCATGTGGATCATGGTTCTTTCATGTTCCAAGTACTGGAAGTGACGTCACTGACTGGTATCGGATTTAGTTCTCTGCTGTTTTAGCAGGGAGTGGGCATTACTCTTCCTGCTTATGTCCCACTCCTCTTGTGCTGATAATGTGCGGGGTGGGACATTAGCAGGGAAAATAACGCCCTCTCCCTGCTAAATAAGCGCCATTTCAAGAACCCAGGAACAATCCGGGATTTATTGAAATCAGGATTTGCCGAGAAAAACGTGAACATAAAAAACGTGACTATCCCAGCCAAAACAGGAGGGTTGACAGGTATGCCTTCAAGGGACCTTCATTTTCAATTACAATGTTCTGTTTTTATGATTATTATCTACAGTGCATCCAGAAAGTATTCACAGCGCATCACTTTTCCCACAATTTGTTAGGTTAAAGTCTTATTCCAAAATGGATTAAATGTTTTTTTACCTCAGAATTCTACTCACAACACCCCATAATGACAACATGAAAAAAATTACTTGAGGTTTGGGCAGATTTACTCAAACTAAAAAAACACATAACACATAAGTAGTCACAGCCTTTGCTCGATACTTTGGTGATGCCCCTTTGGCAGAAATTACAAGCTTGGCACACCTATCCTTGGCCAGTTTTGCCCATTCCTCCCTGCAGCCCCTCTCAAGGCATTGCATCAGGTTGGATCAGAAGGGTCGGTGCAGGCATTTTAAGATCTCTCCACAGATGTTCAATGGGATTCAAGTATTCAAGGACGTTCACAGAGTTGTCCTGAAACCACTCCTTTAATATCTTGGCTGTGTGCTTAGGCTCGTTGTTAGAACTTGACTGGACCACAAGGAGCCCAGATTTCAAATTCAATAAACATCTTTGGGATACCGAAGAAGGAAAATTGTGAGGCAGGTCTTCTTGCGCAACACCAGTACCTGACCTTCTAGCTTAGTGGTTCTCGAGCTGTGGGTCGTGACCCCCCTGGGAAAAGGGGTCAACGAGCTCACTAAAAGCATCAGATCTGATGCCCACAAGCATAGTGGGAAGGAAGAAGGGAGAGTAATGCTCCTTCCTAACTTCTTATGCTTGTGCAAATGATGGATATTGGATTGATGGATGACTTAAGGCCCCCATACACATGTCGGATTCCCACCGGATTCCGGCACGATCGATTCCGGGCGCGTGCACGCCAAACGATCGTGCCGGAATCACATGCAGCCCACCTTGTCCAATCGATCAGGTCCGATCGTTCAGGGGCCCAGAATCGGATCCGACAGAGAACCAACATGTTGGTCTTTCTGATCCTATTCTGCACAGATCAGGGGGAGTTGCCATTTGTGAGGTGGACAATCGGACACGGAATCGTCCCGGAATCCGTTGGACAAGGTGGTATGTAGCGATGGATACTCTTAATTGGCCGATTGATCACACCTGCGATTCCCGGCAGAATCGCCGGAATCGATCGGATGGGTGATCGACTGGCCATGGAATCCGACACGTGTATGGCTAGCTTAAAATATAAAGGAGGGGACATTACACTTACCTGATCATGCTGGAAGTGATGTCAAATGATGGATATTGGATAGATGGTTAAATATAAGGGATGGGGCATTACACTTTCCTGATCGTGCTAGAAGTGATGTCACTGAGTGTCACGGAGTGTCACTTCTGGTATTTGGAATGCCGAAGTGAAACTCTGCACAGACACTTCCGCATTTCATATACTGGAAATGACACATCCCAGCTTCCGGGGTCGCAGGTCTAAAAAATCACTGTTCTAGATGAAAAGGCAAAAAGTCCCAAAGGCACATTCCAGATATGAAACTGTTGTGGGGTTTGGGGGTGCCAACTCTATGTGGATTCCTATATTTTAAGAGATCTTAAAAGTTCCAAAAATGTTAATATACAGATGTGCCATATGTACCATTTATAATACTTTTAACAATTTTACATGAAAAAGATATGCGTTTAGTTAATGTACTGGAACAGAGTTACTGGGAAGAATAGGAATGCTGTGTCATCACTAGACCCATATTTGTTGTGACACTATTACACGATGTTAGATACCGTGTTACCTGCTGGCTTTTTAAGCAGATGTCTGAAAAGGGATGTAGAGTCTTTTCCCTGAGCGTATAACACATGTCAGGTTTGATTCATGAGTTCCTCATAAATGTATTTTAAAAAAAGAATGTTGTGTCCTGAGGTCCATGGGATATAGATTGAAGTCAAAAGAAGTCTTCATTGTTATTTAGAAAACAGCATTTGGGTTAAAAAAAGTCCAAAAGAAAAGTAACTCTTTTGCCCAGTAGTATGCTCAAAATAAAATATATAATATTAAACTTTGACTTACCGCCGAGCTGGTATGATGGTGGCGCCGCTCTCTACAATCCTGAAAAAATATACTTACCTGCTGTTCCCTGGAATTATATGTTAGAATCCATATTTATCTGCCTCGGTTTCGGGGTTAATTTAGTGCAATATCACGAGTGGCCACTAGGGACCAATATAATTTTTTTTTTTATTGGAAAAATTGTCCGAGAGCATGATCATGTATTTTCCTGGCTGTCACTGCTTTCAGAGATGTTGGGTTTCTTCCCCAATAGGATGCTGCATCATCACAAAAAAGAAGAAAGGAGGGGTAATATTTGGTCGCTATAGGTGATTTTTTTTTTGCTGCACTCTGGCCTATTATTGCCACTTCAAGCGCCCATCACAGCAAGTAAAAAAGTGAATGGAAGGTATTTAAGCTTACATATATTTTTCCTTCTTTATTTTCTGGTTTTACCTCTTCCATTTTTTTACTCTTTGTTTCCCTTCCAAGAATTTGGTATGAACAGGTTAATGGAAACTTACTGGAAAGGAGGGATATGGATCTGGATACAGACAGGATACACGTGCTGGGGCCAGCATCCAAATTCATTGTTCAGGTTCTGAAGACCAAGGATACAAGGACCAGAGTATAGATTTAAAAATGGTGACCAAGGAAACTTCCCGGGGTATTCAGAAGCACAGTGCCACTAGCAGGTAGTTCTCAGAACTACTACTACTATTAAGCCAGCCATACACAGTCGGATTCCATGGCTGCTCGATCACCTATCCGATCGATTCAGGCGATTCTGCGGGGAATCGCAGGTGTGATCGATCGGCCAATTAAGGGAATCCGTTCGCTGCATACCACCTTGTCCAACGGATTCCGGGACGATTCCGGGGCGATTCCGTGTCCGATTGTCCACCTCACAAATGGCAACTCCCCCTGATCTGTGCAGAATCGGATCAGAAAGACCAACATGTTGGTTCTCTGTCGGATCCGATTCTGGGCCCCTGAACGATCGGACGTGATCGGACGGACAAGGTGGGCTGCACACGATTCCAGTACGATCGTTTCGCGTGCACGCGCCCGGAATCGATCGGCCCGGAATCCGGCCGGAATCCGACCTGTGTATGGGGGCCTTTAGAGGTCCTCAGGCTCACAGTATACAACTCAAGTTTTTCATTGATAAGGATCAGTTGGTGGGGTTTGAGAGGGGGTTAGAAGGGGGTATTGTTTTGGTAGGTTTAATAGATATAATGACGTTTTCCACTATACAGATGATCACCAGTGATGGCCAAACGACCGCAAACATGGGTGTTCATACTCCTTCTAGCCGGTGTTTGATCCACCTTGTTATCCGGCGAGAAGGAGCTCACTATTCTTCCTCCGGCAGGATCAGAAGCAGTAAGATCCCGCCGGAGGAAGAATATTTTCACTAGAAGGTAGAGAACCTGGTCTTCTGGTAAAAAACCGACTCTGAAAACCAGAAGTGACGTCAGTGACGTCATATCCAGCAATTGTAACCAGGAACTATGCATTCCAGGTACCGGATGTGATGTCCCAATTCTTTCCTGATTCAGATTTGAATCTGCCCACAAACACAAACGTCGGACTTCTTTAAACGTCTGATCCGCTTGTTCGCGGACGGACCTAGCAGAAGTTCGGCCATCACTTATGATCACTAGAGGTAGAGTTTACAAACCTTGAATCTCACACATAGGATATCATTATGAAAGCTTTAAAAAGCAAATACATAAAAAAGAGTGAAAGTCGCGCCAAACTTCTTTTCAGGTAAAGGTGACGACCATAACTCAGACCATTTCTCCGCACTATAACATACACTATGGTTTCCCTTTAATTAGCTGTGTATAGTCTCGTCTCCATCTTCTGTCTTTTTATAGACCGGCTATCTGTCACCGGTTTATTACGCCTCCGTAAAATTGGAAAATAAGGAAAAGGGTTCTAGAGAGTGAATAGTAATAAAAGCGGAATCTGCTTTACATTTTCATAAGTCAGATGGGATTTCAAAGAGGTTATGTTAGGCGCTTTATTGCTAACAAAATTGGAATTTTATAATGTTGACTGTATTTATGAGCCGCCTATGCGCCGTTTATTTCACAGTATAAACCAGTAACATCGTAAAATTACATGTCGCTTTAACAACTAGTTAAATTACCAAAGGGCAGGAAGATCGTTTGTGAAATAAAATTTTAAAAAAACGATATCTGTAAAAATCTTTTTATTTGTGGTATTTTATGTTAATTTAGTACGCACGAGCGCCTCGATGGCGGATACATTTAGGGGAGTTTATTGAAGGTATTTCTCATTAACATGATATTTGATTACCTTTTCAGTGATGTGCTCTTATTTCATAAAAGAAAAGAAATTCATTATAGATGTGTGTACCATGTACAACGAACCACTCCAACCACTCTAGGCATCCAAAAACAATTCACGGGTTTCACCACTGATGGAAGTTAGTTACTAAGCCACTGTATTTTTCGGACTATAAGACGCACTTTTTCACCACCCATATCGGAGGGGGGGGGGGGGGGGGGGGGGAGTGCCTGCATCTTATGGTCTGAGTGGTCATGCCTCCGGCTTCCCGGCAAGGAGATTAGCCGGGGAGCTGTCAGATGAGAGATGCGGCCACGGCTGGTGTCAGGATCTCCCATCTGAACTGTATCGCTTATGCCAACAGAGCCCTGCTGATATAAACAATGAAGAGAGCCATAGATGATCCACCATCTATCTCTCTCTCCGTGTCTGTGGAAGCTGCAATCACTCTACAGCTTCCACAGGCACAGCCAGAGAGGGAGAGGAGAGATTCTGCAGCTGTTCTTCCTGCAGCCCCCCTCCTCCCAGTCAGTGAGGAAGATGACACTGTACTGTGATTGTACTGCTGCTTGTGACATCTACTGGCTGAATTTGATATTACATTAATTTAATCCATTGCCTTAACCCAATTAAGGTGAAAACGTATTAAATATTTTTTTTCTGGTTTTCTGCTCTAAAAACTGGGTGTGTCTTACAGTCCGAAAAATTCAATGGGGAAATCTATGTGTTAGATCCGTAGGCTCACCTAACTGAGTCTGGAGAGTGGAGTGAAGCCCAGTGGCAAGGACCGCAGGATGCAGCTGGCAGCACGATAGAGCAAAGGCATAGTCAGGTAACAGGCAGTAGGTAAGGGCAGGCGGCAATAAGCATAGTCAGACAGCAGTAAAGGCAGACAGTAGTGAGGGATCAGGCAGTAGAGTAGTCAAGGGCAGTTCCGAGGTCAGCAGCGGTTAATCAGTAATAGCAGAGGAGTAGAGGAGGTGTAGCACGATCAAAGCTCAGAAGCAACAATAATCAGCAAAGGAAGGTAGCAGAGGGTTGGGCTTTATAGGGGAAGTAGCAGATGTCAAGGATCATGGGAATTAGCTAGGCTGGCAAGAACAAGTAAGATCAGGAAGATTCAAGGATGAGTAGTCCAGCGAGGACGGTAGCCTAGTGAGCAGAGCCACCGCCTAAGGTGCAGCCAGTCATGGGTGCAAACCCCAACGCTTTGTGTGTCTTATGGTCCGAATATGTATGCCAGGAGTCTGGAATTTGTTTTATTCCTTTCAGCCAAGCCAAAAGGCCACTGCCAAAAGGGAGATTTTAGCTGTATTTGCACGAGCAGTGCCCATTGCACTACCATTTCATTCTGAGGATTTCTAAGATCTTGGATTCATACTCCATATTGCCTCAGTCTACACGATATGCTGTGCATTCTATACTGTACAATAGTTATACAATAGGGTGATCTTTGTAAACTATAAATGTCCAGTAGGCATTGAACAAGGGCTTTATTGCTAATAGGAATGTTCCTTAATCAAAACGCAGCCACACTGGTAGACTTTCAAGTTGTAGGCTTTCAAGTTGTAACATTAATACTAATGTTTTTATTGAATCATTTTTTTTTAACCAACAAAGCCTTCATTTCAGGTCCTCTAAAAGGAAGAAGCCCTTGAAAGTTTTACATACATATAATGCTGCATTCATGAAGACCTGAAAGGTTTTCTGAGTTTAGCGGCATTTCAAAAACTTCAACAAAGTCTCCTCAGATATAAGAGTGCCGATAAGTGATCACATGCTACCTCTTGAGGAACGAGAGCGCCTGGCGTTAAGAAGGCATCCAAAGCCTGTACACAAGGTCATCTGAAGTTGCACCATGAAAAGGGGTATTATGGAGGCATAAGTACAACGTCAACCCAAAACAACGAGCCAAGGTTATAGAAATATGTAATAGAGGCCAGTAATGTAGCTGCATGCAGGCTGCACTCGAAGTCTTGATGGCAATTTATGCTTGTGGCGCATACAGGCTAAGCATTACATAAAGCACTCACGGCCATTAGGGACATCGTCTTTTACGTGGCTACTTTTATTCTACACTCTTTTATGTGTGATTTATGTCTGCAATTTGATCGGAAGCAAAGCTGAAAAATGGGCTCCTAATTAGTCACGTCTCATGACATCATGCAGTTCCATTGACATCCAATTAACCATTCCTCAACCGTCTACTGCCAAGTCCACCGTGTAGTCATTATTTCATGTTGAAGGCTGACAACAATACAAATTTGCAGTAGGGCTTTCTTCCCCATGGTCCTTGTCTTCTAGCTTCTTCTAGAAGAGATGTCCTCATCATATGGTCCCAATGGGCATCAAAAGGGAGATTGGCTTATATTTTGTGACAACAAAACAAATTGATTCGGCAAAAAGCCGAGTCAGGTGAGGTGGCTACCCCCTGGGGATTTTAATGTGGCAATAGAATAGATATACATGTACATGAGAGTACACCAACATCTTTATTCAAGTGAAGGTTAAAAGGACTCATGTATAATATGGCATCAAAAATTGTCATACAAATCGTGGCTGGACATCAGCTAAAAAGAGAATCTACAAATATACATCAATGATCAATTCTTAGACACTGGGAGTAGATGTTACAATGAGTAATCCCTCTTGGATGACTTCTCTTTGCGCGTTTCAGCCTTGATGATTGGCCTCCTGAGGTGGGAACGAATCCCAAAGAGTGCCACATGTAAGTTAGGTGGTCTCCAGTTGCAAAAAAAAAATCTATACAAAAATAGACAACATGAGTCACAGTACACCACATATTTATCTAGTGCCCCATAGGTATAAAGTAAGTCTATATGGGCCAAACCATAATCCAACAGACTATGGGGATACCAAAAATGTAGGATAAATAACAGCTTGATGTGGGGTTAGCCTCCTAAATTGGGAAAGGGGGAACCCTGAGTCCTTTTAACTCTCACTTGAATAAAGATGTTGGTGTACCTTCAAGTGTCCCAATATCTATTCCTTTGCCACAATAAAATCCCCTGGGGTGCTTTTTGCTGAATCAATTTGTTTTGTTGTCTAAAGGCTGCCATACACACCGTGAGTAGGTCAGACAGACCTACTCCGATATGCACCAGAATGCAAATGTGATGACGTCATCACGTTTGCACCCCAGTGCATTATGGGCCCCCTTCAGTCGGCCGGCACCCTTTGTGTGCCGGCCATACGCTTCAATGAAGACGCCGGTCTTCATTGAAGCTTATGGCATCGGCTTGCATCGGCCAGAGAATATCGGACATGTCCGTTCTCTGGCCGGCCGATCTGTCGCCCCATGTGGGCACATGCCGATAAGCGGCCGATTTTTAACCTGACCGACGGCGCGAGTGCGCACGCCCGTCGGTCAGGTAAAAAATCGGCCGCTTATCGGCATTTGTGTATGCCAGCCTTAAGATAGTTTGGGGATGTGTGGCATCCATTCAGACCTATCTGTGTATTTGGCATTCACCTCTGCCCAATTTTTGTTGTATGCATTTATATTTTGTGACCCCCACTGGGTATTTACTCTTCCTCTCACAACTGTAAACTAATTTAGGGGTGATAGCATCACTAGGAACGGAAGGCTAAATTATCATAAAAATCCAACCCTCAACATGATGTGTTTTGGCCCATTCTGTCCCTACCAAAATGTGTTTTTTGTCTGTGAAGTTCCTTTAAGATGAGGAGCGTCTCCATCCTTTTTTTTACCCATTTTAAAGCAAGTTGCTCCTTGTAAGGGGCACCTTTTAAGCAGGAAACAGTTGATGTTTCTTTATTACTGTCCTCTCCTCCAGGAGGTGGTGCTGATCTCCCAGGAATAGGAAGGACTTAAGGTATTTTTCCACCTGCTGCTTCATCTTTTACTACCTCTCAAAGCTGTCTCAATTCAATCTCATCTCAATTGAGTAAAGGCTTCCGTACACGCGTCGATTTTTTACTTTTTTGACCGATCACCGCGCGCATTCACAAGATCGATCGGCGATCAATCGAGTTCTGCTCACCCTGAACGATTATCCAAACAAAATTGGAATCGACTAAAAATCATATCGGACATTAAACTGACATGTTGGTTTTTTTGGGTCGATTGTTTGGCAATCCACGTATATTGGTGGACCCATAGCTCCCTATGCCGCAGCCTTTCCGATCGATGGATTTTGTGGAATCGGCCATTTTGAAGATCCAAATCGACCACAAATCGTATTCCCAAGGTGGCGTTCCATCGATTCCCAAGAATCATTTGGTGACAAATTGACCCGTGTATGGCTACCTTTAAAGCAGGCCCCTCTGGGAGACCCTTGTTGATGGCCCTTCCTGAAGCTCAGCAAGGATCACATGGTATGGGGGTGAATAATCCTCCCCCATGGTGTAGAGTGTGAGGAACTACCCCTAATAGCTAACCCTGGGGTCAATCCACAGTCCTTTTTGAGTAGCCACTGGGAACTTTCCCCTGTCATCCTAAGAACATCACCCTGTCTCTGGGTTTAGAGACAGTGTAAAGCAAGCCATACACGTGTCGGATTCCATGGCCAATTGATCACTCACCCGATCGATTCCGGCGATTCTGCCGGGAATCGCAGGTGTGATCAATCGGCCAATTAAGAGTATCCATCGCAGCATACCACCTTGTCCAACGGATTCTGGGACGATTCCGTGTCCGATTGTCCACCTCACAAATGGCAACTCCCCCTGATCTGGGCAGAATCAATCTGATGGAACCAACATGTTGGTTCTCTGTCGGATCCGATTCTGGGCCCCTGAACGATCGGACCTGATCGATTGGACAAGGTGGGCTGCATGCGATTCCGGCACGATCGTTTGGCGCGCACGCGCCCGGAATCGATCGTGCCGGAATACAGTGGGAATCCGACACGTGTATGGGGGCCTTAAGACTGTACATATTACATCTATTAAAGTAAAGGATTCCCAGTGAGTGTGGACTAATGAAAAGCAGGGGCCCACGCATAGGCTTTATAGATAAAAGGAACTTGAGTGATAGAGAACCATATCACCTTATCAAGAGAGGGAAATAATGGTTTCTCTTCCCTGTTCCAGCTCTCTCTCTTGTATGGCCCTGTCCTAAGTAGAGATGGTCGAATAAAAAATTCGACCATTTCACCGATTTCGAGTTAATTGCAAAGCCCCTGAACATGGTATCATCACCAAACTTGCTGGAGATGTAGAGAAGGGTTGGGGGTATACTCCAAAAAAGAAAGTATGTCTCTAACACAAATAGTTTTTGCACATATTAAGTTCAAAGTCAAGTAAACATTTCGAAAATCGGAATTTCGACTTTAACTTTGAACTTAATTTATGCAGAAAGTACATGTGCTAAAGCAACACTTCTTTTTTTCAAATGTTCCCACAACCCTTCTCTACATCTTCAGCAAGTTTGGTGATGATACCATGTTCAGGGGCTTTGCAATCAGCTCACAAAGTTAGCAAGTCGAAAAATTCGACCATCTCTAGTCCTAAGGAGCTGCATAGAGATAAAAGCCCACAAGTTCAGCATGGCCTATATCCACCTATCTTGGGTTTGGTATCAGTGAACACTTCAGCACTCCCCAAAGGACACCCACCTCAGAGATAGGACCAGACATCCCATTGTCATTAATCACCTGGAAGATGCCCCTTGGCTTGGCACTCTAGACTCTACAGGGCAGACATTACAATATTCTTGAAGAGATTCCAGGGACAATCTCACAACAAGCAAGAATCTTTCTAAATATTCCTTTTTGTACCTTGTGGCCTCAGGGAGAGGCTTTAGAATAATATGATTCTGTACACATTTAGCTTCTAAAATACTCAAACATTTGATTGATCAGGGTTTTGAATTTAATTGCCTATATATATTCTCTGATTAGATCAAGAAACTCACCGGGTAAGCATTCCCCAGAGAAGAAAATCTATTATTCTGACATCAATAGGCGACAGGCATATTGTCTTCTCCTGGACAGTAAAGGATCATACTGTCATATTGTTCTTCTACTACTATGATCAGGTTATGAATACATACATACATACGGTACCTGCTCAGATATTTACTGCTCACATCTCCAGTGATGCCACATGCATGAGCTCTTCTCTTTACTATATACACCATGAATAGAATAACAGTAAAATAAAAAATAACCCCCTTTTTGGAATACAAATCAAATATATTTAATGCTTTCATTATTTATTTATTACTTGTCTTTTTCATGGTTTTGTCTCATCTACCTTGATCTCCCTTCATTTCCTGTCCTGGAGATGCAAGGAATGAGAAGAATTCTCCAAAAAGTGAGGGGAATGGGTATCTTAAGCTAGCATTATCCTAAAGATTCCTGAGTGTTCGACAGCGAGCGATCATGATTACGTTACCACGCTGGTTACGGTCAGGCAGAGTTGTGCTGGGAAAAGGCGACCCCCCCCTCCATTACATGGAGGTCTATGGTGCCACCTAGCCACGCTCCCTTCACTTCACTGGCGGACTTGGAAGCATCGGTATACACGCCGATGGACAGAATCGCTGGGAGAATCCAGTGGACAGGTAACTTTCTTCTGAGTTAACTCGGGCCAAATGCCCAGGAGGTTAATGGACTACCATGTATACTCAAATATAAGCCAAGTTTTTTAGCCCCAAAAAAATGGGCAGAAAGTGCTCCCCTTGGCTTATACTCGAGTTAGCTAAGGTAGGGGCCACTCACCTCACCTGAATTTCCATGCTGAATGCTTCAGACAGGCAGCTTCCCTCTTCGGTAGATCTTCTGTGATCTCTCTGAGTTCCTGTGAGCTCCGGCTTCCGACTAACAGCTGATTGATATCAACAAACTCCACACTGCCACCTAGTGGCCAGTTATTAGTACAGATACAACACTCCATAGTCTATAATTAAAAAATAAGAATTACCTTGCACAACCCATCCTGTAATAATAATAATCCTGTGTTCTCTTAAATGTATTGATGATGTGGCACTAACATTCACCTGTTTGATTAATTTCCTAGGGGCTATGCTGCTTTCTCTATATTTTCTCATTTAGAAATCTCCAATATCTGACTGCATTTCCTACCCTCGGCTTTTACTCAAGTCAATACGTTTTTCCAGTTTTTGTAGATAAAATTAAGTACCTCGGCTTATACTCGGGTCGGCTTATACTCGAGTATATACAGTAATTATTTTATCGTAGTAATTTTCTCAATAGTTTCACTTTAAATATTGCCCTTTACCAACTTTAGTTAACACAAATTTATGAGTTTGAAATAACTTAGAAGTTTTTCCTGTTAGAACCTCATTCAATGTATTAACAATGTTATAAATGAAAGGCAAAAAAAATCTTAATAACCGCAATAATTGTCAAGCAAAATGGCATGCAAATGAGCTTTTCCAGAAATATATTTGCATAGATTATCGTAATTAAGCTTTGCGTTTTTTTCCTTCCTCCTGTCTTCACGATGATAAGTATTGCTGGGTTATTGCAGTGTCGGTGAGCGCTCTCCGGTGTGGTGACGGGGGTGATATATATACCGCTCGTGCTGCTATTACCGTATATTGTTTATGCATTGTACAATTTCATCCTTTATTTTAACCTACAATTAACTATTAAACACAGAAACGGCAATTAAATCGCATTAGTAACAGATAATGTTTTGTGATCCAAAGCGGCACATCAAAGCGGCACATCTGTCTCGTTCCTTCCTAAACAGATAACGATCTGTCTCATTTACCGGATTAAAGAGCACAGGTGTGATGGGGATTGTGTTATGGTGGTAATCGGCATCGCCGTAGAGAATCTGCCATCAGTTTCAGGATAGAAACGACACACAATGCGCATTGTACTGGTTTATTAACTCCACAGTCACTCACCATGCAATACGACATGCGGGAGGATGCTGGTCGATCTGACCAGGTGGGTGCACCCAATTTGCAGATTGGCTGGAAAGTGCACGGAGGTCTATCGGCCGATCGGAAATCGGAGGGGAATCGGCCAATGTATGTCTTCCTTTAGGCATTCAGTGATGTGCCTAAAGGTTGGTGAGAGGTTGTTACCTCTGTATTTAGTATATACCTCTTAAATAGTTCTTATATAGTTCGCGGCGAACATAGCATGGACACCCCCCCTTATAAAAGATAAAATATTTTACATTTATCCTGTGTCTCCAGTACTAGATAGATAGGGAGAGCTGCTGCTGATTGAGGGATGGCTGAGCTACTTTTCTTTTATACTCCATCCAGTGATCTGTAACTATAGCTAAGGTGTTCTGTTACATGTAGTTCATTATTACTGAGCAACAAAAGTCCTTCTCTGGGGGTGGGGTATGCTGTATTATGCATTGCAGAGAGATCTGATTACATGTGATATGCTGCAGAAGGTTCTGTCCGGTAATTTTTGGCAAAACCTGTAATCTAGATGTGATTTCCGGCCATTAGACCAGAGGGGAACAGCATTTAAAAAATCCCTATTTGGGGGAGAAGTTTAGCCACTGATCCCCCTCTGGCATGACACTGTCCCGGTGGTTGCACCCTTTTATTGGTATTTTGGCTACAAATATGACCTGAAAATTTGAGAAGTTCACCCTCCATTAAAGTCAATGGAGGTTCACTGCGAACGCCGTTTTCTGTTCACGAACAGCTGCAGGTAATGTTCGTCCGTCACTAGTATTCGCCAAAGAAAGTGAAAAGAGCCAACACATTACCATGGGAACAAGAATCATGCTTTATTATATTATTGCTTTCCTTTTTTATCAAATGTGTATTTATTACATCTTATCACCCAACATCCATACGTTCGTACATCGACATTGCATCCAAACTATTAGGTCTAGTATATCCACCTCAAAGAGGTCAGTTTAGAAAGCCATATTAATTTCTCAATGCGTTTCAATGACTGTCGCTTCATCAGTAACTGTCAGGTCTTGAACCTGTGACCAGCAGCATTCCAGGCAATAGCCCTGCCCACTAGGCTGTCTACCCTCCTGGACTTTCCATGCTACCAAATCATCTCCCTTGCTCCAGCCTTGCCTTGCTAATTGCCATGATCTCCTGCACCTGCTACTTCCTCTATTCACATCCAGCCTCCTGCACCAGGTCCTTGCTGTTTATTGTGCTCTGATCTAGCTTCATCTCGTGCATCCTCTCTACTACTACTGAACTCCTGCTGCCGACACTGAACCGCCTACCGACTATTCTTCTGCCTTCTCTGTTTATCTGAACAACTACCGCTACCGACCCGGACTGTCTCACTGTCTCACTTGCTGCCCGCTTCGACTCTGTCTGTTATCCCACTACTATGACTCCTGTGGCCCTTGCCACTGGACTCCACTCCACTTTCCAGCTTGGTGTCCTTCTACTCAGGCGAGCCTGATAGGACACTTACAGGAACGTATGGTTAGGTCTCGGGGAAAAAATGATGGGGAGCACTGCCCATTCAAAGCAATGGGGCTATGATGCACCCACTGCATTGCACAAAGTTTACCGCACCTGATGTCAGGCCGGGCTCATCCATAAAAAAAATGATGCATTTCGTTGACGTGCATGCGGCTGTGTATTGGCCCATTGTTTGCCCACTGGTTTTTAATGGGCACGTAATTCGTTTTTTTATTAGTAATACTTTATTACATTTTTCCATTTAACAATATATTTACATCAAGACAAATAAAATACAAAAAAGAAAAATACATACATACATAAATACGCTTGAAGAGCACAACTCATTAATTTAACATAATGCACTGTTTTAAGTTGATCACTAATATATATTATATTTTATATTTTCCATGACCATAATGAAAGGAGCAAATTTTTTATTAACATGAAATCAATATGTAGTCTATCAAATCTGGCCTTTACGTTTTTAACTTTTCTTTAGTTAGTATACCTCTATGCTTCTCCCATGCTTGTTTATATATACTAACCATTGAACGAACCACCAACCTCTGTAAATTGATTCCAGACATCCACTACTGTGTCATGTGATTGGCCGGATATCCAGATATCAGTCATCATTAGAGATGGTCGAATTGTTTTTCAAAAATTCGACCATTTGGTCGATTTGCAAAGCCTCTGAACACTGTATCATGACCAAACTTGCTGGAGATGTAGAGAAGGGTTGGAGGTATACTACAAAAAAAGTATGGCTCTAACACAAATAGTTTTTGCATAAATTAAGTTCAAAGTCTCGACAAAATTTCGGAATTTTGATTTTGAACTTAATTTTTGCACAAACTATATGTGCTTAAGCAAAACTTTTTTTCCCCAATGTTCCCCCAACCCTTCTCTATATCTCCAGCAATTTTGGTGATGATACCATGTTCACGGGCTTTGCAATAATCTCACAAAGTCAGCTAGTCGAAAAATTTGACTCTCTCTAGTCTCCATCTGGAGTTGATCTGTGCCTGTGATAGTTTCAGGTTTTCTGTACTGCTAGGTGTCTAACGTGATTTGTTTGATCCAGTTCCTGGTCTTAGATTAACTGACTTAGTTTGCTGTACTGCCTGGTATGTTTCTGGATGCCTCTTCTGAGGCTATTTTCTTTATTAGGGTTGCTGCAATGTTGGGGTTCCTTTTAAATGCTATGGAAGAATTTGGGATGAAAGATAGGATACCTCATGCTTTATACTCTATATATTGTTAGTTAGACAATATAAGCCAGATATAATTCGGTCCTTGTCCTTTTTAAATACAATTTAGCATAATAAATATGTGAAAAAAAAAAGAAAAAAGTAACTCAACCACCCAGTATAGTCTGTTAGTGGGACTAATAGCCTTGGGGAGTTACTGTGCCACATAAGAGCCCTGCAGGGATGCACTGACGAAACGTTTCACCCATGGCCCTCTTGCCATGGAAGAGGCAGCTAATCAACAGCCAAATAGCTGTAGAGGTAAATCTATGATATATAATAATACATAATGATACATTATATTATATTCTATGTTAGCACAGAATCCACCCCAGGGGAATCCACCCGAGGGGTGCTAATATAGAATCCTATGTCCACAACCACCTATACAAACTCTTGCTTTGTTTGCTTTTATTGTATTTATTGTTGATTCATTATTCACATATTTATCATCCTCTTTTCTGTTTATGTATGTGACTACATCAATCATCATTGTTCTATATCTGTTTTATGTTGATATCTACTAAACATGATATACTATTTTAATTTTTCCCCCATAATAATGTTTTTGATGCCTGTGGCCTAAAAAGTCCCCTTCCCTCTGGTTAACCCTAAGGAGAAAAATCCGGGTGTTAGTATTTATCTTCACCCTTTTTTGGTTCTTTAAATATATATTTGGGACGTTGGCCACCCGTCTAATGGGGATGTAACCTTTTAATATTATCAATAAATAAATAATATATACAAAATGACTATGGGTGGGATGCTAGTATCACCATCCACAGTTTGGAATTTCCTCTGGAGGCCCAGAGGCTAGGGGACTTTTAAGGCCACAGGTGTATAGGGTAAAAAAATCACGTACAAAATTTTTAAAAATGTCATTTTATTCAAACCATATTTTGTACGTGATTTTTTTACCCTATACACCTGTGGCCTTAAAAGTCCCCTAGCCTCTGGGCCTCCAGAGGAAATTCCAAACTGTGGATGGTGATACTAGCATCCCACCCATAGTCATTTTGTATATATTTACTTTGGGATGTCGGCCACCTTGAATGTGAGATAGAGACTCTCAATATTTCTAAATAAATAATATATTTATGATACATAATCAAGAAACAAAGGTAGATATACTCATTAATTCATTTGTATATGCTTACTGAGCGTGAATAGTCTGAGTAATACAGTTTTCTTTGGAGGTCAACATATGGTGAAAAATCTACAGTATATGTCGAATTTTAAATAATTAATGGTTAGTTTATACAAGATTCTACATGTGTAAAAAAAACACACTTCAGTTAACTGTGTTATGGATTCCTACTTGAGAATGAGAAAGTCCAACATGTAGCATCAGGTCAATGCAGAACTTGTCAATCAAGATAACAAACCAGCAACAAGTCTTCTTGTCCTGACAAAATGGATTTCTGTATCTGTCCAGGCAAAAAGAGAGAATATTCCTGGAGATTTGGTCTTTGATAACTTTGACTTACAAGTTAGAACAGTGGCATGGACCATACTGTGAGCTCTAGTTAACTTTCCCCAGATCACATTAGTTTTAATGAGGCTAACCAACTAGGGTCACAGTGTTCGGTGACCATACACAGCCCGATTCCCGTTGTGGATCCATTGCAATGTGGTGACACAAGAATCTCATGATCACACAACAATCATTGGAGCGGGATCAATTGCTCAAAGTGGGCAGTGTTCGATTGCCAACCGATTGACCGCCGCAAATGTGCATGGGAATCAAATGCAAGGTCAACTCATGTATGGCTGCCTTTATTTTTGCCATTGTATACATGTTGGATGTGGAGCTTTGGCTGATTGCCAGTGGATCTGCTCATAGGGAAAGGATTTAGGGTAGTACAAGCCAAGTAGACCCTATGTTTAGCAATTAGCCCACATTTACCAGGGTGAGTTGCATTTCAGATTATGTAAAACTGCTGGCCCCCAATAGCTCGGGGATTAATGTTTCTGTGGTGAATGAAAGTAGGAGAGAGCGGAGGCTAGTGACTCCTTTACAGTCAACATGCAACTCCCAGTTAGGAAGTGTGCGAGCAGCTTCTGAGCAAAACAGCTTGCAATGGTGCTCATTGGTTCATGCTCGTGACTGAGGCCTGTCTGTTTCTGGACACAGTGGGGTGGACAATGCCCCAGCTTCCTGTGCCAGACGGAAATTGTAGCATCAGAAAAGGAAACCTCCAGATATGCAGTGCGGCCCTGATAGTGGACTGGGGTGTTAAAGAAGTATTGACCTTCTCATCTTATGAGCACCTGGCTCTGGACTAAAAACTGCTGTCACTGCTAAGGCCTAGTTGCACTCACTGTTCTTTCTATTACCCTGTTGGTCCTGTGTTAAGCTTACACACACTTTTTAATCTCTCTGTACAGTTTCCTTTAAGCAAGCTATACATGGGCAGATTCCTCCGTGTGTGTTCCCGCCAATTGTCCGGCGGTCGCTTGGCCGAAAATCTGGTGCGCCCATCTGGCGTGATCGACCAGGAATCTGCCATATGTCAGATCGCATGGTGATCCCTTATGTTGGTAGATTCCTATCAAAACCCATTTCTTTGGATGGGGACGGGAGTCCCCTTCGAAATTAATGTCCGGCACATAAAGCATAAAGGGTGCCAGCAGATCCTCTGAGGGGCAGGTTGCAGCTTGATGACATCATCACAGATACTGGAAGTGACGTCAATGACTTTCTAAAAGTCCGATCCGCCTGTTTACAAACGGACTTGGCCAATGTTCGGCCATCACTACTCTGCAGATATTGTCTTTGTAAGAATTTCTCTGCCCATTTCTGCATCACTGTCTGTATATATATATATATATATATATATATATATATATACTACAGGCTGACCCAACTTTGATTTAATGTCCTTAATACAAGTCACAATGTGGCTCAGTAGTGTGTGGGGCCTCCACGTTTCTGTATGACCTCCCTACAATGCCTGGTCATGCTTCTGATGAGGTGGTGGATGATCTCCTGAGGGATCTCCTCCCACAACTGGACTAAAGCATCCCCCCAACTCCTGGACAGTCTGTGGTGCAACATGGCGTTTGTGCATGGGGCAAAACATGATTCATATATATATGTACTACATTTCCACACAATTTGACACCCACATCACATACTCACATCACGGTATATACACCATGTGTGACATCATGGGTTTCCGGCACCGGGTGACACCATGCCTAGTAACTCCACTGCAGTCAGTTGCATAGGAATTATTGCAAATGTGTCTCAACCGGAAAGTCACAGGGAAGCAGAACGCCTCTGAGAGCTACACATGCCCAATGCACTTACCATAAATAATCCTTGGGAAACGCTAGTTTATTTTATGACTACGTCGCTTTCTCTTGGCTGTTTCCTCTTCAAATGCTTCAAAAATGAGTAAAGAAACTGTTTATTAAATCTATATGCATATATTCACTACATGGGGCAACATTTCACAGTGAGGAATTTTATTTTATTTTTCTCAAATGCATTTGGATAACGTGATACCTATCTCCATCCAAATCAGATTTGTCATCTCCAGTCGCGGAAATCTATAAAAATCTGCTCTGACAATGTAAATCATTCAAAGTAAATGAAATAAACCTCCAGCAGAGGGCAGCCTTGTATACCTGAAGACTCAGCACATCCTTCCCACTCTGTATTCTGAGAGAGGATGCAGCTGCCACAAAATTGGACGGCTTCTATAATAATACACAAAATGGGCAGGTTTTTATTTTTATTTGTTACAGAATATTTAATAAGTCACCTGAGTCAAATTGGTTTGTAATTGTTACATTTTTTTTTTGCTTTTGGATATCACTGCGTAAATTACTAAACAACAAGTTTCATGAGATGAGGGAGGAGGAGGCAGACTCATAGCGGGTACTGAGGCTTGGAGAAGGCAGAGGGCTAGAGTACATGGATCTCATTCATTGTAAAGGGACAAAACATGGAATGGACACGGTTTTCGGGTAATGAGGAAAGTGTTCAGAGCGTGTTTACATTAAAATGAGATCAATAAGATAAATCAAGTCAAAGAAGGGCAACACAAGTCATGGAAAGTCTGAAGGACCAAATAAGCTGCAAGAATTTAATGTAGATGGTCATCAAAAATTCCAGTAAATTTTCACTATCTGAGTTTGTGAGTTAAATGCAAAGCTCCTGAACATTAAAAGATCTTCCTCAACTGGATACTACCCTGTTTCCCTGAAAATAAGGCATCCTCCGAAAATAAGGCACCCTTACATTTTTGCCTCACACTGAACTGTAAGGCATCACCGAAGATACAGTACTGTAACTCTGGACAGGGGGATCAGAGGGGGCAATCAAAATGGCACAGG
>CM070032.1:225587341-225613015 GCA_036250615.1 Ptychadena robeensis
AAATCTAGAATGGCCAATTTGTTAGATGGATACATTTTGTTCGATCTCGAACAAAAAATCATTCAAAAGATCATCGAACATGTTGGTAAATTTTTATCGGTCATAGTAATTCTGAATGTATTTTCATTCAATATCGGGATAAACGAACAAAAAAATCGAATGTTACATTCGATAAATGGACGAGCGATGTTCGACAAAAAAATCTATCAAAAAATCGAATCGGCAGTTGAACGAACAAAAAATCTACACATGTAAACCCACCTTTAGGTGTAGAGTGTGGGTCTTATCCTTAGTACTACGGGACACTCCAGACATGGCTTTGTGGGTGCGAGTATTTATTTTAGAGATCGCTGTCTCTGGATGAAGACTAGATGTAGGTGAGTGGTATATACAGTGGAGGAAATAATTATTTGACCCCTCACTGATTTTGTAAGTTTGTCCAATGACAAAGAAATGAAAAGTCTCAGAACAGTATTATTTCAATGGTAGGTTTATTGTAACAGTGGCAGATAGCACATCAAAAGGAAAATCGAAAAAATAACTTTAAATAAAAGATAGCAACTGATTTGCATTTCATTGAGTGAAATAAGTATCTGAACCCCTACCAACCATTAAGAGTTCTGGCTCCCACAGAGTGGTTAGACACTTCTACTCAATTAGTCACCCTCATTAAGGACACCAGTCTTAACTAGTCACCTGTATAAAAGACACCTGTCCACAGAATCAATCAATCAATCAAGCAGACTCCAAACTCTCCAACATGGGAAAGACCAAAGAGCTGTCCAAGGATAAAGGATAAAATGTGTGCAAACTTGGTCATCAATTACAAGAAACGTTTGACCTTTGTGCTTGCAAACAAGGGTTTTTCCACCAAGTATTAAGTCTTTTTTTGTTAGAGGGTTCAAATACTTATTTCACTCAATGAAATGCTGCTGTGATGTGCTATCTGCCACTGTTACAATAAACCTACCATTGAAATGATACTGTTCTGAGACTTTTCATTTCTTTGGACAAACTTACAAAATCAGTGAGGGGTCAAATAATTATTTCCTCCACTGTAAGTGCTTATTCTTCGATTTCTTTTTTTCTTTGAGTTTACATTTGTTTTAAAGGAGTAGAGCTGTGGGAATGACCCAGCAGGCACACTTATTATAGGCTGCCTGCAGGAGACTACTGGAGGGGGCGGATACAAGACCAGTCACCCTATTCAAGTAGAGAGAGCACCAATGACTACTCCATATTACAGAAAGTGTTCGTTGGACTGAGATGACTAGTGTAAGCAATAGCCAGACCCAACCTTAAAGGTTGGAGGAGAAGGTAGACATAGACTGGGTAGTCCAACCTTTTACCTGTGCATTTGGAAACACATCAGCCAGACCTAGTTAACTACAGAATAGTGAATTGTAACCTGGCATGTTAGACATTCATGGTACCATAGGCTCTTTAGTAGGTTGGCTTGTTGATAATGCAACCTGCTTAATAGAATAACCGATCACTAGAATGACCAAGGCACCCACTTATTCCACGCACATAGCCAGTTCTAAAAAGATGTCTTTGTGGTAGCTTCAAAGGGTCTATACTTCGAAGGTATCTTTTGGATCCAGCATGAATATACAAAAACAGCAGGAAAAGGTTCTTGTTAATGACTTGACCTTCATGGAATTCGGCTTTAAATTATACTGAATATATAAGGAATAAGAAAAGCAGGACCAGGACTGGCAGATCAGCTGACAGATTGGGTGATATTCATGGACGTTCGCTGGCAAGGATCACCCCCATCTGCCAGGTTTGTGGTTCTCAGAGGACTGGGCTCTAGAAGGAACATTGCTGCTCCGTAAATTAGTGACCCAAAAGGAAGTGCGTATTTCATAGACTCACTTCTCTGTTTTCAAGCCAATCCATTAACAAACATCTCCTGTTCTGCTCTTGATTTAATGGTTGTTATATATTGTCCAATGCTGGATGAAAGCTCTGATGGTCTGTTACTATGGATGCTGTCCTCCTGTCTTACAAAAAGAGACTCTTAATTCTCTAAAACAAGCAGTTCATAAGCAATGTCATCTTATTATTTTTAGATTGGTTATTAATTATGAACCATAGGAGCAGGTCTCTTCTATCCATGGCTGGTGCCAGAGCTCAAACATGCCTGCGGCACACATCTGCCTTCCTCCGGGAACACCACGGACATTCTCTACAAGTGTTTGGCTCCTCTGCCAAGTCTAGGTTGATGCCTCGGCTATCATTCTGATGGGACAAAACTGTTCCTGGGGCAGCTTGTCCCTAGGTAAACCAATTCCATGATTAACACTACACATTTCTTTGATTGGATGGAAAACACAATAGTGTAAAAAAGTTAGAGAAATGTTGATAAGTTGGCTGAAAAATAAGTTAGGCAAGCTGTGACTCTTCCTTTAGTAAAATGAACTCTTCTGTTGCTAAGTAATTAACATAATACTGTAAGTACATACTCCACTGGCGATTCTGCGATATCCTTGGCAACCCCAGGGATCAAGGGAAGTTACGGGGAGCCTCCACAGCAGGAAGAATGTGCAAAATACAACATGACTGTCCATTCAAATGGCATCCCCGGTGTTCCTGTACACAGTACAGCCCAGTACAGGACCCTGCTGCCTTGTTGTGGGCTGGACATGCTCAGTTTAAATTTCCTGCATCCCAATCGGCTCAATTGTTTACAAATCCTATAGTGCCAGGTGCTACAATGTGATTGGTGATTTACCCATTAGTGTGGATAATCCTTTTTTTTTTTACAAATTTCCTTTTTTTCCATCACTAGTGTTGAGCAGCATATGGTATTTTTGCGCAATTATACGCAACGATTCAAGATGCAGCTTTACAAACTTGGCCACAGCCTGAAAATAAAAAATATCAAACAAATGGTTGGGGAGCCCAGACAGTGGCACCAAAAAAATTTTCCATGAGTCTCCCCCTGGTCAAGGTGCCCTCCACCTAAGCCTCTAGCCAGGGTGCAGGCACTACAAGACCTATGCCTGCCTTGACTTTCGATTGTCCCTGACATTTATAATCAGTACTTGGCTGGGGAGGCAGAGTTGGCGCATAGAACACATGAGCAACTGAGGCTGAATAGTCTTTCGGCCACAGGTGGTGGAACATTTGCAATATAAGACGCACTTTTGGGGCTAATAAAGTGAAAAATACGGTAGATCTTCATTTGGCAACCATAAAGCATATATACGGATATTCTACTTGAACAATATTTAAACTGTTATTCAGATTTTGTATTCCTTCCTCAGTCTCAGTCTAAGGCTATGTTTCCACATATGTAAGTCAAACAAAGGGATATTGACGCAGTCCATTAAATTCAATGATCCCGTTCCCACATGCGTTGATGTGATGCATTGTGCTCCCTTGCGTTAATTAGAGATGGTCGAATTTTTCGACTTGCTAAATTTGTGAGGTGATTGCAAAGCCTCTGAACATGGTATCATCACTAAAATTGCTGGAGATGTAGAGAAGGGCTGTGGGAACATTTGAAAAAAAAAAAGTCGAAATTCCGATTTTCAAAATTTTTACTTGACTTTGTGTTAGAGACATACTTCTCTTTTGTAATATACCCCCAACCCTTCTCTACATTTCCAACAAGTTTGGTGATGATACCATGTTCAGGGGCTTTGCAATTAACTCGAAATTGGTGAAATGGTCGAATGTTGAAAAAAAAAATTGACATTGAGATGTTTTAGGGACCCTTATTGATCTATCATAGATGTTCAAATGCATTGATTCTGTTGCCAGAAGACGGGTATTCATTGGTAATGGACTGTTTACCCTGGAAAAAAAAAACAGTCTTTTTGCCAACATTACTTCCCGGGACCACAAGCGACCTCACTTCCTGGCACAGTTTTCAAATGAGAAGAAGAAGGGTACGAAACTTTCTCTGTCTGTAACGCATGCCTTAAAGGATGCCATAATGGATACATATGGATGTCCTAACTAGTGTTGAGCTTGAATATCGAATTGTGAATATATTCAATGAATATTGGCTATTCTAGAATTTGCTAATTTTGTAACTATGGCGGCAGATATTTGCAATTTTGAATATTCGAGATATTGTGCATTGGGAAGCTTATGGCCATGGATTGTGTGGATTCCCAATGTGAAAATAAATACCACATTTGACCAATCATTTTGAAGGTAATACAGTTTTTCTAATATTTACCTAATATACCTAATATAATATGTATTATCAATTATAATTGTGAATATATTTTAGCAATACACGTGCATACCCTCGAATTGCGAATGTTCATGAATATTGAATATTGGTAGAGTTATTCAGAAAATATCGCAAATTCGAATATTTCCTATGTCGCTCATCACTAGTGATGGGTGAACATGTTCGCTTTTCTTCCCCTGCCCTGTTCACCAGCAGGAGTCCGGGTAGAGAAATTGGAAAGAAAACCCGGCTTATACCAAAAGTGGCGTCAGTAGTGATGGCTGAACTGTCCGCAAGGCCGCGAAAATAACATGTTCACTTTTCTTCCCTGGGTGAACAGTACAGGTTTTTGACCCTCCCTGTTCACCGGCGGGAAGAAGGTGACTGTTCTTCCGGGTCAGGAGCAGCACAATCCGGCCAGTGGAAGAATTCTTTGACCAGAGCCTGCAGAGAGAAGCCAGTCTCTCGTCAAAGAAAACCGGCCTAAACCGGAAGTGGCGTCAGTGACGTCGCATCCAGATAGAGAAACTGGGAACTGTGCATTCCAGGTACTGGAAGTGACATCAGTGATGTCAACTTCCATTTTTTTTTTAATACAAATTCTTGAAGTGGACATCAAGGGCATCAAATCTGATCCATCTGTTCACAGACGGACCAAGCTGAAGTTCAGCCGTCAGTGATGTCACGTCCGGATATCTAAACTGTGCATTCCAGGTACCGGAAGTGACGTCAATGACAGGTGGGGAATTTTAATCTTCCGCGAACAGGCGGACGCCTGACTTTTTTAAAAGTCTGATCCGCCTGTTTCACTACACATCACTACACATCACTACACATCACTAGTCCTAACGCATCAGAGATGCGTTAAATGGAGGAACCATGGCAGACTGACAAAGGCAGTGGAAATATAGCCTAACATTTAAAAGGCTTTGCTTGTTGGACATTTGCTATGCCATTTTACATTAAAGAGACTAATGGTTAAGAATGGTGTCGAACAGCGATGCCACTTTCTTTATTTAAATTAATTACGCGTAACTAAACTAGATTTTCAACTTTTCCCAAATCCCAGCGTCAGTAGATTGCCGACAGAGATTAAAAGTCGCATGACCGTCGGAAAATTGATCACTGTTTTGCTGAACCGATATTGCTCTGCTTCAGTCCATGAAACACTTTCCTCTTCCTAATTGTCAGACTCATTTTCTTCTGATCCTCCCAAAGATAAACGGATAGCCATAACCCATCTGGCGATGACAAAGAAACCAGACAAAAAGTCAGATAGAATCGAGTTCTTTTTACGTTTCCGTGCGGCGGATGGAAACGCACGTGTCCTCTGTAACAAGGCCTTTATTCCTGAGAAATTGGACGACCCAAAAGAAGACGAGAATGTTTCAAATTGCCTTCTGATTGAATTTTTAAACATTATCTGGAATACCTTAAGGCGCAATGCTCGGTAATGTAGTTACAACAAGCTTATTGAAGCCTTTGCCAAATAGTTTTCAGGATCCAGAAATCAGATTAATTAGATTTTAATTGGGTTTTAAGGCTTAGCTGGGTAAGGAGATAAGGTGGAATTAACCGCAGACGTATCAATATAATGAAAGCCCGGTCGGCCAATGTTGCCGCAGTTAAGAGTTTCCGCAGCCTGTTGCGGGTTGGAATAAAATGCGTAAAAGAAATCACAAAAGATTGACAGTGATCGTTCCAATGAACAGCTGTATTGGCAGTAATCACATTACCGGCAGCGGTATAATCCGACCATCACAACCACTATGTAGCGGTAACTGGATTCTAAGATGATGTTAGGGAAGGCATAAAACTGAGTTTAACCGGCCTTCATAAAGCTTAAACTGTGCAAAAGGCGAAAATCATTGATACTATTTCCGTATCCCGGGCTTCTAAACTTTCACTGGGAAAAGAAAACACCGGTTTTTATAGAGGGAATTTTAATTTTTACTGCAGACGTGACTGTCCTCCTAACTGCCTCATTTTGTCTTCTCGTAGACGTAGGAATGGACAAGCTGAAATGATTTAAATTTAAATATGGTTATAAAATGCAGAAGCCACTGTAGCTTAGTCATCGTCTGTGAAAGATACAGGGAGTGCAGAATTATTAGGCAAATGAGTATTTTGACCACATCATCCTCTTTATGCATGTTGTCTTACTCCAAGCTGTATAGGCTCGAAAGCCTACTACCAATTAAGCATATTAGGTGATGTGCATCTCTGTAATGAGAAGGGGTGTGGTCTAATGACATCAACACCCTATATTAGGTGTGCATAATTATTAGGCAACTTGCTTTCCTTTGGCAAAATGGGTCAAAAGAAGGACTTGACAGGCTTAGAAAAGTCAAAATAGTGAGATATCTTGCAGAGGGATGCAGCACATAATCGGAAAAACCGGATGTGAGGTCAGTGACGTCACATCCGGACCCTGGAACGCATAGTTCCTGGTTAAGGGAGCCGGATGTGACGTCACTGACGTCACTTCCTGTCCCCGAGCCAGTTTTTCACTAGGAGACCGGCTTCATGCCCCCGGTCTTCTAGTGAAAAGATTCTTCCTCCGGCACGATCTTGCAGGTTCTGATCCTGCCGGAGGAAGAATAGAGATCTTCTTCTTGCCGGCGAACGGGGCGGGTCAAACACCCGTACTGCACTCCGGCGAGAAGGAGGGTGAACATCCATGTTCGCCGCCGAACTGTCTGCCTTGCAGGCAGTTTGGCCATCACTAAGGCTCAGCAACAAAGACAAAATGGGGTCCTAAGGATGGTAACAGCTTTGTCGCCCCCCCCCCCCTCCACTATACATTGATGATCAATATATATGGGTATGATGGCCTCTGCGACTGAACACAGGTAGACTTGATGGTTTAGAAAGTCCCTCATGTTACATGGTTTTGGTAAAACAAAAGGAGATCTAAAGATAATCTGACAGAGAAATCTTAAGGTGTATATGGGATCCTAAGTGATATCTAAGTATGGCCACAGAGGGCTGATATCCTGTAAGCGGAGGATGCTGGATTGCAGTCTGTAGACACCAGCAGTAGCCCCAATAACGTTCTGGTCTGCACTACATGGTCTGGGACTCTGGCACTGATAGACCTCTAGATAGTCAGCGGCTCCTCGTATCTGGGGCTTACAAAAATAGTGCTTGCTATTGAACTCCCTGGCTTCTTTGTGCCAGACTAGATTATTGTGGGTCACTGATCTCAGAGCAGGAAACATGCCCAGCTACTCCTACTCCATTAAAACAACACCCCTGAGCAACTTTCTTGGGGCAGAACCTTCCCTTATATACTCCATTTGACCAAAGGGATCATGGTCTGGAGTCTTTAAGGAGAGAGTACCCCTAGCTCCCCTGCAGGTGCAGGTACAGTGTTACACTACACTGTCTCATCATGTTGGTCCGCCCTGAGCTGGCTCAGCAAGGACGGGGCTGACATTAATTACGGGCAGGCCCCTGAGGGATTATAGGAAAGATCCTCAAAGGGGACTACACCAAAATTTATAATAAAGGTTGACTCGCCATACACTACATACCATCACCAAAGTTGCTGTTGGGGGTATATTGCAAAAATAAAAGTATTGTTCTAGCACATATAGTTTATGTATAAGGTAAGTTTTGCAATTTACTTACTAAGTCATCTAGTTTAAATCTCAAAAACTAATTTGACCATCTCCACTCCTAATGGATTGCCCCACCTTCTTCAATGCCAAAGCTTATCATGAGCAGCTTGAATTTGCATCTGCTTCTAAGGATTCCTTGTGATATTTTTATGCCCTAGAGGGTAATAATGAGGATTCAAGCAATTAGGACCACTTACTATCACACTGGGGGATTTTTCAAGTAGTTTAATCTCCTTGAAAGCTAATCTTATTTATACTTCTACTATTGCCCATGGCAGGAATACAATGTGCTGCTCTGGTAACTCGGGATTTGGATGGTGGTCTGACTCTTCAAAGTCAAGCAGATATCTTCCCACCTGTAGGGATGGTATTTGCCTGTTTATGGCCACAGTTAATGTGAACGTTAAAGACCAATAAAAAAGGCTGCTCTAAGAAATGGGTTTAAGTAAAATAAATGGTATATTCAGGAACTTTATGTTTGCAGTAGATTCAGGTCTATTGAGGCCCACCTGCTAAGTAGCTGAAAAGATTAACCAGCAGTACCCTTATTCATGTCTATGGCTTTAATCATGGGTGATCGTCTGCCATTACCTGCAGCCCATGATCCAAAACGCGGTGACCCACACGGGCCACACCCCCGATCCGGGCGAACGCACATGTGGGGATGACCCCATTCAAAAGCATGGGCGCAATCACTGCACCATGATTAAAACCGCAGGTGATCAGGGGTGATAGCCTAAGTGAAAACAAGGCCTTAAAGACAATGCAGTTTCAAGGGCAATTATTAGACACATTCATTGAAGCTGGACAAATATGGTTCGATATTTCCATTCCATTGACTTAACCTCCCTAGCGCTCTGCTGAGGTCCAGATTACTGTACCAAAAGTGTACCATAGACATAAATTGATTTTTTTATGTTGTACGCCTGTAAAATCTGTCCGTACAAGGGTCTAGTAGACATTCTGAATATAATAATGTTTGAAACAAACAATTATGTTAAAAAAAATGATATATATAATAAAAGGTATTATTTGAATGATAAAATCTCTAAAATACTTATTTTGTATGAAATATTTCAAAACAGTATGTATTCATATTTATAATTTTTTTCAGTTATCACTGTATCCAATACAATGCCCTTTGGCACTCTGTCCCCTGGTGTGATGAACACACCAGGGGAGAAAGGGTTAACTGCAAAGAAATCACACTGGTTAACTGCATGGAAATCACACTGGGAACTCTATAGAAGACTGTTCTGGTGTGATTTCCATTTGAATCTCCTGCGCCCCCCCACCTGATGTGACATCATCTGGGGGGAGGGTTCCGTTCTCCTTCTCCAGCTTCTCCTTCAGATCGGAGCCCCGTAGCAGCACAGAATAGTAAATCTGCGCTGCCGGGGCTCTGATCTTCTGACCTGACAGCTCCATCGTGTCCATTGCTATACTGACAAGTCAGTGCTAGACGAGATGGAGCCATCAGGAACGGCAGGGGGTTATAACTAAACATTTTTAAGTCGTTCATGAAAATCGATTACTGAACACTTAGTTCGATCAACCAAAAGTTATCAATAGATACCAAAGTTATTCTGTCCTTATCTCGAAGATTTCCCCAAATTCCATCAGTGATATATGATCTATCTATTCCATATCTATCTATCTATCTATCTATCTATCTATCTATCTATCTATCTATCTATCTATCTATCTATCTATCTATCTATCTATCTATCTATCTATCTATCTATCTATCTATCTATCTATCTAAAAATAAAGAAGGGAAATCTCCACAACATTTGCAACCCCTCTACCCATTTTCTGGTGACTACATTGACATTTTGAATTTCCCCCACTTTCTCTTGCAGTGACAATGGGTCCCTCACCAGAACATCTGTAGAGTCTTCAGAGGACCAGGCAAAGGTCCTAACCCTTCTCCACTCTACCCTTAACTTTTGACTAAGTTCAAAATATACAGTGTCAAGTTAGACTCCTTAATATCTTTAGATCGTAAACACACTCTCTGATTTGCTGAAGGTGTACCACCATAAATGACTTTGACCTGCGTGATGGCAGCCTATTCTCCCGTTTGGATTTGCCACGCTTATTAAATTTTCAGCGTTAAGCCTATACAAATGGAGGGTCTTCAGCAGGCAGCCATTTGTAGATGTAGCAGACAATAAAACGTGAAGGCTCATTAGCTTGGAATGACCCAGCTGTGTTTTTATGCATAGGGGTCATTTCTTTACTAATGAGCCACTAAGCCAGATGGCTAACCCCACACAAGTCTGGCTCCATTAGCGTGATTTAGATCCTTAGGCAAATTACTTTTCTTTATGCTCCGAAGTCAGCTCATGGCCTTGCTAAGGGATAGCTCTATCAGTCGAGGACAAAGCTTGTCCACCCTTCCCCAACATCCTTCCTAATGCCTTCGGAGCACTCACGTTCGTTAAATATGAGCCTCGGAGTCTAGGCGCTTCGTGAGGCTGCTCTCCCGTAGCATTTAATGTAAATATTATATCAGGAAGGGATGCGGTGAAGAGTTGCAGCCATCTAATCGTTTTTTAATTGTTCTGCGTTAAATCCTTTTTAAGAAATCAAAATTCTGTGAAAACCCTAAAATCTCAGCCTTGTGATAAACATAATCAAGTAAATTACAACATAATAAATAATTTTTAAAATCTAATAATTTTATGAAACAATTACCTGGTAATTCATCTATAAAGGTTGTTTTGTGAGGACTTTTTATATTCAAGAACTCAATATAAAAAGAATATAACCCCCACCCTACAGAATGAGTATAGAGATCTCCTGGTCCTTTTATCCATTCCTAATTATTTTATTAACTGATTAAATGTAATTTTTTTTATTTCATTAATGTATTTTAAATACATTAATTAAATAAAATAAAAAAAATCTATTAAATGTAATCAGTTAATAAAATAATTGCATAAAATAAAAGGACAAACCATTCATTTACCATTTTTTTTTAATAGCCTTATTATATGTAACCTCCCTAGTGCTCAGCCCATACCGCGCCTTTGGTTTTCCTGCCCTCCCTCCTCCCCTGTACACATCGCTGACATCATTGATATAGGCTGGGAGACCGTAGCTCCTCCATTCATATGAAGGTCTATGGTGCCGCCCCCCCCCCTTCTACTTCGGCATCACCGTTGAGTCAATCGGAGGATGTGGGAGGGATAAATAATTGCCTCTGCTTTCTGGAGCACGTGTTAGTTTTAACAATCCTTGCTCAGACAGAGTTTGTTTTGCGAACAAACTGGGTCCATCTCAAATGCAAGGGGGGTTATTAGCCTTATTATATGTATTTAGGACCAGGAGACCTCTATACACACTCCATTCCATTTTTATATGTAGTTATTTGTTTATTTATTACATATCTACATGTTTTTGACTTTAACCTCCCTAGTGCATTGCTGAGTTATTTGCAAGGCCCCTGAACATGCTATCATCACCAAACTTGCTGGAGATGTAGAGAAGGGTTGGGGGTATACTACAAAAAAAGTGTGTCTCTAACACAAATAGTTTTTTCACAAATTAAGTTTAAAGTCAATTTAAAATTTCGAAATTTGACCATCTCTATTGCTGCGGTACAGATTTCTGTACCAAAAGACCGTAGACTTCAATGGAAAAAGTTTTTTGCATTGTAAGCCTGTAACTTCCCAAGTCTGTCCATACAGGAATCTGGTAGACATGAATATAATAACATGTTCAGATGCTTTGTGAAAAACTCATAAAATCAGTTAATAATTATTTAAAAAGAAACTGTATCAGGTGAAGTAGCACTGCAACCACTAGATGGTGCTGCAGATGTGCCAGGTTACATAGGACAGCATTGTTATACATTGAAGCCAATGTATTACATTCAGTTCTGTACACTTGGTGTTCCCGCCCCCAGAACAGAAGCAGGAAGAAGACAGCTGTAGGAGGACATGGAAACACCAGATCATTTAGTAAGGTGAGTATTTTACATATGGAATCACATTGAATAGTATTTTCAATGCAGAAAACACTATTCAATATGATTTTTATTTAAAACTCCTGCCGGCACCCGATGTGATGTAATCACATGGGGGGGGGACAAGTAATATCGGTTCTCCTGCAGCTGCCTCTTCATTAGAACGCAGCCACAGGGATCAGTGAGTTTGCGCTCCTGTGGCTCCGATCTCTGCCTGACGAACCCAGCTCGTCCTGTGCAGTTCTAACAGGTCAGAGCTGGACGAGCTGGGACCTTCAGGAACAGCAGGGGGGTTACTATCAAATTTTTTAGAGGTGATCGAAATCCCACAGCTGAATTCCATTTCGGTCAGGGGAGGTCAAAGTTTCGATGAAACCAATTTAGAGGAATTTGACAATCTCTATTTCTTTACGTAGGGCTCTCCCTGCCTTTCAGCTGTTCTATCATGTTGACACATATGCAAGATAAATTACAGATTTGTGGGCTCAGGAGGTCTTCTTTGTGCTAAGGACACATTCCACATGAGTCAGGCCAAGCAAAATAGAGAAGATCTTCTTAATTATTGTGTCGGTGAAATTAAAAAAAAACTGTCCAGTAGTGATGGCCGAACTGTCCGCAAGGCCTATACACTCAGCAATTTGGAGAACTATTTATTTCCTTTGACTAATAAATCTATATGGGGTTCACAACTGTTTGGCACAATAGTTTTGGAACCAACAGCCATAACAACCATTTCTTCAGTGAAGCGGTTCGCAGTAGCCTGGTAAACACATTAAATGGAGCCAAGAGCGCCACCTTCTGGAAGCATGAGACTGCACAATTTTTGTATGTAATATTTTATATTCGTGTGTCCGAAAATTTTTAAACTGTTTCTAAAAGTCTTATTTTTTCAATCCTGACTATAATAAATCAGGACAGTACACACAAGAACACAGTTCCTTTAATACCACAATGATAAGGTAATAAAATAGATGAGGTAATTTCTTTTCATTTGGCCATGTTGTCAATAAATCACATTTCGTTCACATATCTGTGTCTGAATTCCTTGAACAATTTACCCCTTTCTGACTCCAGTGAAGGAAAAAAAAAACAACACAAGGAAAACAAAAAAAAAACTGCAGAGAAGAGATTTATTAATATGTTAAATCATTAGGAATTGCAATTATTGGGTGTAATTTATAGGCCTGACATTAAACAAGCAGCATTGATTTTAACTTGATTTATTTTCACCCTGGAAAATTGGGGTCATGGAAACATTGAGATGTTCATTATTATTATGTGTGTGTATGTATTTATATAGAAAGGAGAGACTGTACAGACATAGATGCATGCACACCAGCCCAATGTACAATGCAATAGTATAATGTAAAAATAGATGGTGATATACGATAGGATGATACTACCAAAACCTTCACAGAAATAACCATGCATATTCTACATTTCTCTAATAAAATTTAAATAAACTAATTTTTTTTAAAGCTAAACTATAGGAAAAAGCTGAAAATCAAGTGTAATATATATATATTGTGGAGGACCCCAGGGATGGGTCCTGGACGGCAGATTTGTCTCCCCATATTATGGATTGTGGTCCTCAGTGTATTCCGGGTAAGGAGTCCGGGCATAGACAGGGGTAACCGGGGGTTGCCACTTGTAAGGTTTTTAGGGTTCCGGACTCCTCCGAGTGGGAGTGAAGAAACTGGGTGGGCCTTCCCACTCTACCCAGCATACACTCCGGGATTTGTTGCCAACTTGCAGGCAGACAGGAACTCTGTCTGAAAAAGGCTCAGGTGATCAGAGAGGGTGTGGACTGTGGGAGTAGTGGCCAGGTGGGGAGCCTGTGTGAAGTCCAACACTTAGAAGACTGCTCCTGTGGAAAGCCTAGGAGGGCTGGCAGGACCTTTTGAAAATACAGGCAGACTGAGCAGCAGTGGTGAGCTGCAAAGTCTTAAAAAGTACCCATGTATGGTTGTATAATGTACTGCAAGTTTGGATTAATGTTTGCTTTTTGGTGAAAATAAACCGTAGTTTTGTTTATCGCCCGGCTGTACGGGTGACCCTTTCCCCCTGAACTTTACAATATATATATAGTGTACAGGACACCAGGGATAGGTCCTGAATGGCATATATATGTGTCACCCATTTTTGGGCTGGGTTTCACCTTTAAGGTAACCCCTAGGATGCTGGAGAGGTTTGGTTTTGGCTTCACATATAATGAGGTCAAGGTGATCTCATCAGGAGAAGACCCATGGTCTGGTGGACAAACGTTTGTGGAAAGACAAGCTGAATTGCTTCCCCTGTAGAATACACCGACTGTTATTCTGGGGCCCATATACAAGACATCGTAAACTGCGTCTTTGATTTTTGGGGTTCTAAAAGCCATTAAAACACAACCAGATTTGTGGGGAACAGAACTCACGCCAAATGAAGACAAGGTCTACTGTTATTGAAACGTTCCAATGAGGCATTTTTCATTTTCCAAAACACAAACAGTGAAATGTAATAATAGGCCTAATTTTCCTAATTGCTTCCCCAGTAGAATACAGACTGTTATTCTGGGGCCCATATACAAGACATCGTAAACTCCCTCTTTGATTTTTGAGGTTCTAAAAGCCATTAAGCCTCATTATTGTTGTTTTTGGTTCGCTTAATAAAGCATTGTTGGGAAACTTTGTTGGACTCCGGTGTGTGGTGACTGTGAACCCCCAGACCCCCCCAAGTTCAAAATATAAATATATATATATTTATATATTAGGGCATTTATGACTAAAGCTTTTATAAAGTCAAGTCATCGGACACTAACGTTGTAGTCGAATCAACTACTGTATTTTCCGGCGTATAAGGCGACAGGGCGTATAAGACAACCCCCAACTCTTGCCTCTTCAATACAGCACATCCCCCGCTGTATGCGGGGACTGTATGACGGCAAGGGAGGTGCTGTACAGAACTCTGCCACTTAGAGCCAGAGCCAAGACTCAGCTCTCCGTGTCTCTAGCAGAGAGGTGAGTCTTGAAGACACAGAGCACTGAGTAAGAGCCGACTAATCCAAGCTGACTAAACCAAGTCTCCAAGACTCACCTCTCTGCTAGAGACATGGAGAGCTGAGTCTTGGTGACAGGGAGAGCTTAACGGTCCAAGCAGCCTGTGAGTGGCAAAGCTCCGTACAGCACATCCCCGCCCCCAGCTCTCTGTGTCTCTAGCGGAGAGGTGAGTCTTGGAGACACGGAGAGCCAAGTTTTGGAGAAAGGCAGAGCTGACCAATCCAAGCAGGCTCTGCCTCTAAGTGGCAGAGTTCCATACTGTCATACAGTCCCCGCATACAGCGGGGATGTGCTGTACGGAACTCTGCCGTGGTCAGTACCCAGCATATAAGACGACCCCCCACTTATGTGAAGATTTCTATGGGTTAAAAAGTCGTCTTATACGCCGGAATATACGGCAGTCATGATGATGATAACAGATCACAGACACAGTTCCGTGCCCGTATCACATTGTATTCTGCACTGTACTGTATCGTCATCAATGACGATGATGACGTGGGCTGGGAAACCAACACCGCCTCCATGACATGAAGGTCTTCGGCATCACAAATGATTGGTCCGCCGAGGTTCAGAATCACTTCAGAGTTGCCGAGCATAGGTGAATATGCCCAATTTGTCGACTAGTTATATATTCAAATATAAACTGACCTGAATATTTATCAACAGCAACTGAAAAGCTATTTGACTCAAGTACAGTGCACTCATGACTTTGGCACGGGCACAATATGCTCCGCCGCGATTTCCTGCTCAGCTGGAGGATGTAAACAAAAGTCCGGCGTCACTGGAGACGCCAGACTTCTGTTGTAAGAAAGCGACGCCCCTCCAGTTTGATGGAGGTCTATGGCGCCGCCTACCCCCGCCCCCTTCGCGTCACCGGTGACGCGATCGGGGGCGGACCCGGAAGCAGAAAGGCGGCGAGACCTAGAGCGTAGCTCTAGTTAACTGGGGCTGAGTTTCATGATGCATGAAACTCAGCCCGAGTTAACTCGGGCTAGACGCTCAGAAGGTTAAGAACTTAATTCGTTCCAAGAGGTTGTTTGTAAGTCAATAAGTGCAAGAAAGCACATACAGCAAATAAAGTTATACCGAGCCTACCAAAAATAACACTTTTTTCTGCTCTATTGTTATCTTGATATTATTAGTATTCTAATCTCTCTTTTTTTCCATCTGTCCTACCTTACTTGGGGCCATGATGCACTGACCGTCCTCCGCACAGAGGGAAATTCCCAAACACCTATGGGGATCTTACTTACACCCCAGTGTATGCTCATATATCTAGGCTCAGATGCAAGTTTCTGGACACCTCTGGGGTCCTTGGGTGCAACCCCCAGGCAATAGTCTATGCTTTAAAGCATCATTAATTCTTTCTTTCACAGGAGGGCGCCTGAAAAGCTCAAATAAATCCCAGGTCATAAATCGAAACTTTGGTCGTATGTAGAAATTAAAATTTTTTAATAAAACCTTAATGATTAAAAAAAAAAAAAAGAAATTACAATTTTGATTGTATTGTGAGTTGGTCATATCTTGAGGGTCCACTGTATAAACGTAAGGAAATGCAGTGCCATGTCTCCTTGCTCCACTCCAGTAATAATGGACTGACACATACAAGTACCAGGTATCATTTTTAGAACAACGACCACGGAATCCAGAGGATTTGCTTTTTGGAGCGCGGTTTCAGGGTGCTTGTCTGGAGGGACCCTGGCACCTGACACTGGCATTTTACTCGAGTATAGGCCAGGGTGACTTTTTCAGAACATAAAATTCCTACATTTGACTGATTTTATTGCTACCACAATGCATCTAATTCTATTCCAGAAACGCATACACACAGATGTGTCACGGTTGTGTTGCAGCATCAGCATGGCACACTGTGTTGACATGAGTTTATACGCATTAACACATTCAATTAAGAAGCATTGGTGTGCCAAATACTTTCCTAACACTTTTCTTAATGCGTTTTTACCATTGTCCTATTTAATGCCGCATATCGAAGAATTTGCCTTTTAACATAAAAAAAAACACACCCAGATTTGTGGGGAATAGAGCTCACGCCAAATGAAGACAAGGTCTACCGTTATTGACAAGTTCCAATGAGTCATTTTCCATTGTCCAAAACACAGCAACAGTGAAATACACTGATAGGGCTAATTTTCATTAACCCCTTCAGGGACGGGGCCCTGGCTACAAGAATCTTTACATTTTATTTTAGAGGACTAGAGCCAGGAACAATCCTGTGCATAGTGCTAGTATTTGAGTCCCCAATGTCACCAACAACCACCCATCTCCATTAAGTTAATGATAACCCCAGAAGATCAAGTCCCGGAGCCGCTCAGGGGCGCTCAAAGAACTTCTTAGTGAGATATGAACAGATCTACATTCCCTGTGATATATTGTAACTGACAGGTGACCTCTGCTTCCAGTTGTTTCGTGATGATGGGTTTTACTATAATTGCTCCTAGGAAACCCCTTGGAACATAATACTCCACTAAATGATGGAATCCCGGTTGTATGAGCAGAACTGTAGCTCAGGGTTATACGTGGTATCTTACACAGATGTTGACGGACAGAGAAAATACTATAAAATGCCCGTGGGATGAAAGGGAGAGCAGTGACCTTTTCCCTCATAATTCTGCTGGGAATCAGAGGCAAAATTACAGGATATGATCCCTTTAAAAAAAGAATCTAGATATATATATCACTGTATTTAGGAACCACAGACCAAATGCAATGTAATGTGTAAAAGTAGCCAACTGTGTAGATTTTCAGGTAATAGAATTTATTGGGTAACCCGAAAACAAGCCAAAGGTCATACACAAAAGGTAAGTCCAATAAAGTATGGTACAGATGGATAAGGTAGAACACGTGGTCAAGGACAACCCAAGGTCAAGGCAGGCAGAGTTCAAGCAATATCATACATCAGGCCGGGTCACTGTTGGTAACCAAGAAAGATAGTTACCCCCCCAGTGGTCAGCATACACCATACATAATATTGTACTGTGATTTCCCACCCTCACTCCCTCCCCCATCACATCCCCAGCATCATCAATGGCACCAGGGATGTGAAGACTAAAATCGACATTGTCTGCATTGTCTTCATAACATGCAGGTTAAATGGGGAACCCGGCGAGTTCTTCTATGTAGAGCATCACCTTGGGCTTGCTGAGGTAAGTATGTAGTGAGGACGTTCCCCTGGCTGTGTCTGCATAAGGAGCACCTGTAGTAGACAATAGTGTTGAGCGAGAATATTCAGAATTTTTATTCACAATGGCGGATATTCGTCATATTATGCTTCAACATTGTTTACCGGGGGCGTCATACATCGCACATATTTGTGCGCATTGTGAATGGACATGCACAATATGCATTGTGCTCCCACTGGCTGAGATCACAGATTGAGGGAGAAGCTGTGGGTGGCAAATCTTTGTGAATAATTGTGCACGGCTGCGCACAATGGAAGGCAATAGAATACAGGCGAGTTGAATTTTACGAATTTCGAATGTTTCTTAATATATTCGCAAAATTACACAAACTGCGACTATACCATATGCTGCTCAACACTATAAGAGCAGTTAGCCCTCCCAAAACTAGAAGCACAGAGTTGATAAAGGTAATTAGTGTGCTCTATGGTCTGGAGAGTGAGGAGAAAGAAGGTGTGTGCCATTTCCCTCAGGTCAGGGCACCTTGTCAAGAAGCGTGTGGGTGGGTCTGGAGCAGAACAGGCAAGTCTTCAAAGGGACCCTGTTGAGTGAGTGCCGCTGCTCAGGAGAAAGTAGGGTGGCATCCTCCCGCTAAAGTGGAGATCAAAGCCGTAACTGAGACCATTCAGTGACCTTGCTAGATTAAAGAGGTCCCCTGTGCCCACAGCTGAGGTTTGGGGCCAGGACTGTTTACCCAAACTTATTTACCTTCTCTGCTTTGCAGTGAAATGTGAACTATACACTTCAGCTTGATCTTGCCGTTACAAGCTGTTATTTCTGAGTGACATTAAAGTTCAAGTTTAAAGCATGGGTTCTTTGTGTGGTTCCTTGGTTCACTACCTGACACTTGCTGTAACAAATAAGCCAGGTGTAGCTTTGTAAAACAACCAAGGGAGGTTAAACCAAACACAGGAGCACACACAAGCAGACTTATATATAGAGGCTATAACTGCATTGATGTGCATGACCGATCCTCCCCTACTGCTAGGGGATTGGGGAATAAGTGATTGATGAATGAAATTCAAACTGAAGTTTTTCAGCCCAAGGCAGCCAACTGCCCCACCCCTGGGGGCAACAGTAGCGCACCCACCTGCCTCTGACCGCAGGACCCCAAGACTGTACCGTGCTGCATGTGTTTACAGTGATGTTGGGGATCCCGTTTGGTCCAATAGTAGTTCAGACAAAACTAATTCGTCCACCAGAGTGGGGAGGCATGCTGTCAGCAGAGCAAGAAAACGGTGTTACCTTAAACCAATGCCCATTTGTCTCACAGTTTCATACTTCCTGTGCCCTTCTCAGCAAAAAATCTGGACCACCATGAAATAGTTTTTTGTGGCAAAGTAGCTGCATGCAGAAGGAACATCTGAGTGTTTCATCATTCCAACACATTTTGGACAATTCCATGGTTCCAACTTTGGAAGAACAGTTAGTGAAAGCCCATTTTTGTTGCAGTAGTGCACACAGAAAGACCCATAAACAACTATGTCACGACTTGCTAGTTAATCACTAGAATGGTTGGATTTAGGGGTAGACAGAAACTGTGGAAGCCTTTAGCCTCTTTAGCAGAACGTGAGAGGCATGAAAAGAACAGGAACTGGCACTTTAATCAGCTGATTTAAGGCCCCCATACACCTTACAATCTTTCCATACAATTTCTGTACAATCAAATTTTGTTCTACCAAAACCATGTAATATGAGGAGCTTTCTAATCCTTCCAATCACTATGTATTCTATCAGGGAGGATCCGGCACTACATAGCAGTGATATATACCTTCCAATCACTATGTATTCTATCAGGGAGGACCCGACACTACATAGCAGTGATATATACCTTCCAATCACTATGTATTCTATCAGGGAGGACCCGGCACTATATAGCAGTGATATAAACCTTCCAATCCCTATGTATTCTATCAGGGAGGACCCGGCACTACAGAGTTGTTGGTAGATCTAATGGAGATTGTATGGATCGATCTTAAGGTGTATGGGGGGCTTAAGAAGACTCTGACCTTGGCCTTGGACGCTACAGATTCTTGTCCCAATGCTGATCCATGGAGTATAACTATTGTACAAGGACATGTCCTGGCTGAACTTAGAGACAGCCTAGAACTTCCACTCCCTGAGGAACTGAATGGGTTCCCTGGGGACACAGTGGATAGAAGTTTCCCGTGTTTGATCCTGGCACTGTTTAGATGGCTCAGAGACTCAGCAAGAGGTCCACCTGGGAGCCTGTGAAGCAGAGTTTTGCCTGAAGGTCACACTGAGACCATTATTCCTGCATCATCAAAGACTTTCCAAGCTGTTCTGGGTACACGGAGTGATCTTCCAGGACTCAGCAAATTATCTTCAGGGTGACTTAGGGCAAAGCAAGCTGTTTAGTCAAAATGTCTGCATCTAAGTGATGAGCTAGAATGCTGCCTGCCGTTGTCAAGATCGTAGCCATTATATTCCTGCAAAACACAGTCTCCATGTTTCCTTGTACAACAACCATTTCCGTGTCCTTATAGGCTAGCAGACAAGCGAAACAGCTCCAAAGAAAGCAATGAACTTTTCCTCTATACTCACCAGCGGGCAGATTCAAATTCCAATCTGTAAAACCGGAACTGGTGTCAGTGTTGTCACATCCGGTACCTGGAACACATAGTTTTTTTTGGTTTTTGGAGCCGGCTTTTCACTAGAAGAAAAGGGGGAAGAAATTTCCTATCCCAAGAATTATGTAGTGTAAAGTCGTCCTCCAACATCCAAGAATTTATAACATACAAAAAGTTGGAAGTTTGCACCCTAAGTCCCTGGGACCTAACACCCACCTTACTTAGGTTGGCCCAGGGTGGACTTTGAGGTGGACTGTAGGTGTAATTATTCACAGTAATCAATTGAAATAAAGTTCAAAGAGTCAAAAAGTCAAAATCGTAACGATCCAGTATATTCAAATAAACAATCCAATACATCTTGGTCTCATGAAAATCATTCCATATGCAAAGATGAAACAGATTTTTTACCGACAGTTTGCGCTGGTCTATGCATTTTGCGACTTCAGTCACTTCATCAGGACTAGCGCATGTAGCAGTTGCGAGTGTACTGTAAGGAAATGTACATATAAGAGAACATTTCCTTACAGTATACTCGCAACTGCTACATGCGCTATTCCTGAAGTCGCGAAACGTGTAGACTGTAACCAGCGCAAACTGTCGGTAAAAAGTCTGTTTCATCTTTGTTCATGTTCCTATTTATCTGTTACGGGGGGGGGGGGCTACACTCCCCCTTCATATTGGGAGCTACACACCCACCCCTCATACTGACCCATTTTTACTTTATGACCTTTGCCGGACCCCATACACCTACTGATGGTCATTTCAGCCATTGACGTGACTGTAACTGTAAAACCGCTGGTGACAGTTGTGCGCCGCCATTTATTACCTTTTCTTACATTTTTCATACCGCTTTTGGCAGCGAAAACCGGACTGAATCAGGGATATATAGAAAAAACCTGATATTGTTGTGCCGTCATACAGGAAACCCCATATAGTTTTTCAGGACTTTTGGCTCCAAGTAGGATATGGATTTGTAATTTTTTTGGGGGGAAGCACTTAAAGATGTAATACCTACCTCAGCCTAAAAAATATAGAAAAAAACCTTTGTGCCAACAGAAATATAAAAGACTATAGCAAAGAAACTCGTAGTGCAAGTTAACCACCCAATCTAATTGCAGCCTCTGGTTATGCTCATTGGACTCCCTCCATCGGTGGCATAGTGGACTACTCTTTTATTGACCCTTGAAAATGTTTTCTTTGAGTTGGATTATTCATATGCCCTTTCCTTTATGTATCCGCATGTTTCAAACTCTCCAGACAGCTAATGGGTGATCCTAACAATAGAGTTTTTTTGCACGCCATCTGAAAGCCGTCATGAAATTCAGAAGATAATACCTGTCAGACATTACACAGGAACAGGCTGTACATTCTATTATACCTTCCTTTCATTGTTTCCTCACAAATACTACCAGCGTGGTTGGCCAAACACTTCGTAACCTGGAGGTAAAAAAATGCACATGACAGTGTGCGGGGAACTTCTTATGATGTGGCTTTGCTATTCTTTAGAAGCACATGATGAAGGACACGGTTGCTTTGTTTGAAATACTTAGCAATTGGAATAAAATTTTTACTTTCAATCCTGGTATAGATGAAATTTACCATAAAAAGAATGTAAGGACTAGAGGACCTAAAGTTTTTGATTTGATTGCAAATTAGATATCTATGGAAATGCAAGGAAATACATCTCAAGCACCTATGTACACCCTAGGTCAGGGGTTTTCCCTTATCTACCCTAAGTCATTCATAGAATTAGATTATTCTCCTAAGATCAGTTGGAGAAGTGCTGTATACAGATGCTCCGTTGTATAGGACACACTCTAACATTTGATGCCTGAAAAATACTTTGGGTTATTCCCACTTTGCTAACCAGAGCTCTGTACTCTGACCAGCAGAGCAGGAGTTAAGGAGGTAGGGAAGCTGTCTCTGCACAGGGCTTCTTCCCCATCGCAGTGCTGAGGAATATATGGGTGATAGATCCGCTTTAATGTTCAGTTCTCTATCTTCTTTGCTCTTAAGATCAGTTTGGGAAGTATCATATTTTTTGGACCATTAGATGCTCTGTTGTATAGGACACACTCTATACAGGGAAGCATCAAATATACTTCGGGGTCTTCTCACTCTGCTGACCGAAGCTCTGTACTCTGACCAGCAGAGCGGGAGTTAAGGAAGCGGGGAGGCTGTCTCTGCACCGAGAGATGGTGGGCTTCCTCCCCGCCACGGCGCTGTGTCATCACAGAGGTAAAGGACAACAAGGGACATTACCTTTCCTCATTATTATCACCACTGTGCCAATCACATTAAGTATAAAAGCGGGCGATAGGTCAACGTTAAAGAGGACCTATTATCCGCTTTTATACTTGATGTGATTGGCACTTGACGTAGCAATTATAATGAGGAAAGGCAATGTCCCTCGTTGCCCCTTCCTCTCTCCTGATGCAGCGCCGTGGCAGGGAGGAAGCCCACCATTTCTCGGTGCAGAAACAGCTTCCCTGCCTCCTTAACTCCTGCTCTGCTGAGTACTGAGCTCCGGTCATAAGAGTGAGAAGACCCCAAATGTATATTTCAGGCATCAGATGCTTCCCTGTATAGAGTGTGTCCTATACAAGGAGCATCAAATGGTCCAAAAATACGGTACTTCCCAAACTGTTCTTAGGAGCAAAAGAAGAAAGAAAAGTGAAATGTATTAATATATTTCACTTCTTTCTCTCTCCTACTTCTCAGATTGAATCCACTAAAATAAATCATAGATGCCCTTCCCTGCTTTCACAATTATGATTATAAAATACATCCATTTGTCTTTTTTATTTTATCATGTACGGTAAATATCTGGAATAATTTCGGCTTATTCTCCCGTCCCCGTTGCTATGGCGATTTGTGCCAGAACTCCGCACACAACTGACAGGTTTCTACACACTTCAGGTGGCCCTGTTTAGCATGTACACCTTTTCAATTATGTAACCAGATCTGCTGGTACCTCTGTGATTAGACAGCTACTTAGCGATGGCAGACGGGTCCCTTATTTCGTTTTTTTTTTTGATGGACTGATTAGAATAATTATTTGTATTTAATACTGCCGGATGCTATTTTTATTGGCCCCTTGTGCTAATCCCGAAGCTTTTTTAATTGAGTGGACAGATCTGAGAGCACTTAAGTGATGCACGCCGTCGTAGTGTTCCAGCAGGAGTTCTTCATTAGGGTGAGCGACCCACAGAGACGTTAAGCAATCAGACAGTAAAGCCATCCCCGGCATACTTCATCTGCCCCGAATTTACAGTACCTCAGCAGAATTAAACCGCTAGGCCGAGCGCAAGCCAAAATATAAACACTTTTTAATTGGGGTTCATGAAGCATGTGAAATGTAGACCGTGTAGCACACAGATTGAGCAATTTTCAGCACAACGTCAAAGCGGAAAATTGACCGTCGTTAAAGGAACCCTTAACCTAAAAGGAGCAATTTACATTTTTTTTATTGGCCTTTATGGTCATAATAAAGTTGCCGGTGAGCACCCGGCATGGCCTATACTTGCCGATATCTTCATCCAATAAAAAGACCTGATCCTGAGCTTGTAAAAATGGCAGCTGAACTCCAGGGAGATATAAAAGTTAAAAATGAATGTTCAACTATATTAGTACATAAGAAAATGTGACATGTGTTTTTAAAATAGTAGCACTTGAATATAAGTAGACAAATAAGAAAAGGAACAATGGGACGTGTCGTGAGCGGAGGCTCTTTTTTGGTTGAAGCCCCCCAGCATCTGTAAGCAGGAAGTGATCTCATCCCCAACCAGGAAGTGAGGTCTTCCTGGAAAACACATGGCCCTGAGAAATCCATCCTTGTAAACCTCTTTTAATGTGAGCATCTTGTCTGTTCTTTTGTTTCATTTTGTTTTCTTTTGTTTCATTTTGTTTTATCTTATTCAATTCCACATTATTTAACCATTTGTTGTACTAGGTTGTGCGCCTTTGTCCTTGTTCTAATTTGTCTGTAACAGGGGGCCACACTGCTCCATTTTGAGAGCTGCACACCTACACACAATTTACACACCCATCCCTCATACTGACTCTATTTTACTCTGCAATCCTTGCTCAGGCCCCATACACCCACTGAGGGCCTTTCTGACCACTGATATCACTGTAGCTGTGTAATCACTGCTGAAGGTTGTGCGCAACTATTTATTATCTTTCTTTGCTTGAATATAAGTAGTGTCGACTAGTGATGGCCAAAAATTTCACCTGGCGGACAGTTTGCGCTGAACATAGCATGTTCGAAGTTTGCCATGCCTGCGAACATTATGTATGTTCAACCCACCCCCTATACCTTAACATGGAGCCAATTTTTTACACCTCATTCCACAGTCAGGTGGGGCAGTAAAACCAACAGCACATTTTTGCTCCTGGGGGACACCCCCCCACCTTATAAAAGAAGTGGTCATTTTACATTCATCCTGTGTCTCCAGTACTAGATAGATAGGGAGAGCAGCTGCTGATTGAGGGATGGCTGAGCTACTTTGCTATTCCATCCAGTGATCTGCAGCTATAGCTAAGGTATTCTCCAACAAGGAGACATTGCAGAGAGATTTGACTTAATGCTATGCTCTGCAGAAGGTAGTGTCAGGGTGGCAGCCACTCCAGTTAACTTTTGGCAAAATCTGTAATCTACAGTAGATGTGATTTCCGGCCATTAGGCCTGAAGAAAACAGCATTTGACAAAAATCCATATTTTGGGGAAGATGTTTAGCCATTGATCCCCCTCTGGCATGACACTGTCCCGGTGGTTGCACCATTTGTACTTTTTTTATTTGTATTTTGGCTACAAATATGACCTGAAGGTTTGAAAAGTTCGCCCTCCATTGAGGTCAATGGAGGTTTGCCCCGAACATGCGAACGGCGGGTAATTGTAGAAGGCCATCACTAGTGATGAGTACGATTATTCATCATTTGAATATATTCAACAAATATTAAAGCGGCCACCAGAAATCTATATTTTTACATTGAGGCAAATTCCTCTATCTATCTATCTATCTATCTATCTATCTATCTATCTATCTATCTATCTATCT
>CM070032.1:225628461-225652528 GCA_036250615.1 Ptychadena robeensis
GTTCGCGAACATCAAATTCCGGGTTCGCGCCATCACTAGTCCTCAATCGCAAATATTCGAGATTACAAATATCAAATATCATAGAGGATATTTGCGAAATTCGAATATCGCCTAGTTGCTCATCACTATAGTTAATGAAGTTCAAAGTCAAGTCAACATTTTGAAAGTCGTAATTTTGACTTTAAACTTAATTTATGGAAGGAAGAATTTATCGTCCTCCGTCCAGGTCTTTCTTAGCCGGTGCAAGATCAATTGACTCTGGCGAAGGTGGCGGGTTGAACACCCATGTGATATTCATCCATCTCTACGGATGTCATATAACGTTAATATATAAATGTAGAAAATGGTCAATATTCTTCCTCTTCCTTTTTCAAGTAGATGCTCACTGCGCAGGTAATTCCAGGTCACTCTGTATCTGCAGTACACATCACTGATTTCCAGCACAGCCGAATTAAAAAGGAAAGAAAAAGGAAATCTTGCAACATTCTTTGTGCTGAGCATTTATCTTCTCATACTGTTGAAGGCAAATGAACGGGCAATAAAGAATAAAGCACCGCATACATGGTTTGGTTTTTTCAACTTATAAAACCAATCGATTAATTAATTGTTAAAAAAAAACTTCCTTTTTCAGTGATGGAGCAAAAAATTCAACGAGCAGTGATAGAAATGTTGGTAAAATTCAGTCGATGGTACCTCACGTGCATAGTGTGAGCGCAATGTGTGTTGTCACGGTGACATCCAGTGGCAGAATATGAAAGAGCAGCTGCAGTGTATTCACCACATGAGACAACACTCATAGAAGCAATTTATTGTGAAAATCAGCGCTTGTACATGTGCATATTGTGAACGCAATGTGTATTGTCACAGCTACATCTAGTGGCAGAGTGTGAAATAGCCGCTGCTGAGCAATCACCACATGAGACAACACTCATAGAAGTAATTCATTGCGAAAATCGGCACTTGTACATGTGAATATTGTGAACGCAATGCACGGTACTTTCTCCAGAATCTCCAGAATATTTGCGATTACGAAGATATAGCACTGTATTCCAGATCTTCGAGAATAATTAAGGTGCCAAAATTCGCAATAAAAATTGTATTTCGTGTTTTCGAGATCAAGACTATTATGGAGCATGTACAGAGGATTTTGGGAAGGAATCGGTCGGTTTTGCATTGATCACAATGTTTGGTAGTACCATTGATGTTACTAAAAGGTAATAAGTAGTTACCCACAACTGTCAGCAGCAGTTACACAATTGAAGTGATGTCAGTGGACGGAAGGGCCCTCAGTACAGGTCCCCACACACGTAGCGAGTGGGGGCCGACAGATGAGTTGTGGAGAGCTGAGTGATGACGTCATGAAGCTGCTCTCCGTCTCTCACAGTACAGGCGGGCCGTTAGTTTGGACGGGGACGCGGTCCCCATTGAAACTAATGGCATCAGCCAGAGATTTACGGACCTGTCTGTTCTTTGGGGCAGACCAAGCTTTGGGGTGACAGGGCTCTGTTGCCCCATGTGGGCACTCGCAAACCATAGCCGATTTTGCCACCCACCGACGGCCTATGTGCATGGAGCTGGCATCCTGTTATCCACATGGCTTAAGACCATGCATTGTGTTTCGCAATATGTGCATGAACAAGTGATGGTTTTCTCAATGAAAGGTAATTAATTACTTCCATGAGTGTTATCTCATGTGGTGATTACATTCTGCCATCAGATGTCACCATGTCAACACACATTGCGTTCGCAATATGCGCACGTACAAGTGCCGATTTTCGCAATGAAGGTAATAATGACTGGAGATCATGAATTGTTTAATTTATGAATTTACTGTGAATATTAGGCAAAAGACTCACTATATTTTGACACAGGATGGCTGCAAAGGAGGGGAGCTCCCCTGCACTCTGCCTGTGTAGTGTACACAGCCTGTACTCAACTCCACCCCCTTTTCTTTGTCCTGACTCTCAGCTCACAGGCAGGGCTGAGAGCCGGAATCGAAAACAGGCTGTGTGCTGTGTGGGGGGCCCTCTTTTGTAGCCGTCCATGTCCTGCTCTCTGCACGACCAGGATTTACAGACATGTCCGTTCTTAGTTTGACTGACCAGAAAGGCTGGATGGCTCAATTTTTTTATAGACTCTAGCGCAATCGAGCAGTGTCAGTGTGCTTGAATCTATAAAAAAAATTGAGCCCTGTATGTCTGGTAGAGATGGTCGAATTTTTCGACTTGCTAACTTTGTGAGCTGATTGCAAAGCCCCTGAAAACGGTATCATCACCAAAAATGCTGGAGATGTAGAGAAGAGTTGGGGAAACATTTGAAAGAAAAAAGTATGGCTCTAGCACATGTAGTTTCTGCATAAATTAAGTTCAAAGTTAAAGTCGAAATTCCGATTTTATGAAATTTTTTCTTGACTTTGAACTTAATTTGTGAAAAACCTATTTGTGTTAGAGACATACATTCTTTTTTGGAGTATACCCCCAACCCTTCTCTACATCTCCAGCAAGTTTGGTGATGATACCATGCTCAGAAGCTTTGCAATTAAGTCGAAACCGGCGAAATAGTCGAATTTTGGAAAAAAATTCGACCATCTCTAATGTCTAGCCTAACGTTGAAGAGGAATGGTCTCTGAACTATGAAGCTTTTAGGTCAAGAGGACCATTTTGCAATAAAATCCTCAAAAAATATGTAGAGGGGAGTCAATGAAAATACACCATTGGTATGTCTATTAAATATACTTATTTATTAGAGAAGGATTTTTCAATAAGTCTCTCCCTCTCTTTCTCTATACTGTATGTATATATTATTTTTGGACCTCCTAGTTCTTAGAAAACAATCTTTCTGTCATCTACAAAGCATTTTATTTCCAATACAGACAAGTATTTATCATTCAGGCAAGCAACATTCCCTCCCACGGGTTCTAAGAAGAGTCGGTAGTTGTCTCTGCTCTGTATGTGTCCTCCACTGATCAATAATGGTTAGATGCCATTGGAACAAGCGAATAGTTCAATTTGAACTCTGTCGTTGGAATCATATTAGAAAAAGGAATTTCTACGTGATTTATAAATGTTATCTTTTTTTAATGCACGCCCTCAAGGAGAAGCAAAAAAAGAAACCTGTATGAATAGGACGGCTGGAGGAATTCTTCTCTTTATTTGTTTAGAGGTGACGGTTTTCTATTGAACTGATTATACTGGTCCGCATTCCAGAACTTGTATATATAACAAACAACATTCATAAACATAAAATAGATCCTATTGTCGTAGCAGAATTTTTTTGGATTACGCAAAGTGGATGGAAATACAGGAAACAAATAGTGTTTAGCTTGAATATTCGAATTGCCAATACATTTGGTGAATATCGGCTATTCGAGAATTTGCAAAATATGCTGACGTATATTCGCATTTTTCAATATTCACAATATTCGCCATTGGGATGCTTATGGGCATGGATTGCGAATATATATTCGTAATGCGAAAATAAATAGCACATGTTACCATTCATTTTGAAGGTAATTGTGAAAGGATTATAATTGAATAGAATCAAATATTAGTAGAATTATTTGCGCAATATCGCAAATTTGAATATTGCCTATGCATAGACATAAAGCCAACACTTTTCAGGGACTCAACACCCCTGGGTCATGAGGCCTTGTGTAGTGTTGAGCTAGAATATTAGAATTATATTTGACAAATATCGGCTATTTGAGAATTCACAAATTTTGCAAATATGGCTGCGGATAATTGTAATTTTGAATATTCACGATATTATGCATTGGGAAGCTTTTGGCCATGGATTGCCATTTTATATTCGCAATGCAAAAATAAATACCGAATGTCACCATTCATTTTGAAATTAATAGTGATGCTATTATAATTGCATATATACCGTATTTTTCGGACTATAAGACGCACCCAGTTTTAATGGCAGGAAAATCAGAAAAAATAAATATTTAATATATAAGTTTTCACATCAATTTGGTTAATGCAATGAATTCAATGAATGCAATATTAAATTCAGTCAGTAGGTGTCACTAGCAGCAGTACACTCTCAGCACAACGTCATTCTCCACACTGATCGGGAGGAGAAGGGGGGCTGGGTCTACTGCTCTCCTCTGCTCTCCTCTCCGGCTGGCTGTTACTGTGTCCGTGGGAGCTGCAGAGTGATTGTAATTTCCATGGAGAAATAGATGGCAGTTCATCTGTGCCTCTCTTCATTGCTCTGAGCTCTGCTGGCATAGGCAATTCTACAGTACAGATGAGAGAGCTGGACACCGGCCGGCATCTCTCAACTGATAGCTCCTCCAGCTCCCCGGCTAATCTCCGTGCTGGGAGAGCTGACAGGAAGCCAAGGCGAGACCACCGGCGACCGAGTGGCCACGGGGGTAGCACATCGGACCATAATACACAGGCACAATTTGGGGGTTAAAAAGTGCTTTTTATGGTCCGAAAATACGGTAATTTCGCAATGCATGGCCATGCACTTGAATTGGGAATATCGCATATTATTAGTAGTTATGGCCGAACTTCCCCAAGATCCGTCCATGAACAGGACTTTTAAAATAGTTTGCTTGTTCGCAGGCAGATTCAAATTTTAATCGGAAAAGCCGGAAGTGACTTCAGTGATGGCACATCCGCTACCTGGAATGCAAAGTTCCTGGTTACGATTGCCGGATGTGACGTCACTGACATCATTTCTGGTTTTCCGAGCCAGCTTTTCACTGCAAGACTGGGTTCTCTACTCGGTCTTCGAACACCCGTACTGCTCGCCGGCTAACAGGAGTGCAAACATCCATGTTAGTGGCCGAACTGTCCACCCAGCAGACTATTCGGCTTTCACTAATTATTATTTGTGAAATATCGCAAATTGGAATATTGCCTATGCCGCTCATCATTGGGCTTGTGTAGCACCATAGACCTCCATTATAATGGTGGGTGTCGGTTTCACAGTCCACATTGATGATGCCATCAAAGTGTACAGGGGAGTACAGGAAAGACAAACAGTACTGCATACTCTGTTGTGATTGCCCGTACCACAGCATTGAATATGACACTAGGGAGGTTAATGAGCTGAGGAGGTGGGGACCCGCACCATTGACCTAAATGGAGGGATTGGTGCTCTAGGTCTTCATATACCCAGCATCCTCAATGACGTTGAGAAGGTGGGGGAGGGGGGCCCTGTTCTATTTACCTAAATGTAAATACAGGCATTGGCACTTTGGGTCTTTACATCCCTGGAGTCATCCATGATGCTAAGGGTCTTCAGATCCCCAGCATCCTCAATGACGCAGAGGTGGTGGTCATCTTCCACTGACCTGAATGTAAGTGCAGGTATTGGTGCTCTGGGTCTTCACATCCCTGGGGTCATTGATGATCGCAGTGATGTGAAGGGGGGAGAGAGGGTAGGTCATTCAAACAGATTACGATGACTGTTTTGATTACCCGTACCACTCTTTTAAATAATATGTAGACGCCCAGCAGGTTAAAAGTCAAAATTGACCTTTCACCTCTTACGAGAGGGTTAAACAGACAAAGGCTTGTGTGGAGGCGCCCGTTATACTAAAATTTCTTTATTTGCTTTGTATTCAATACAATCAGGAACAAATGGTGGTATATCAATGCTTGTACACGGCGTTTCGTGGCTCACTGGGCCACTTCTTCAGGATATGAGAAATGGATCTTTAGTGCTGGAGGAGCTGCAGTAAGAACCATCCGCCTTAAGGCCCCCATACACGTGTCGGATTCGCACCGGATTCCGGCACGATCGATTCCGGGCGCGTGCACGCGAAACGATCATGCCGGAATTGCATGCAGCCCACCTGGTCCGATCGTTCGCATCCGATTGATCAGGGGCTCAGAATCGGATCCGACGGAGAACCAACATGTTGGTCTTTCTCATGCGATTCTGTCCGGATCAGGGGGAGTTGCCATTTGTGAGGTGGACAATCGGACACGGATCCGTCCCGGAATCCGTTGGACAAGGTGGTATGCTGCGATGGATACTCTTAATTGGCCGATTGATCACACCTGCGATTCCCGGCAGAATCGCCGGAATCGATCGGATGATGAATCGATTGGACATGGAATCCGACACGTGTATGGCTAGCTTTACACCTATTGCACCTTTCTATTGGTCCTTATCATTGGAGATTTCAATGACCAACTGTAAGAATATGTTTTCATGAGTCTATTGGGTCTGTCAGGGCCATGCACATACCTTTGGCGGGAATCCGACGGAGCTGATCCACATTACCTGTCTGCAGCAGCGGCTGCTCTCACGGCATTCTGCGGATCGGGAGAACGTAGGGGGACCCAATAGCGCCATGGAAACATAGCCTTAATCTTGAGGGGTAGAAGACGGTTGATCATACTGCCCATATACTGTAGAACTTCAGTGGGGAATATTTCTTGATTTGCCGCACATCTTCTTTTCCTTCCTGGTTTGAAGCGTCGTTGTTTGCAGGTTACTCTACAGTAGCAACCAGAACTGCTTTTTAACTTTTCTCTTTAACAAGGGTCAGGATATGTTTCTGGCATTATTTGTCATCTTCTTCGCCGAGAGCGATAATTCCCTTCACTTTCTGTCCTTCCGACCTTTCAATACAAACAACGAATCAAAAAAACTTTCTCCTACCTTTGTATTTGTATCACCTCGATGCCTGACACTTGGATTTGTGTTTCCTCTCCGTGTCACTGCTGAAATCTGAAAATAAATATCATTAGATCTTTGCCGGAAAAGTCTGGAACATTAAAGGCCACCAAGATTTAAAACTGTCTATTGATTTCCAAGATGCATCATTTCTATATTTCTTTCTTATTGTTATAGTGTAACGCAATATCATTTTATTACGCCGATCGGAGCTGTAATAACACAACGGCGCTGGAAGATGAAATTAAACCCAGCTATTGGTTATAGAGAACACGACAAAAAAAATAGGATACCAAAAGGTTGCCATGGTTAAATTTTGAAATGAAAGGAGTATTTAAAGGGCAGACATGTTTTTAGGGGATGGCCTCTTGTATTTTGCACTTACCAAGTGAATGACCTTTCAGAAGTGTTCTCCTTTTTTATCGGCTCGAAAATGACAAATAAAGAGGAAAAAAAATGTGGGATCAGAAAAAAAACTTGCTTTGTTTTCTCATAATGGCTTATGGATTTTCCCTGCAGGGATAAAAGTCAATTTGTATGATTTTCTGTATCTGAGACACTTGTTAAATTCCATGAATAGTATTTTTCCCCCTGACTTGCTTCTAATAAACGGATGGAACGTGGGATCTGATGTACAGTGAAATGTGCTGCAGAGTTTATTGTTACATTAAAGGTATACCATTTAAAATTTGAGAAAAGAATTAAGCCCCCCTTACCTACCCCTGCATGGTAGATTGGACTCCCTGTTCCTGATTGAGCCTCCGATTAGCTGTCTCCATCCACAGGTCACCAGCTGGCTTTGGGTCACATGTAACTCTCACAGTACAACAGCGTTTGAACCCCCCAGATCTCATACATCAGTAGTACAACCCTGAAATTTTCTGGGTTAGTAACTAACCTCTGAGACTTTTTGCAGTCCAAATGTCAATATTTCATAGTCATATTACAACTGTCACACAGTGCTTTTCTCTTGCTAGATTTTACCATAACATATGCCTGCTCTGACTTTCACCCCCCAGATATCTAAACCCTTAGAAGTCCAAGTTTTTTTTTGGATTATTAAATTACATTCCTAATGTCACCCCCCTAACTGCAAACTTTGATAGTTATTCATGTTTCCCTGCAGTTATCCAAGTGACATAAATTGTTTACATGTAACATTTAGCTGTGGCGCCCAGACACGGAGCGCCTCCAAGTTGTTAGTACGCATATGAGCTGTGTAACAATAATGCAGGTACGCAGAGCTAGGGTTTGGCCCCTTTTGAGTACCTGAGTACAACTTATGTGCACCCCTGTATATAACAATACATAAAGAATAAAGGGGGGGGGGGTATTACATGAGGAATTAAACCCCTACTGACCATATGATATGTAGTGTGTATTGATGAGCGGCATATTGCAATATTCAAATTTGTGATATTTCGCGAATAATTCTACTAATATTTGATTTGGTATTCACAAATATTCTCAATTCAAAATGCATAATATTGTTAATATTCTAAATTGGGAACATCCGCCAACATATTTGAAAAATTGGCAAATTCTGGAATAGACAGTATTTGTCGAATATACTAACTAACACTAGTTGTGTGTACTAATTCTGCATAGGGTCACACACTTTCATGTAATCTAATGTCATGTAAGTGAATGTTTTGAACAGCTACCACATTCACTGGGCAACATCAGTAGGTCACTTGCTGCCTGGAATTGTTCTTTAAGGCAGAAGTATTTTTCTATCTGAGGCCTTATTCACATGCTGTGGTGCTGAAGCTTCTGGGCTGTATGCCATCCAGCTGTTTTAATGCTTTCCTGGAGAGATGGAACCGGCCGGGGGAAGAGAAGTAAAAGTTAATTAGCCCGCAGTATGTGATGATATTTAACGTTCCGTGCAATGCTCAGAACCGTTGAATGTAGTGGAAAGTGGAACAAAGGCTTGGCCAAGTGATAACATGTATAAAGCTGTTTAGCTCAATGACCCCCAAAGCCAAGAAGAAGACCTTTGGGTGGGTGGGTGTTGAGTGAAAAACATACATAGAAGTATTGTAAGAAATTACCATACTTCACTCAAAAATCTATTATTTTCTGTGTTTTATAAGATATTACATGGTATAGAAATGTATGTATGATCTTTAATCCATAGCTAAATATACATTGTAAAAAGCTTATGCAGCAGACCATCTGTTAGATGTCAATCAGACAGAAGCTTACCTCGTGGCTTGGATGTACGGATAGACTGAGCATGCTCGTGACGTAGCTATTCTTGTACAAGATACCTTATATGTAATAGCAGAGATTATATAAACTGATCTGCACGTGTGTTGGGCACAGAAGGAAGAATCACCACTATGACGTGACACGCTGCTAGGCTAGCTAGGGTAAGGGTTCTTGCATATTGATTCTTTGTATTGTAACTTTTTTAAGATAATAAACAAATCTCTTGTTTAAGCAACCATTTTCTGTTCTTTTGATAAACGGCGGTTCCTTATCGAACGCGCTATTTTACATTGGTGAGCCAGCCCTAACGAATGCGTAACCTTTTTATATACAAATGTTCATTAGTGTTGAGCTCGAATATTCGAATGCCGAATATTTTTTGCGAATATCAGCAATTCGAGAATTCGCCAATATCTCGAATATCTCGGCGGATATTCGCAATTCCGAATATTCGCTATACGGCCATGTATTGCGAAAATAATATTCGCATTGCGAAAATAAACATAGCATGTTTGACCATTCATTTTAAAGAGTTTCGCAATGCGAATATGATTTTCGCAAATGCGAATATGATTTTCGCAATCCATGGTATTACCGCGAATATTCGAATTTCCGAATATTGCCTATGCTGCTCATCACTAATGTTCACTTCCCCTTGTTTAGAGGGGGTTGTATCATAATGTACAAGGTTATGAAATTTGTAGAACTTAGATAGAACAGAGCAGATAACTAATGCAAAGAAATTGAAAGTTTTCCAAGACGGTTAACAAGAAGAAGGCAACCTGTTGTAAGTATAAGCCTTATTATTTCTGATAATAGTAACGTAGATTTTGTAATGTGTAACAGGTGCATTAAAAGTAAATGGTCAGATTTATTCTGCCAATGCCTAGAAGTTAATTCTAAGATTGATGCTAAATTATTTAGTGCAAACAAGCATACACGGGTATACCCAGCTTCAAACCAGACAACTTAGAAAAGTTTTATTGCCCACTGTTGGTTAGCCAGTATGATATGTAACCTCAGCTGCACCCTTTGTAGTCTCATACTGCCCATCTTTTTTTAAGATTCAATATGCTGTCTGTTCATAAATCCTCTTTGATAATTGAGGTTCTTGAGTTTCCTTTGCCTATTAGCTTGAATCAGCTTGGCCGTTCTCCCTTGTGCTCATTGGATATTTCCTCTTTTGACCATTGAATCCTAGAGATGGAATAGCATCAACAAACTTCAATGTCATTTAAACCTTACATATCTTCTCCATTCCAATTCTCATTAGTTTAAATTAGGTCATTATTTTCATTGGTCATAAGGCTCCCATACACGGGTCGATTTTTCACTAGATTTTTGACTGATCGATTACCGCACGTGTTCACGCCGATCGATCGGAGAGCAATTGAGTTCTGCCCACCCTGAACGATCGACCAAACTAAATTGGAACAGACATTGAACCGACATGTTGTTTTTTTTGAACAATCGTTTGACAATCAGAGTACGTTGGTGGACCCATAGCTCCCTCTACAGCAGCCTTTCCGATCGATGGATTTTGTTGAATCGCCCATTTTGGAGATCGAATGTCCAAATCGACCACAAATTGGATTCCCAAGGTGGTGTTCCATTGTTTCCTGATTTGATCAATCGCTGATTCCAGGATCACATGGAATGATCGGATTGGGAATCAATCGGTGACAAATCAACCCGTATATGGCTACCTATACCCTAGTAGATTGAGTTAAGCTAGGAACACACGGCTCGATTTAAGCGTACAATCGATGTAAATCAATGAAAATTTACATCGATTGTACCAAAATCGTAGCGCGGACACATGGTACAATCGACGATTTTAGTTCGATGAGAGCATTACATCGATTGAAAAGTGATCGGACTAGTTGGAAAAATATCATCGAATTGTACCATGATCAAGCTACTTTTCATTTTCATCGTACAATTGTATTCGATGAAGTGATAGTTTACTGTTTGTAGGGCATCAATGGCATCGACGATTTTAGTCAATAATCAATGTTCTCTACATCGATATTGTACTACGGTTGTATGACACTATAGCGCACACGGTACAATCGATAAAATACCAAAATCGAGGTTCTTCATCTAATCTTACATCGATTGTATGCTTAAATCGAGCCGTGTGTTCCTAGCTTTACTGTCATGATGATTGGCTGATGGTGATTATATATATCTATGTCTTTATTCAATAAAATAATCTTAGGCCCATTTTTCACTGTTTTTGCAATATCATGTACAACTCTATAACAGATCTGTTTAATATAACAGAGCTCAGACATAGCCCTGTATATTAATAGAATGTTACAGCTACACATCCTACTCAGGGTCAGACTTTAATGAGTAGGATAATACATAAAAAAAGAAACATGAATAATATAGTCAGGGAAATGTAAATGCCCAACAATGAATAATGTTAAGTAATATATTAGATATTAGTCACTGAATTTGCAGCTATTCGTATGAGCTAAACAGTATTAATAGACTGATTTGATGGTAAGCGTATTGTATTGACGTAAGAAGCAAAAAAGGCACGGGGTACAAACAAAAGGAGGATTTGAGAAAAAAAGTGTGTGTTGCGGTGTAATTTAGAAACTAATGAGTATGGTCACCAGTAAAGTGGACCTACCACCAGAAATCTATGTTTTCATGAATGGCACTAGAAGTAGAGATGGTCGAATTTTATTCGACCATGTCGACGGTTTCGACTTAATTGCAAAGCCCCTGAGCATGGTATCATCACCAAACTTGCTGGAGATGTAGAGAAGAGTGGGGGGTATATTACAAAAAAGAAAGTATGTCTCTAACACAAATATTTTTTCACAAATTAAGTTCAAAGTCAAGTCGAAATTTCGAAAATCGGAATTTCGACTTTGAACTTAATTTATGCAAAAACGACATGTGCTAGAACAAAACTTTTTCTTTTCAAATGTTTCTCCAACCCTTCTCTACATCTCCAGCAATATTGGCGATGATACCATGTTCAGGGGCTTTGCAACAGCTCACAAAGTTAGCAAGTCGAAAAATTCGACCATCTCTAACTAGAAGTGCCGATTATAGGGAGAATCGCAATAAAAAAAAAAACTTACCTGTAATGAGCAATTTAAGAAGATAATCCCGCAGCTCTCCCTCACTTCCGGGTTCTGGTCTATAGGCAAGGCAACAATCTTGTGATTCACGCAATTGTATTGAGAAAAATTCCCATAGAACAGTGGTTCCCAAACTTTCCTTGCTGGGCCCCCCTTTTCTATTTAGGAATATTATCAAGCCCCCCTTTCCTATTCAAACACAGGTTTGGAATGATGGCCTGCGCCCCTTTGGAAAACGTTCGTGCCCCCCAGTTTGAGAACCACTGCCATAGAAGGTAATTGAATGCCCCCAGTGGCCACCGGCCATATTGCACCCCCAGTTCAATGATCTTCTATGAAAATTTTCCTCAATATAATTCTGCGAATCACAAGGTTACCCAGAAAACAAAGCGCTCTCATGACGTGTTGCCTTGCCTTGCTGAGACCAGAACCTGGAAGTGAGGGAGAGCTGCGGGATTATCTTCTTAAATCTTGTTTTTATTTATTTTATATAAAGTTTTTCACTGCATTCCTCCCTATTATTGTCACTTCTAGTGCCATTCATGAAAACATAGATTTCTGGTGGTAGGTTCGCTTTGAGGAGATTCATTTTCTCTGATTGTCTTGATTTCCAAGGTCATCAGGAATGTAAGGGAAAACTAAAATTCCAGAAATTAAAATGAAAACTAGTAGTGGTTTTAATTGTTCCTTATTCTTTGAAAAAAAATAAGTCCCATATGAAGTAGTACTTTATAAACTGTGAATACATTATTTTGGAGAAAAGTAACATACGCTTAACCTCCCTAGCGGTTGAGACGAGCCTAGCTCGTCCGAGCTTTAGGCTCGCCTCAACCGCCCGGGAAGCCGCCGACGGGGAGACTTTATGCCTCCCCGGAAAGCTGCGGCGATTGTTTACATCGCCGCAGCATTTCCGGGTTGGCGGCTCCGCCCTGATCGCGTCACGGTGACGCGGAAGGGGGCGGGGGGGGCGGCGCCATAGACCTCCATGTTAATGGAGGAGCGCCGGCTTTCTCTCCCGCGCAGCTGTTGTCAGTAATGACAACAGCTGCGCGTAGAGCTCCGGCGGGATGCCGGAAACGGCGGGCAGTGTACTATGTACACTGCCTTGATCGCCCGTATCGCGCCGTTGTAAACGGCGCGATATGGGCGGTGCGCTAGGGAGGTTAATGAAATAGGCTCTGAATATATTTAAGGCAGGGTGTCTTACAGAATCAATGCTTCATTAATAAGACTAGTTAGCTCATCATTAATCATGAAGCCAAATAACCGACACTTCACTAAATCAGATCTATTCCCCTATGTCTTCTTCTCCTTAGTGATCATTTGTTCGGCTGCCATAAAGTGCCTATTCTCTGTGGGGACTTATTGAACCCAGGGATTATATTATAAGGAGGGCTGTAGTGTAGGGGAATACACTTCAATTGTATATGTGTTGATCCTGCCATGACTTGGTTACTGCTGTATTTAAATATGTGTATATACCTTTAAATGCTTCTGCATTCCTCTGTAGCAGGTGCAGGGATGATTGATCTCGGTTCCCGCTGTTTTGTCTTCCCTTGGGAAGCGCCCGGGATCCAACATCCCCCATCCATGGTGAATGAAAGGGTTGTGCCCTGGACCAGGACCACCTTTACTCAAGAGTGCCCGAGCAGATGAACGCACCCTTTGTGTGCCGGCCCTTAGCTTGAACGGGGACTGCTGTCCCAATTCAAAGTAATGATTGGTCAGGACTTTACCAGCTCTGTGATCCAACATGGGGCAGATTCCTGGCCTATCTCTCCAGGTGGGGCCACCCAATTTTCAGCCGAGCAACCGCCAGCCGATTGGCGGGAGCGCGCATGGCGGTCGATCGGCCGTAAATCGTCCATGACCGTGAGGTTCTGGGGATGTTCCTGAAGGATGGCAATCCTACACTACATACACTGCTCCAAAAAATAAAGGAAACACAAAAATAAGACTGATCCTAGATCCGAATGAATGAAATCTTCTTATAAAATACAGGGTGGGCCATTTATATGGATACACCTTAACAAAATGGGAATGGTTGGTGATATTAACTTCCTGCTTGTGGCACATTAGTATATGTGAGGGAGGAAACTTTTCAAGATGGGTGGTGACCATGGCGGCCATTTTGAAGTCGGCCATTTTTAATCCAACTTTTGTTTTTTTAATAGGAAGAGGGTCATGTGACACATCAAACTTATTGGGAATTTCACAAGAAAAACAATGGTGTGCTTGGTTTTAACATAATGCTAGCACAGGCTTCCAGTATCCGTAGTTTCAGGTGCTGCACATCTCGTATCTTATAAGATGTTGGACTTGCCCCTCCTGTATCTAAAATGTAAAAAAAAAAGATGACCAGCAGGCTGATCAGGGTGATCTTTTAGGCTATTTTCCCACATAGGCAATTAATCGCCCCTCAATTTTAATTGCGGGCAGGCGATCGCTTACATGATTGGGTGAGATTTCCACCTGCGATAAAAAAAAAGTCACAAATTGCGTCCATTTATGTCTATGGGTGCAATCAGAAAAACAAAATTGCACGTGATCACACCCATCAGTTGTTTCCATTATACGTCGGGCCTCCCTCCGCTAAGCGCATTGCTTGGCGGGGATCTCGACGTAGCACACAGACATTGCCTGCTCGGTGGATTTCAGCTCTGTATAGCTGGCAGAGCTCTCCCTCAGTGCCCCCTGGCCGGGAGTGGTCTCTCTCTCTCGGGAAGGCTGTGGGGGATGCTGTGAAGGAAAGCCCTGACAGCCATCCCCTCAGTGATATCTCTCGGAGAAGGTGGGGGTCAAGGGGCAGCAATGGGAGTGCTCGTCCAGGGCCGGCAATACTCATAGGACTGCCCCTGATCCTGCCGGGGCTCTCCTTCACGCCCCCCCCCCCCAGTGATCTCTCTCGGGGAAGGTGGGGGTCAAGGGGCAGCAATGAGAGTGCTCGTCCAGGGCCGGCAATATTCATAGGACCGCCCCTGATCCTGTCTATCATCGATTGTGCAAGAATCTATACATGTATGGCTAGCTTCACTGTGCAGTGAAATAGGAAGAGATTTTTTACTCCAATGACAATACAGGAGGAGGGATAACTATTTGAAACACATGGAGCTGCCAGACAGGCTTTTATTGTACGCTATGCTAGACTGTAGTTCCGCTTTAGCCGTGTGACGTTCCATAGTACTATTACCCTTTCAGTAAATGATCACACCGAGTCTTACAATCAAATTGGTTTTCTCCAAAAGACCCGCAAAGCAGACAATAACAAGAACCGAGAATCATTTTAAAACTCGGAAATTCTATTATATAAAATGTGGCTTGAACGCAGACTTCTCTGGGTAGAAAAGGACATTTATTCCCCGTCGGCATTTCCGCACACCGACTGTAAAGTAAAAACAAAGTAACATTTTCGGGGGGGGGGGGTACGCTCATTTTGGCATGCAGATTTTCTCACTGTCTGAATGAATTGTTTCGGGCCTTTAAATTAAAAGCTGTAGCTCATTGGCGATGCAAGGATCAATGCGCTCCATGGTTCTTAAAATTGAAATGGGAAGTGTAATGGGCGCTATTTTTTTTATTGAATTGTTTTACTTGCGAAATAGCTTATGCACAAACACTTCCCCGTGTAATGTTCTAAAACGTTTTCTGCGTGGCTCCTATGTGTTTATTTGGTCTTATATCATTTTTTCCCCCCTTTGGCTAACGTGACCGCACTGCAGAGTAGGAGAGGGGTATGGTAGACATTCTGAGAGGGGATATATCATTGACAGAGGAAAATGACGAAAACATATTTCCCAAACGATGCAGAGAAATGAGCCAGAGGTTCTGGGGATGTTTCTGAAGGATGGCAACCCTACACTACATACACTGCTCAAAAAAATAAAGGGAACACAAAAAGAGGCTGATCCTAGATCCGAATGAATGAAATCTTCTTATAATATACAGGGTGGCCCATTTCTATGGATACACCTTAATAAAATGGGAATGGTTGGTGATATTAATTTCCTGTTTGTGGCACATTAGTATATGTGAGGAGGGAAACTTTTCAAGATGGGTGGTGACCATGGCGGCCATTTTGAAGTTGGCCATTTTGAATCCAACTTTTTTTTCTTCAATAGGAAGAGAGTCATGTGACACATCAAACTTATTGGAAATTTCACAAGAAAAACAATGGTGCTTGGTTTTAATGTAATTCTAGCACAGGCTTCCAGTATCTGTAGTTTTAGGTGCTGCACATCTCGTATCTTCAAAGCATAGACAATTGCCTTCAGATTAAACCCAAATATAAAAGTCTAAGGGGGTCAAATCGGAAGACCTTGGGGGCCATTCAACTGGCCCACGACGACCAATCCACTTTCCAGGAAACTGTTCATCTAGGAATGCTCGGACCTGACACCCATAATGTGGTGGTGCACCATCTTGCTGGAAAAACTCAGGGAACATGCCAGCTTCAGTGCAGTGTGAAGAGTGGGAGGAGAGGGTTGCATTGACAATCCAACACAATGGGCAGCACATTGAACACATTTTTCAAGTGGACAGAAACTTGTAAATAACTCATGAAACAATAAAATTACAACCAAGCACACCATTGTTTTTCTTGTGAAATTCCCAATAAGTTTGATGTGTCACATGACCCTTCTTCTATCGAAAAAACAAAAGTTGGATTCAAAATGGCCACCTTCAAAATGGCCACCATGGTCACCACCCATCTTGAAAAGTTTCCCCCCTCACCTATACTAATGTGCCACAAACAGGAAGTTAATGTCACCAACCATTGCCATTTTATTAAAGTGTATCCATATAAATGGCCCACCCTGTATATCTACAGTCTATATTAAGTTTCCAAAAACTCTTTAGGCTTCTATGTAACTATTGTTACAACATTTTGTTTGTGGGAAAGACGCTGCCTGTAATCTCCTATGGGCTATGACGCGTCTGTATACTCAGGCAAGTCAATGTCCACGACACGCCATTGCAGACTAATTACAACATGGGGCTTCCATCAGGGCAGGGCGGCCGTCAATTAACCCATCAGTGCAATGGGGTCAAAGTCTACCACAGACCATGGCAGCCCAATTATAACGTAGGGTTCTACACATCATTTCTGGCATTCAGGACGTTCATCAATAAACCCATCAGTGCAAAGGGGTCAAAGCACTCCCAATATTTTTCAGACACATTTTGACCATTGAAGTTAATAGAGCATCCTAACCATGGCAAAACCATTGGGAATCATGGATGCATAATGCACAAGCCCTTTGTGAGTAATGGCAAAGCCTCTGAACATGGTATCATCACCAAAATTGCTTCAAAGTAAAATAAAAAAGAGGTCATTTATGCAAAAACGACATGCCCAATAACAAGAGTTTTATTTGGACTCTTCCCACAACCCTTTGATGACCCCTTGATCCCCATTCAAAGTATCGGCCAGGGATTGATAACTTAAAGTGGTGCTCATTGATATTTGCGTCACCGCATTGCGAATGTTAGTTCGACCATAAATATGGGCAGGAAGCTCTAAAGGGATACCTGATTGGTGGATATAACTCTTTTAAGAGCACCCCTTGGAGGCTGAACCCCCACAATACATATGAGTAAGACCAGCTCACCCTCAGATCTTCTCTTTCCATCCATTATATGCTGCGAGGTTTTATAACATTGGTATATAGTTTCCTTTCTGATATTTTCCCTTCTTATTCTGTTTTGAAGTTTCATTTAATATCAGTTCACATGTTTCCTGCTGAGGTTTGGCTTGTGCAAGTAGAATCCTGCTGATGGCCTACGATGGATTTCACCAGATTTAAATTGGTTTTGATTCATTTTTGTTCACAGCTTCTGCTTTTTCTTCCCCTTAAATGTCCATCTCCAGGAATCCTGGACAGCTTACAGACCAATATTTTCCCCATCATCCTCCCTTTTAAACATATTTATTGCTTTGTTACTTACGCCTAAATTGACTTCTTAGGAATATTGTGCTCCTCTGAAGATGAGGTTTAATCTGCTTAGATTTTGCCTTTCTGGTTCCTCTATTAACAACTGACCAACATTTGGGATATACTCACCATATGAGACTACCCTTCTTCCAATGCACACCAAATAAAAATTAAATAAAGATCAGATTTGATATCAATATGGTAATTTGAATTTGAATGATTATGACATGGCCAAATGTGCTTTTTTTCAGCCAGCTCAGGGAAACCGCAGTGGATGCATTGCCTTACTCTGTACTTTCAACCCCCAGATCTACAACAACCTTAAGAGTCACATTAAGAGTTACATTGCAAATTTCACAAACCTTTCATAGTTATTAATGTTTCCCTGCAGTTATCCAAGTGACATAAATTATATACATTTAACAATAAAAACTGAAAGAATTTTCGCAATCAAAAATTCAACTTTTTATACATGATGCAGGAAAGGTGTTTTAATTTTTTTGAGCTGCAATACCAGTTTCAGCCACTGGAGCCACAGCCTCTAGTGAGCACATCCGGGGAATTATTAACCCGCCTCAACTCTAAATGGATGTAATTATGTGATAATAAAATATGTGTTTTTAACAACAAGTATGTATTGAGGGGTATCATTTTCCAGCTCCCACAATAGTCCCAGGGTATGATGGTACCCATTTCAATTTATAGCCTTTCCTTCCTTGGTCTAAACACTGAGGTATGTTAAAGGTATAAACAAAAATATTCAGATTATTAATCGGGATGAGGAGCTAAAAAAAAAAAAAAAAAATTTAGAATTGATTGTAAAGAAAATAAACAATATGAGGGTAAACTTGCTAAGGATATAGACAAAACCCTAGAACTTCGATTTTCAAAATTTCAAAAATCTGAATATTTTTGAACTTAATTTATGCAAAAACTACATGTGCTAGAGCAAAACTTTTTTTTTCTTAAATGTTCACATGCCTTCTCTACATCTCCAGAAATTTTGGTGATGATACCATGTTCAGGGGCTTTGCAATCATTTCACAAAGTTAGCAAGGCGAAAAATTCGACCATCTGTTTCAGACATTATTATAGTCAGGATGTCTATTAGACCCTTGTACGGACATATTTTGGGAAGTTACAGGCCTACAACATTGAAGAATTAGTCTATGGTGTGTTTTTGGTACAGAAATCTAGACCTCACAAGAGCGCTAGGGAGGTAAAAGGCCCCCATACACTGGTCCGTTTCCCATCGGATTCCGGGACGATCGATTCCGGGCGCGTGCACGCGAAACGATCACCCCGGAATCGCGTGAAGCCCACCTTGTCCGTCCGATCACGTCCGATCGTTCAGGGGCCCAGAATCGGATCGGACAGAGAACCAACATGTTGGTCTTTCTGATCCGATTCTGCACACATCAGGGGGAGTTGCCATTTGGGAAGTAAGCGATCGGACACGGAATCGTCCAGAAATCCGTGGGACAAGGTGGTATGTAGCGATCGGACACACTTAATTGGCCGATCGATCGGACCTCCGATTCCCGCTGAGATCGCTGGAATCGATCGGATAGGTGATCGATCGGCCATGGAATCCGACTGTGTATGGCTAGCTTAAGCGATTGTCTGCAAAGCTGTCATTAATTTACTTTAATAGATACGTCTAGCTGTTCCTCATTTACATATTGTTTTATAGTATTTCATGTGGAAAGAGGACTAATAAATGTTGTTTCTCTTTTTCCCCTTTTTTTGCAATAACTGAACATCTCAAGGTAAGTCAGATGGTCCTTTTTACATTTTAGAGCTCAATTTGTTAAAATATATATATAAAAAGCCAAGTTATGTAAAAAAAAAAGTTTGTACACCCCCATGTAGTTGACTTCTCAACACAATTAAACGTGCAGCCATTAGATCCTAATCTAAACATTGCCTATAAGCAGGGGAGCACATAACCTTTTTAGTGAGCTCCTCGGATGAGTACCGGGATATGGTGTTTGGTACTCACCCCATATGTAGGGTGGTCTTCCTCACTGTCCTCTGCGTTAGCTTACTGCATGGTAGATTCTGCTGCAGATGGACCTCCCTGTTCCTGAATGATCCTCCGATTTGCTGTCTCCATCCACAGGTCACCAGCTGGCTTTGGGTCACATGTAACTCTCACAGTACAACACGTTTGAACCCCCAGATCTCATACCTCAGTAGTGCAACCCTTAAACTTTCTGACTTAGTAACTTATCCCTGAGACTACCAGCAGTCCAAATGTCATCCTTTCATAGTCATATTACAGCTGTCACACAGTGCTTTTCTCTTGTCAGATTTTACCCTTATATATGCCTACTCTGATTTTCATCCCCCAGATCTCCAACACCCTTAGAAGTCAAATCTTTTTTTCTTGGATTAGTAATTTACATTCCCAGTGTCACTATCTATCAGTATAAGATTTCATATTTCCTGCGGTTATCCAAGTGACATAAATTGTATACATGTAACATTTAGCTGCGGCCGCCCAGACACGGAGCGCCTCCAAGTTGTTAGTACACATATGAGCTGTGTAACAATAATGCCGGTACGCAGAGCTAGGTTTTGGCTTCTTCAGAGTGCCAGAGTACCACTTATGTGCACCCCTGCCTATAAGTAAAGGAAACACACTGGAAGATATGTAGAACCAAAGTATAGTTTATTTCATTAACAAATATGTCAGTAGATGTGATGGTTAACTACGCAAATAGTAAGTACAACCTTGTCCTGAAAATCTGGTAGTGTGCTCCTTAACAGACATTCCTTTGTGCAGGGATTTTATATAATCTCCTTCGATTTTCTGGCAGTGACCGTATGACCGGATGGTCAGTAATTTTTAAAAGACTCAAAGACCCCTAGGACCCCCCACTAATCTGGAGCAACTTAATCCAAGTGTTGATAGATCTAGGGGTGTTCTTTTTTTCTACATAATGAATGACAATAACAAATGAATCTGCATTTTTATTTAGATTTTAGTTTTTTTTTCATCACGATTAATTGCATGATGCACATCTGTGTGTGTTCCCATGTCACAAGCATTGTATAGAGAAGAGCTACAATGAAGTCACTGGAGTTAATTCATAAATTGGTATAACTCTAATGACTTTTGGAAATGCTGTCTGTCGTATTTACGCTGTTATTTTGATGTCTTCTGACCCATGGCATGGTCCTTAACCTCCCTAGCGCACCGCCCGTACCGCACCGTTTTTAGCAGCGTGGTACGGGCAATGGCAGCAGTGTACAAGGTACACTGCCTGCCATTTCCTCTCTGCCCCCTCTCCACACAGCCGGTGTCATTCATGGCACCGGCTATGAGGGCTGGAGAGCAGAGGCCCCTCCATTCACATGGAGGTCTATGGCACTGCCCACCCCCGTCCCTTCCGCGTCACCGTGATGCGAACGGTGACGCCGCACAAGCCCGGAAATGCTTTCCGTAGCTTTCCGGGGATATGCGGCTTTCATGGGAGCCCAGCTCATCCAGAGTTTGTTCTTCACACAAACTCTGGACGAGCTGGGCTCGGCATGAACGCTAAGGAGATTAAACAAGTATTGACATTGGGGGTTCCAAATTCCACCCTAAATCTGTTACTCAGACATTAAAGCCCCCCTCCCTTCCCCCATACACCTTTAGATCACTCCATACAATTTACTTTAGTGTTGTGCCGGGTCCTCCCTGATAGAATACTATGGGCAGTTCTGTTTCAAACGGTCCACAAATTTGTGTTCCAGAGCCTTGAAAGGTGCGTAATTACTTAAAAATTTCATTAGACATTGGAGTGGTTGTGGTTGACTTTCCAATGAAAACAGTTTTTTAAGGCCCCCATACACCTTACAATGTTACCATTCAATTTCAATCGTGTCTGCCACAAAGACCCCTGATGCAAGTCATGGGGTACCAAGTATAGACTGACACGTCATTTCTCATAGAGAAATTCAGGGGGGGGGGGGCGCTGCAGTAGTGTAGACCCAGCCTTAATTGGGGCTCACATCATGGCAGTTTGTTACTATTGGGTGGTCACCACATTTGTTCCCACATAGTGCCTGTCTAGTGCCAAGCGCTATAGTTGGGGTTCAAGTGAAAAAGCAGTGCCAATAAGGCCCTAACACCCCTGTTATCTTTCTAATGTAAAAACTGGTTACACAACCCCCCCCCCCCCTATTTTTTGCGATACATGTCATTGGGATCACAGAGGTGTGGCTATTACTCAGCTCCACCAACACAGAGCTCTGAAGGGTTAGACCTAAAAACATCAAACAACATTTTGAAACATCTCCAAAATGAGCAAAATGCAGGTAAGACTATAACTTGTCTTTAATAATTATCACTTTGTACTAAATGAAGGGGTTTTATTCCATTTTGTCTCTTTTTGTATCTGCTTGCCAAATAAAATGTATTTACCATAACAGATAAAGGGGGGGGAGCATTTCTTTTTTTTTCCTGTTCCCATTTACATTTCTGCAAATGATGCCTTTCACAGAAAATGTACTTTTCTTGTCACAATAACACTTTAAGAAATAATTAGCGTTGTGTTAATTTGCTGCCGGGAAGATAAGTGATAAGCGCGGTGTTCGTGGAAGAGATACTAAAAATGGGAAACCGTAGCGGCAAGGATGTAAGCCGTGGAGGCAAGCCAATGATAATATGTGCGGTATTTGGGGATTCTTCTTCTGTTACGTATATACACTGAAGACGCGGAAATAAACACATTGCGCGTTTTCATCAACTATATATATAGAAATGTACAAATATCTGGCAGACATCTGAAATGAGTTTGAGATAAGTTTGAAGTTTGTTTGATTGCTCGCTGTTCCATGAGCTGGATTTGAAATGTAAACCCAACTCCAATTTAAATTGCATATTTGCTAGTAGTTGGAAAGGCACTTAGAACACATGGGCGGGCACTATTGCTTACATAATTGGGCGCAATTGACCAGGCGATCTTTACATGCAATTTATGTTTAAGAAGTCGTCTATTCATTGATTAGGGCAGAGAAATGGTGACTGCCCGCTGCCAGTGATCAGAACATGGGGAGCCACGATTCTGAATGCGTGTCCAACCACATTCATGCCCAATCACGGGCATTCGTTAAAGTGGGGACAAGCCCATTCAATAAAATGGATGTGTTCAACAGCGATTGCTGCCTGCAATTAACCTCCTATGTGGGACCATAGACATAGGCAAACTACAGCCAGTGGGCCATATGCAGTCCGTGTATCTATTTGAGCTGGTGTCGAGATGAGCCACCCCACCTCTCACTGACCCCCCCCCCCCGTCTCACTGACCATTCTGTTATGGACAGGGGACATATCGAGATGAGCCTCCCCCTCCCAGTGTCACTGAGAGTACATTCAGCTATGGGGACTTTGTAGTACTGCTGCTGTAGATTTACTTTTAACATGTGTAATACATGACAGGGGGCCCGTCGAGATGAGGGTCCCCTGTCCATAGCAGAATGAACTTTCAATACACAGTGGAGTGCTTATCTCGACAAGTACCTCTTTACTGAATACTCCCAGAGTAACTCCCTCCTGTTATTCTGATTTTAAAATCCAGGAAAAAACATGGAAAGCCCACAAAAAAAACGTGACTTTCCTGGCCAAAACGGGATAGTTGAGAGGTATGTTCTAGCTACCCCCCTGAACCCTTGTCTACTTCTTTACCAATTTTAGCGATGGAACCATGTTCAGGGGCATTATAATTAACCTCCCTAGTGCACTGCCTGTACCGTGACGTTTTTAACAGTGTGGTACATGCAATGGCAGCAGTGTACAGCAGCTGCAATGGCAGCGGCTGTGAGGGCTGGAAAGCAGAGGCCCCTCCATTAACATGGAGGTTTATGGCACTGCTCACCCTCGCCCCCTTCCGCTAGACGCGATCAATAAAGCCGCAGAACCCCGGAAATCCTGTGGCTGGAAGCAGCATCGCCGTAGCTTTCCGGGGATATGCGGCTCATGGGAGCCCAGCTCATCCAGAGTTTGTTCTTCACACAAACTCTGGATGAGAAGGGCTCGTCATGAACACTAAGGAGGTGAATGAATTTATTTAACCATTAGTACATTAACCTCCCTAGCGGTTGAGACGAGTCCAGCTCGTTCAGTGCTGACGTGCAGAAAGTGCACTGGACGAGCTGGACTCGTCCAACACTGATCGGAGC
>CM070032.1:225662528-225674448 GCA_036250615.1 Ptychadena robeensis
AATGTACCATGCTGATAGACTCATCCCCAAAATGTGCCATGCTGATAGACTCATCCTCAATTATTACTATGTATATATATATGTGTGTGTGTGTATACACGGTATATACTGTATATATACTTTTTGTTAACCTCCCTGACAGTATGATTTTTTGTTTTGGTTGAAAAATGTACAGAAAATTTTAAAAGAGAACATTAACCCGGCCATACATCCCCATGGAATTATGACCTATGGTGGGCGGCCATTACAGGCTCTTGGTCCGGCTCCTCTGTGAACACATTAAGAACCCATGGTGGCCCACAAGCCATTGTGCCATTAAGTTGATTTCTTAAAAGAGCATCACCATACAAAATGAAGGCATGACACAGCAAATATTAATATCAAAATACTTATTACGTTCTGTAATATTTCCATACCACCAGGGTCTCTTTAAAGAACACATGTCACCTTCAACTGGATTTTTCTCTTTAAAACCCAGAGTTCGGTGCTCAAACAGGAATAGTTCTCTGGCTTCTGTCTTCACATTTATCTACCTAACTCTGATAAAATCTTCCGTGTTTCCTTTTGTTATGTTAAGCTAGCCATACACGTGTAGGATTCCATGGCCAATTGATCACTCCCCCGATCGATTCCGGCAATTCTGCAGGGAATCGCAGGTGTGATCAATCGGCCAATTAAGAGTATCCATCGCTGCATACCACCTTGTCCAACGGATTCCGGGACGATTCCGTGTCCGATTGTCCACCTCACAAATGGCAACTCCCCCTGATCTGGGCAGAATCAATCTGATGGAACCAACATGTTGGTTCTCTGTCGGATCCGATTCTGGGCCCCTGAACGATCGGACCTGATCGATTGGACAAGGTGGGCTGTATGCGATTCCGGCACGATCGTTTGGCGTGCACGCGCCCGGAATCGATCGTGCCGGAATCCGGTGGGAATCCGACACGTGTATGGGGGCCTTTAGAGGTTTAAATTCCATTTCCAGAAGAGTGACAAGTATTGATGTGCCCGGCCATTGCAAAACATATTTTTCTGCGAGTGGCCCTACCGATTCCATGCTTTCCTAAAGACAGAACATAGATAATAATGCAATTTGCCCGCGTCGGAAAATAAATGCCCTTCCCAGTAATAGGGGAAAGATAAAGACATGTATTTGGCTGAAATTTAAAACAGGTCATTTAAACAAGGGACACAAATGTCTGCGGAGAGAGTGTCACATGGCCCATTGTAATGTCTCCGTCCCCAGGTGGGAATGAAAAGACACAAATTAAGTGGAGACAGTTATGATAGTCCGCGTCGACTCCTTAAGGTTCTCGATTATATGCTTGTTGATTGTTGTGGCTAAAAGTTCTTCGGCTTTTATAGAATGCCGGCTATTAGCTTTTCATTAGCAACAAATATCTCTGCTAGGGAAATCGCTGTGTTCCTGGGACATCAGTCAATTAGAAAGGTTTATGACGCACTTAAAAGAGATGCTACAGCACAATACCCAGGCCGGCTAAAATATGCCGCTTCATCGAACCAAATTAACTTGATGAGGTGGACATGGTTGTGCTGACCAAGGGAAATATTAAAAGAGGAGTCCAGCTAGCTACATGTTCTAAGATTATTCAAGGATAAAAAGTCTAGGCCTTTGGGGCAAATGTTAAAGGATTGCCAAGCTCCTTATTATAAGAAGCCTGATTTCCTCAAGGTATTACTCTCAAATTCGACCATTTCAAGTTAATTGCAAAGCCCCTGACCAAGGTATCTGTTAGGACCCTGGCTGTTCCGGTCACCGCCTGCTGGTGGCACTGTGATTGCCCATCCATGGCTTAGTCCCACAGTCACCAGCAGGTGGCTCCCTGCGAGCGTGGGCTGGGTGAAGCTCACACCTCCCTTGTTAGCTTAGGGCTATTTAGGTGTGCTTCATTCAGACCACACTGGCTGTTCATTGTTGCTGTTTCTGTTTGCTTGGCTGGACTTCATGCTTTCCCTGGCTTCTTGTCCCTGAACCCTGAACCTGAACCCTGGACACCTCTGTACCTCGGACTTTCTCACATGTGTTTATTCCTGCATGTAAGTCTGCAAATAAATCTGTTTTTGTCACCACCACCTCTGTCTGGATCTCAGTGTGTGTTGCCTGCCTGCCCCCCCCCCTCTGTCCTGGATCCTAACAGTAGCATCACCAAACTTTCTGGAGATGAAGAGAAGGGTTGGGGGTATACTACAACAAAAGTATTGTTCAAACACAAATAGTTTTTGCACAAGTTCAAAGTCAAGTCAAAATTTTGAAAATCAATGCAAAAAGTACATGTGCTAGAGCAAAACTTTTTTGATACCATTTTCAGAGGCTTTTCAATCAGCTCACAAAGTCAGCTAGTCAAAAAATGTGACCATCTCTATTCTGGTCTAGGCATAGCAATGAACTTGGTGGAACTCTAAAATTTTCTAATCAAGTCTATTAAATACATTTCCTGGCCCACCTCATGTCAGCCTACCACGGGTCATCTCCACCTCCATGACCCCCAAGGACAACCCTAACTAGATTCCATAAAAAGACCTACCTGGAAGTGCCCAGATGTTCATAATCGCTAGACTCGTGATGGTTCACTCGACGAAGGGTGTGGTGGCCTCTTGGGCATCCATGGCTGAAGTTCCAGTTCCAAGCTGCAAGTTGGGCATCAATGAATACTTTGGTCACGCACTATCACCTCAATGTCCTCGGACTTCCACAGGGTTCAGTGGGCCCAGTAGTTTTAGCTACAGCCTTGTTTCAATAAATGTTTTGGCTTCCTTTTGGCAGTGCCTAGGTGTCGCAGTGTGGTTTTTCTTCCCTCCCTGGGTTGTATGGCTTGTTAAGTAGAGATGGGCCGAACTGTTCGCCGGAGAACAGTTCGGCCGCGAACACGGCATGTTCGCCGATCCTCCAGCCGGCGGACAGTACGGGTGTTCGACCCGTACTGTTCGCCGGCCAGAAGAAGATCCAAATTCTTCCTCCGGCAGGATCAGAACCTGTGTGATCGTGCCGGAGGATGAATCTTTTCATTACAAGACCGGGCGTGCAGCCGGTCTTGTAGTGAAAAAAACGGTTTGCAGCAGGAAGTGACGTCAGTGACGTCACATCCTGCGCCCGTAACCAGGAACTATGCGTTCCAGGTTGCGGTCCAAGGACCGGATGTGACGTCACTGACGTCACATCCGGTTTTTCCGATTCAAATTCCCCGCCTAGAGGCGGGGAATTTGAATGTGTCCGCGAACAGGGCGGACGGCGGACTTGTTTAAAGTTCGACCCGCCCTGTTCGCGGACTCTCCGGGCCGGTGTTCGCCCATCTCTATTGTTAAGTGCCATGGTAGGCTGACATAAGCTTAAGATGAAAAAAAATATACAGGGTGGGCCATTTATATGGATACAACTTAATAAAGTGAGAATGGTTGGTGATATTAACTTCATGTTTGTGGCACATTAGTATATGTGAGTGGGGAAACTTTTTAAGATGGGTGGTGACCATGGCGGCCATTTTGAATCCAACTTTTGTTTTTTCAATAAGAAGAGGGTCATGTGACACATCAAACTTATTGGGAATTTCACAAGAAAAACAATGGTGTGCTTGGCTTTAACGTAACTTTATTCTTTCATGAGATAGTAGATTCCATATCTATCTGCCAGGCTTCCGGGGGTTAACTCAGGGTGCAATGTTGCAAGTGGCCACTAGGGGCCAAATACATTGTTTTCAAAGGAAAAACTGCCTGTGTGAAGTTGTTAATGCAGAGCATGATTAGGTATTAGCATGCTCCTTGTTGGCCCTGATTGGCTACTTGTGCTGCTTCCCCTTTTCCCAATGTGAGTTCAGCTATGCAGCAATGATAAAACGCTGCTTCCAGGTTCTTCGTCAGTGACTGTTGTAATTACACATTCTCCTAATAAATCCGCCTAGCCTGTGAAATTCCAGGTGAGTGCGTAGACACAGCAGATGTGCATTAACCTCTACAGAGGAGAGATTTGTTGTTAGGGGATCCTCTCTAAGCGGACAAGAAAAATGACTTACTTCTGCTGTTTTCTTTTCTATTGGTTTTGTGTGTTTCTCTCATAAGGTCCTTGCCATACCAAACCCTGACAGGTGCAATCCATCACAGCCTTTGTGGGGTTACTCCGGCCCAGCTTACCTTCCCCGGCTGAATGTTGTTGGTGCACCGCTAATAACTGCCACCCTCCCCCCATCTTTCACATAAATGTAATTAATTGCTTGTTCCGTGCTTCCAGTCTAATCACATCCACCGGCTTGTTTGGGTTGTGTTTCCTCCTCGGCTGAAGGGTGAAATTATATACTTATTAAGTGAAATAATTCTTATCAGTAATATCATTGTAGGGGGCCTGGGTTCTGATGGCATTTTTTGAGGAAGGCGATGATCTAAGACATTATGTAAATGTAGGGTTAGGAAATGAAGTGAATATATTGGTGACATCCACTAAGTCTGCTTAAAGCAGGATGGGAACTTCAAGGTGGAGGATATCCAAGGTAATGCATGTATTCCTAAAACTACAGTTTACATGGAGAAGCACCTGCATGGTGATAGGAATAAGCCTGGCTATGGTCTTTGTGTCACTGCTCCGCCCCTTTCTTGAAGTGAATATATTAGTGACGTTCACTTACCATGTTTCCCCGATGATAAGGCAGGGCCATCAAATAAGACAGCCCCCCCTATTTCGGGAAAATTGTGAAATAAGGCACCCCCCGGAAATAAGCCACCCTCCATTACCTGCTGTGGTCCGTCCGTCTACAACAGGTGTCGGCAACCCGCGGCTCCAGAGCCACATGCGGCTCTCTCTTACACTCGGCGCGTCTCACCCTCACTCCTGCCTGAGTCTCTCAGTGGCTGCGGCGCGCGCCTGTCAGGCTGCTCGCCACGGAGGACTTGTGTGCTTGTGTGCTGTCTCTGGCCGGCAGCCTATCAGAGAGGCCGCCGGACCGGTGCAGGCGGCGCGATGACGTCATCACGCCGCCAGACTGCCGCTGCACTGCACTGCTGAGCCTGCCTGACCGGGCTGAAGGAAGGTGAAAGGCGCATAATTAGTCTCAGTGGCGGTGAGTAACTCCAATGGCACATTATATGCGACTCTGAACTCTGGCACATTATATGGGTAAGGTAAATAAGGCATCCCCCTGAAAATAAGCCCTAGAGCATATTTTGGCCTTCCAAAAAAAATAAGACAGTGTCTTACCATCGGGGAAACAGGGTAGTCTGCTAAGAGCAGGATGGGAACTTCAAGTTGTAGCATAGGCAATGTAATGCATGTATTCCTAAAACTACAGTTTAAGCCCTCCATACATGTTCCAATTTTTCGTACAAATTTTGCCCGACCGACCAATGTGGTCCGGAGATTAATCGATCGGGAGATTAATCGGATTCGAAATTATGTACCCGACCGATCACGATTTCTCAAAATCGGCCAAAAAAATGGTCGGGACCGCTTCAGACCTGTCCGTAAATTTTGGTCGATCTGCTGTTAGTCATAAAGTCATAAATGCTGTTAGTGTTAGGCTGATGGATCGGTGATAATTCGAATTCCGATTTTTCGTGCCAGCCGACCGACCGACCATAATATTTTTCGGGTGACACGATCGGGAGAATAATCGGAACGTGTATGGGGGGCTTTACATAGAGTAGCATCTGCATGGTGACAGGAATTAGCCTGATTATGGCCTTTGTGTCACTGCTCCGCCCCTTCCTGTTATATTATTGAAGTGAATATATTGGTGACATCCACTTAGTCTGCTTAAAGCAAAATCGGAACTTTAAGGTGGGGGATATGCAATATAGTGCATGTATGCCTTAAGGCCCCCATACACGGGTCAGTTTCCCACCGGATTCCGGCACGATCGATTCCGGGTGCGTGCACGCCAAACGATCGTGCCGGAATCGCGTGCAGCCCACCTTGTCCGATCGATCAGGTCCGATCGTTCAGGGGCCCAGAATCCGATCGTACAGAGAACCAACATGTTGGTTCCATCAGATTGATTCAGGGTCGAATCAGGGCCAATCGGGCACGTTGGTGGTGGACATCAGATGGATCACCAGCAGATCTGCACTTAGGAGTGTGATCGATCGGACACGGAATCGTGCCGTAATCCGTGGGACAAGGTGGTATGCTGCGATGGATACTCTTAATTGGCCGATTGATCACACCTGCGATTCCCGGCAGAATCGCCGGAATCGATCGGGGGAGTGATCAATTGGCCATGGAATCCTACACGTGTATTGCTAGCTTTAAACTGCCGGTTACATAGAGTAGCACCTGCAGGATGAAAGGAATTAGCCAGGTTAATTGTTAGGGCCCTTGTTGGAATATATTGAGGGAGGCAATGGTCTAACACATTAGCTATGTAGTGGAGTGGTGTAGGGCTGACTGCTTAGCGACTGTCTGGGCGGGGCCCCTAGGGAGTACGTGACCTAGGTCACCAGGTGCTGGCTGGGTCTCTTACCGGTTTGCGCGCTTTTCCCTACTTCTTCCTAGTGGGCGGCCATCTTGGGCCAGTAATAGGGGAATACACTGGACACAGGCACCCTGGTCCAGACAGGTGGTCAGCGGGTTCACAACACACATTTCTGTTTGTAGAAAGTATATCCACGACTCAGTTCTTATATATAAGTAATAAAGGAATGTCTACACACTAGTTGCTGTTCAACTGGGGCTACTTTACTGAAGGGAAGATATCTCACACATTTAGCACTTTCTCTGATCCCAGAGAAAGGATCAGTTCTTTAGGGAAGTATTCAGTTTCAAACAGTAGATAGTGGGTGCTGCAGCCCAAATCCTCCAGAGGTGTCTTCCTATCCACAAGAGATTGTGAGCTTCCCAGGGAAATACTCTGAATGGGGGTGACAGTCCACAACTACCCCAGCCCTATAGGGGAAATGATCTACTCACATGCCGCTGGAGATTCCTGCATACCCCAGGCCTCAGGCCTGTCCCATGGGGTTCTGGCAGAAGGGCTCTGCTGAATCTGGCAAGCTGTATCCCTCTCCAGGCAACACTACTTAGGCCCCTCCTATCATTAGACTATATCCCCTGTGGGGACGGAGACACCTCCTCTGGGATGGGCTAGCAGCCAGAAAAACACAGAGATGCAATTAACCATATTATGGACAAATCCTGTTACGCTACAGTTAAAGATAGGAATTATTTTTCTTGATGGAGGATCTACAATATGACCCTGAAACTTCTTGATCATGATACAGTATTTGATTATTTTTTTTTTATCGAATTTATCCTAAAACTAATTTTGGATTGGTTGGTCTCTATTATATTCCAAGTCTCAGTCCATTTCACACTAACCGGGTTGCAGCTCTGGTGCGGATCATTTCCCCACTTTGCATTTGCGGTAACGCACGGCCTGACATTTTTGCAGATGCATTGCAAGCATCTCCCACACATGGCCTAATGCAACAATGCAGGGTTTCACTGGTAACGGACGTTGTTAACAGACAAGTTAAGGCTTGTTCCCACTAGCGCAATAAGTCACGGCACAACACGATTTTAAATTGCAGGTGGCCGAGATCGACTGCCATTAAAAGAAGAAAAATAAACCAAGCCATAGAGAATGAATGCTTTTTGATCTTGTCCATTCATGTCTATGGGTGAGATCAGGGGCAATAGGCCGCATCCATCAGCGACCTGTGTTCAAAAGCCAGGTCCATTCGCCTGGACCACGTCCATTAGCTCATGCAAATGAATGGGCGTGACCACCCACGATCGCCATGCCCGATAAAAAATTGGGTTAGCCAGGTGTGAAATGCCCTTCAGACAATGTTCTGTAGCTTTTTGCATAACTTATTTTGTATGTGGTCTTTGGCCAGTGACCAAACTCTACTTTTCTTAAGGCAGCATGAGGTCCAGCCAACCTTCTCTTAGATGCACAGCTCCCTTCTAGAGATGGTCGAATTTTTTTCAAAAATGTTAGGATTTCGAGTTGATACCAAGGCCCCTGAGCCTTCGCCAAATCATCACTATCATCACCAAACTTGCTGGAGATGTAGAGAAGGGTTGGGGGGTATACTACAAAAACAAAGTATGACTCTAACACAAATAGTTTTTGCACAAATTAGGTTCAAAGTCAAGTAAAAATTTCGAAAACCGTAATTTCGACTTTGATTTTGAACCTAATTTATGCAAAAACGACATGTGCTAGAGCAAAAATGTTTTGTTCCAATGTTCCCACAGCCCTTCTCTACATCTCCAGCAATGTTGGTGATGATACTATGTTCAGGGGCTTTGCAATCAGCTCACAACATTAGATAGTCGAAAAATTTGACCATCTCTACTCCCTTCTATGGACATTTTTACATTTAACATTTTTTTTGTTCCTCCCCATTGGCTGTTATGAATCAAACCATCACCTTTATGGGTGGGGGGGGGGGGGGTTCTTCTGTATTGGGCTTTAGCTGTTAACTGAGCCCCATAAACAACCAGAAAGCTGCTGACATCAAGTCTCGTTAGTAAATGGCAGATACAGTAAGAGAGGAAAATCCATAGCGAAACTTCATAAGCAGGCAACGGCTGCTGGAAGGGTCAGCACATAATTACCATGTCATGAATCAATTACGGCTGATTAGTATGCACAGCAATCTGGTTAATTACATTCCGGTTATTGAAAGAAATCTTAAAATTATTAGGTCGTGTCACCCAGGGGATAAGGATGGCAATGTTTATTTAGGAAAAAAAATAGAATATGGATGCACTTTCTTCATTGTGTATTCTGCATGTGCCGGCAAGGACAGGAGTGACCTAAAAAAGCTCAGACTCAACTAAGATTATATTAAAACCCATTATTAACCTCCCTGGCGGTTCACTGAGGTGCAGATTTCTGTACCAAAAGTGATACAGTGTTTTGCCTTTCCGCCCCCATCGGCGTCACTGGTGACGCCGATGGGGGCGGAAAGGCTCTGTGTGCCTGCAGCTTTGTAGAAATGCTGCAGGCACACAGAGAGCCAGCGGTTGCGCCTGATTCCGGCACGGGCGCAGTTTGATTTACGATCAGACTGCGCCAGTACTTGCTCCAGGTGGGCGCGTTCATTTTGCAATTGATCACCAAGCGATTACCCCGAATGCGCATGGTGATCATTCGCAAAATCGGCCACAGAATAAAGCGCTATGGCCGGCTTTAGAGGTTTTTTTTTTAGAAGTTTACACTTGTTTTCTTTTGATTTGGATTGGATAAAACATTTATCCAATCCAATCCAATCAAAAAAAAAAAAAGTTTCTGTACCTTTAAATCTCCCGCCGCCGGATGACGTCATTGGCAGACGAGAGCTGTTCACGGAGATAGCCGGAGACCTCGGCTATTTCCGGAACGGCTCGTGTGTAGCCGAAGATGCTCCCACTATCAGGAACGCTCAGCGCGACCCGGGTTCGGGCATATCGCTAGGGAGGTTAAAATAAATACAGTTATGTGAGAGTTTTCGTGAGAGTGATACAATAGACACATTTCACATATTGCAAATACGATGCTTTGTCATTTTTGTCAACTAGAAGAACACAAAAATCAAAGTGAACAAAAAAAAAGAACTCCACACAATTCTTGGCACCTAATCAGAAATACAGTCTTTTTTCGGACTATAAGACGCACACAGTTTTTAGAGCAGAAAACCAGAAAAAATTATATTTAATACGTTTTCACATCAATTGGGTTAAATTCAATGGAATTAATGAATGCAATATTCGATTCAGCCAGTAGATGTCACTAGCAGCCGTACACACAGCACATGACATCACCTCTTTACTGATCAGGAGGAGGGGGGCAAGAGGCTGCCCAGTCCTCTGCTCTCCCTCTCCTCTCCAGCTGGCTGTTTCTGTGTCCGTGGGAGCTGCAGTGATTGCAGTTTCCACAGACAGTAGAGAGGTATAGATGCCAGTTCATCTATCCCTCTCTTCATTGCCTATTCCAGCAGGAAGCTCTGGGCTCTGTTGGCATAAGAAATTATACAGTTCAGATGGGAGAGCTGGACACCGGCCGGCATCTCTCAGCTGACAGCTCCTCCAGCTCCCCGGCTAATCTCCTTGCTGGGAGAACTGGCGGGAATTCGGACTTCGGACCATAAGACGCAGGCACTTTTTCCCCCTGATTTTGGGGGTGAGAAGGTGCGTCTTATAGTCAAATAATATGGTAAATTGTGAATCAAGAAAAATATAGCTCATTTAATTTGTTAATTAATTTAATCCAATTTACCTGTTGCACTTATTAGGGGCTGACAATAAGAACATTTACACTTGCTACTTATAATGGTGAAATGTTGACCCAATCAACCAATTAACCAAAATTTTTGAAAAGCATGGACAATCCTAAAGGCCCCCACACACGTATCGAGGGCCAACGGAGCAGGTCAGATCAGCTCTGGAAAGCAGCGTGATGACATCATCGAGCTGACAGCATCGGCCAGCACACACATTAGCCGAGGAGCTGGAGGAGCTGTCAGATGTGAGATGCCGGCCGATGCCCGGCTCTCCCATCTGAACTGTGTAATTGCCAGCCCTGAACTGGCATAGGCAATGAAGAGAGAAGTATAGATGAACTTGCATCTATACCTCTCTCTCTGGTCCGTAGGATCCAGAGGAGAGGAGAGCAGAGCAGAAGACAGCCCAGCCCCCCCCTTTCTCCTGCAGATCAGTGTGAAGTATGACGTTCTGCTGAGAGTGTACTGCTGCTAGTGACACCTTCTGGCTGAATTGGATATTGCATTCATTAAATTCATTGCATTAACCCAACTGTTGTGAAAACGTTAAAATCTTTTTTTTCTGGTTTTCCTGCCCTAAAAACTGGCTGCGTCTTATAGTCCGAAAAATACCGTATTTAGAAAGAAATAAAAAAAGATAAACAATGCAAGGTTCATTAACTGCATTATGGATTCGAGATGCTGGAATAAAAAAAAAATTGCACCATATCAACCATTTCGAGTTAATTGCAGAACACTCATTGTGGTATGTGGTCTGGGTGTCAGTGTCTACCATTTGTGTAGATCTAACAGCGATTGTACACTAGTGATGGCCGAAAAGTTCGCCCGGCGGACAGTTCGCCGTGAACATAGCATGTTAGCAGTTCGCAATGCCAGCGAACATTATGGGTGTTCGACCCGCCGCCCTATACCTTAACATGGAGATAAAGTGTGACCCCACACCCTATAGTCAGGTGGTACAGTACAGCCAATAACACTTCCTTTCGCTCCTGGAGGACACTCCTCCCCCTATAAAAGAAGCCCCCCAGTGGCCATTTTTACTTTTATCCTGTGTCTCCAGTACTAGATAGATAGGGAGAGCTGCTGCTGATTGAGGGATGGCTGAGCTACTTTGCTATCATACTCTATCTGTAGCTATAGCTAAGGTATTCTGTTACATGTAGTTCATCATTACTGAGCCCCGAAGTCCTTCTCTGGGGGTGGGGTATGCTGTATTATGCATTGCAGAGAGATCTGACTGAATGTGATGCGCTGCAGAAGGTGCTGTCCGGTAACTTTTGGCAAAATCTTTCATCTAGATTTCCGGCCATTAGACCTGAAGAAAACAGCATTTGAAAAAATCCATATTTTGGGGGAGAAGTTTAGCCATTGATCCCCCTCTGGCATGACACTGTCCAGGTGGTTGCACCCTTTAGACTTTTTCTTTTATTGGTATTTTGGCTGCAAATATGACCTGAAGGTTTGAGAAGTTCGTCCCCCATTGAAGTCAATGGAGGTTCGGCGTTCGCATGTTCGCGGCGGGTATTTGCAGTTCGATTCGCCTGTTCGCGAACAGCCACAACTGATGTTCGGCCATCACTATTGTACACACAACACATGTGGAGACCTCCAGGAGACCGCCTATAATGTGAACTACCATGCTGTGTATATTTATACAGGGAGTGCAGAATTATTAGGCAAGTGGTATTTTTGAGGAATAATTTTA
>CM070032.1:225679955-225698378 GCA_036250615.1 Ptychadena robeensis
AGTATATAACAAACTCTATATTTTTACTGGAAAAGGTGGGGGGTCGTCTTATACGCCCAGACGTCTTATATATACGGTATATATATTAGTTAAACTTTGACTTGTCTGAGCCAGGAAGATTGTGGCCTAGTGCTCCATAGTCATACATTCCTGACCTTCTCTTGAATCCTATGTTAAGGTGGGTTTACACGTCAAGATTTTTGTTTCGTTCAACTTCAGATTCGATTTTTTGTTCGATTTTTTTTATCGGATTTCGTTCATCCATTTATCGAAGGTAATTCGATTTTTTTTAGATTTTTGTACAAACGACGCAAATATCAAATGAAAAAAAAACGGTGGAACCACGAATGAAAAATCTTTCAGATTTTTTTTTTAGGAAGTGATGTATTCTGTGGATGTTTACTGTAATGTATACTGCAGCATTCTGTACACACACACACACTCTGTAGCTCTGTTGTAACTTTGAACATTCATTGGAATGGAATGGAACATTCAATGGAAAACCATTTCTAGTATAATGATGAAACTTTCAGGGTCAGTAATTCTCACCTACTACTACTTACACCCCGAGTTTCACCACTCTAGTTATAATACTTATAAGTTACATTTCAGCTAAATTCCAGCCACCAGACAATGCTTTTTCATGGCCAGTGATATACTCCTATATGCAACATTTAACTTGCCTACATTGAACACATATATCTTTAAATCCCTGCATGGTAGAACCTTGAAATTTTGTGGTTTACTAGTTAACCCCTAAGACTATATCCATGCAAATTTTCAGGTCCCTGAGCATAATCCTTCCTACTAATACTAAGTACTAATGCTTCCCTACTAGCATAAAGCACTACTCTGCTGCATACATGCTTTCACTTATCCTATCCTTACTAATACAAAAAAACATCAGACTTCTAAGGGTGTTGGAGATCTGTGGGTTGAAAGTCAGAGTAGACATAAATTTTTTCATTTGGTGTGCGTTGGAAGAGGGGGTAGTCTTATACGGCGAGAATATAACAAACTCTATATTTTAACTGTAAAAGTTGGGGGGTTGTCTTATACGCCGGCATATACGGTATATATATTTTTGAAACACCCTATGCCACAGCTATAGAAAGCACGTTGTTACATTCGTCCACAATGCAATTGTTTCGTTCGGAAAGTTCTACTCAGAAATAAAATATAAACAACATCAGAGACGAATCAAAATCATACATTGTAAAAATCCCAACATTCATTGCACAGGAAATACGTCACGCTACTGGTTATATTTCGAGTCAAAAAATATCGAGTGAAATAAGTAGCATTCGTTTTTTACACGAAAAATAAACGACAGATGAAAGTTTACCAACATGTTCGATAACCTTGTGGACTTTTTTGCTGCATTCTGCTCCATTATCAGCTTTATGTAAACCTCAGGATAAATATTTGAACTGCAATTATTGTTCCGATAGTAAAACTGATATAGCCAGGGGTGCACATAACTTTTTTAGTGAGCTCCTCAGATAAGTACCAGGAGATGGTGTTTGGTCCCCCCCCCCCCATATGTAGGGTGGTCTCCCTCACTGTCCTCTGAGTCAGCCTCCTGCATAGTAGATTCTGCTGATAGACCTCCCTGTTCCTGATTGATCCTCCGATTAGCTGTCTCCATCCACCGGTCACCAGCTGGCTTTGGGTCACATGTAAGTCTCACAGTACAACACGTTTAAACCCCCAGATCTCATACTTCAGTAGTACAACCCTGAAATGTTCTGACTTGGTAACTAACCCCTGAGACTACCTGCAGTCAAAATTTCATCCTTTCATAGTCATATTCCAGCTGTCACACAGTGCTTTCCCCTTGTCGATTTTACCCTTACATATGCCTACTCTGACTTTCATCCCCCAGATCTCCAACACCCTAAGGGCTTGTTTCCATTGTAGCGTTCCGTGCGGTTGCAGCCGCGCAGCCGCCGCGCGGCCGCCGCACGGCCGCCCCCGCACACGACCGCATCCATTGGAAACTTCAATATAGTTTCAACTGGTGCGGATGCGGTTTAGGGCGCGTTTCTGAGCGCTAGCTGCAGCGTTTTGAAACGCATCCGCGCCCCAAACACATCCGCATCTGCAATACAAAAAAAAATCGCGTCGCAAACACAACTTTAGGCATGCATTCAGCCGCGCAGCTGCAACCGCACGTGAACGCTTCAATGGAAACAAAGCCTTAGAAGTCCAATCTTTTTTTTGGGATTAGTAATTTACATTCCCAGTGTCACCCCCTAACTGCAACCTTTCATAGTTATTCATGTTTCCCTGCGGTTATCCAAGTGACATAAACTGTATACATGTAACATTTAGCTGCGGCCGCCCAGACACAGAGCGCCTCCAAGTTGTTAGTACGCATATGAGCTGTGTAACAATACGCAGAACTAGGTTTTGGCCCCTTATGAGTACCAGAGTACCAGTTATGTGCACCGCTGTGTATAGCTGTTATAGTTCAGCCGATTAGCAGGTTATTCTGATCATATTACATTTTCTCTGATTTGATTCTGCAACCTCCATCCCTCCAGAGAGGGTTATATTTTATGCTTCCATATTACCTGTATAAAATAAATGTCCCCATAATAATCCATTCTTCGAACTGCGGAGATTCTTTACTTCACCTTTTTTTTGCATGAATTATGAATGACGCTAATCTGTGACCCCCCCCCCCCCCCCCCCCCTTACATTTCTCAGCTGCATTATATAGCGCTAGAAATTCTTAATGGACTTAATGTGGCAACTGGTTTGTTTGGTTGAAATATGAGAATAGCACATTGCTGTATCCGCAAACACATTAAGATTTAATTAAAGGAAATGTATGGAGCTTGCACAGTTTGTTTCCTTAATGTATGATGGTCAGTAATAAATAATAACGTCTTTTCTTTATATTTTATGAAGTCAAAAACATTGTTCATTAATGCATTTACACAGTCGGCAGGTGGATCTTTCAGATGCTTTTTATGTGTTTTTTGTATAGAAATTTTTTGTTATAAAAAAAAAAATATATATATATCTTGTCTACAGACCTCAGTAGCTTAAAGTGGTTTTTAATAAAAAACAAACATTAAAAAGACACAATACTCACCTGTCAGCAGTTCAGATGCTGGAAAACTGCTACACAAAAAAAACCCCAAACATACTCACCTTCAGTTCTGATGCCGGCATCTTAGCTCCTGGAGAAGTGAAGCTGTTTCCACCATCATTGGCCCCAACTTTCCTCCCCATCCACTCCACCTGTCTCCTTTCTGTCGGAGCTGGAGAGCTCCGTGGTGGGGAGGGGTGAATCAGCTGCTTGATGAGATGTGTCTCTGGAGGGAGAGACACCCTGATAACAGCTCAAGTTCCCTGCATGGAAACTCATCTATATTCGCCAATATTCACAATCGCAATCTAGATATAATCGCCTCATAATTACCTTTAAAATGAATGGTCACATGTGCTATTTATTTTCGCATTGCGGATATATATTCGCAATCCATGCCCATAAGCATCCCAATGCGAATATTCGCCGGCATATTCGCGAAATTTGCGGATTCTTGAATAGACGATATTCGCCGAATCTAAGCTCAACACTACATGATACTGATATTCCTACACACTTCCTTAACACCAGCGCGTGTCATTTCCTGGGATTTAAGGTATTCGTCATGTGACCTGGCTGACCATTAGTGGACCTCTTGCAGCTATATAAGAAACCCTGCCCTTTCAGCCTTGCCTCAGTATTAAGGTCTCTGTGTTATGCTAAGCACTGCCTGCCATTGCTGTTCCTGTGAGATAGAGACTGCCTGTGTTCTGAGACCGATACCTGTTAACCCTTACCTGCCTGCTGCACTCTCCTGCTACCTGATCTGTACCTGCGCTGCTTCACCTGTCACACTGTCTGGCTGACAACACCTGTGTCCCTGGAGTGTTCCCTGCTGTCCCCTGGACCAGCTGCCTTGTGTTCCTACATTCCCTCAAGAGGTAGCGACCTGGTGATCCCCTCTGGAAAGTCTATCCCCACCATCAGGGGTATTGTGAAGAACGAGTGGGTTCACTTAGACAACGCCCTTAGAGGAGGTAGGACATGTGGCACAGTGGGTCCACACCTGCTGCTCCGTGACAATGCCAGCTTCTGCCTTCTCTTCCATATAGCCTACTGTCATTGGTTGACGCTCCTATCTGGTAAATTTCCCCCAACAACATTGAGATGATGATGGTTTTGGTGGACTGGCCCTTTAAACTAACTAACTAACTCTTTAGTTTCAGCAAAACTTTTGCAGCTTTGAACTCTCCTTTTTATTTGTACCTCATTCTTCATAGGAGCGATAGCAGCTCGAGTTACTCATACCGAGGAGTCGAAGGGCCCATTCCTTAAATTGATTTTTAGCAAATTACAAAGAAACCGGCCCGGCCACAAAGCATGCTGGGACGCCTCTGGCAAAACCGCCCGGATCTATGAGCGGATCGATAATGCTTTGTTTATGTTAATTGGCTTTTGCCTCGGCAAGTAGAATATTGTTTTTAAATCTCTTTTTTTATGATATTGAGGGAATATTAGTGTACGGCAATAATAAGGATCTTTATGAGATTTTAAAAGGACAACTTTACTATTAATAAAGAAGGGGGAGGGGCACCAAAACCTATTAATTAATATAATTAGTTATATATCATGGACATACACAGAGCTTTCCGTAGTCACATCCCACATCAGAGGGCAATGATCACCTGAAAGGGTCGTCATGTATTAAGGTCCGATCACCACTCTGTAGAAGTTGACCACAATAGGTGACCATGGGGTCAGAGAAGTTTTTTCTCACCACTTTGGCTGTGGGGTGGGGTTTATTCACTGTGTTAAAGCTCTGCTGACTTTGCCCATCCAATCCTGTGCAAACACCATGTTTCTTAAGGCCCCCATACACGGGTCAGATTCCCATCTGATTCCGGTACGATCGATTCAGGACGCGTGCCCGCGAAACGATCGTGCCGGAATCGCGTGCAGCCCACCTTGTCCAACATGTTGGTCTTTCTGATCCGATTCTGCACACATCAGGGGGAGTTGCCATTTGTGGGGTAAGCGATCGGACACGGAATCGTCCAGGAATCCGTGGGACAAGGTGGTATGCAGCGATCGGATACTCTTAATTGCCCGATTGATCGGAGCTCCGATTCCCGCTGAGATCGCCGAAATCGATCGGATGGGTGATCGATCGGACATGGAATCGGAACGTCTATGGCTAGCTTTACATTTCCTTTCATTTGATTGGGTCTTCTGAAATTATTGTGTCAACTGTCTAATCAGATTGGTTTAATAGCCCTTGCCTAACTGAGTGAGGTCTATGAATAATGATGGCTGAACATTGGCCACGTTCATTCATGAACCGGTGGATTGTTGCTCATATTACTTTCAGAATATCATACACGCCACTATGAGTTGACATTGAGGCTCCCAGCCCTGGGTGACATGAAACCTAGTGATGCCACTCAAGGGGTAGCCTGGGCAAATGAGTGCCCTGTATAACATTCCCTTCGGGCGGCCATGCCGTTGATAGGTGGACGCGTTGGGCCCATGCTCAATGGAGGGTGCTCCAAATTTGTTGAGCCGGGGGAGGGGGATGCTAGCAACACCACATACCACCTCCATCTCCATGATGCAGTGAGCACAGTGAGATCGGGCAGCCCGGCAAGTGGCCACAGAGGCCCCTAGATGCTGACTGCCAGGCCCCCTAGGACGGCACATGGGGCGGCATCTGGGCATCGGAAGGAATTTTCCAAGATGTTGCTCTACCCCCCCAGCATGATGCGGCCCTGGGCACCCGCCCCTATTGCCCATTTCTAAAACTGCCCCTGACGCCACTGATCCTAGTGACATTCCAGCAGGTAATAATCTCCCTGGCCTTAAAGGAATACAGTCACCTCAAACATGGGACTTTAAAATCTTAAGATAGATGACCATCTATTTTGCCCTATGCTTGGGATGTCCCTTTTGTGTTGTTTGACTTCAAGTGGCTTCAACAGTCCATGTGACATTGGTGCCCTAATGGTCCTCTGTGCCTACTGAGATGTACCAGTACTCAAAGGATGGCTCCTTACAATGAATGCAGTAAATACTTCCATATCCCAGCTATCACAGAGAAGAGAAGACACCATATGCACCATAGACTAACTGTACTGGAGCAACTTTGGCTACAATTATTAAAATGAGGGTCTAAGGTCTGATCTGATAATGCTTTTGGTCACCTTGTCTAAAAGAAGACTAAAGGTACCAAGGCTGTTTCTAGCATTTGGGGGGCCCTATGCAAAGTTGTTGCATGGGGCCCCCAGAAAAGATGTTGAGCAGGAGCTTAAACTGGATACACATGGCTGGATACATTGCCATTTCATCGAGCAAGGCTGGAACTGCCCCCATATCAAGCTGCAGCGCTTCTACGGCTGGCAGCCCATCCATTACATTGGATGGAGACCCATGGTCATCGTTCAAAGCAATGGATTTTGACCAAGGTTTTCCAAAATGTTGGAAACCTGTTTGGTTGAGTTCTTTTGAGCAGGATCTGTTGATCCTGCTTGGAGGAACCATGGAGGGCTCAAAACTTGTAACAGATAAGAGCAACATCGGACACCATGAGCGAGCACAGCGCCCAATGTTGCTCTTATCCGTTTTACATCAACCTGTGTGTACCCAGCTTAAAAGTAGTTGAGTGGGAGGGGTACTAGTCAAGTGCGGATATCTCGCATGCTGGGGCGCCGGGGTCCCTGGGGCCCTATGTGTCCACATACTTCACATAGCAGGAGAAATGGCCCTGAAAGGCACTCTTTAGTAGATCCGGACATGTGTCCTGCGTGCCAGGCTCTTGCTTATCCCTTTTCTGTTTCTCTAGTTAACCTGAGAGGAATTCCTTCTCTCAATCTTTTTTTAATTTACAAATAACGATTTACAAGTTTCCAGAAAATAAAATCTGAAGCTTTCCAGAACGTTCATAAGAACTTTTTTTGAATGTGATGAAGACCTTCCCTGTGAATGCCTGGTCAGGCTCTGCTGGACCTCCCTGTCCTCGCTGGTCCTGCTGATTCCATCCAGATCTGAGTCTCCGGCAGGTAGCCGCCATTCGGTAAATGAAATACGTTCCAGTGTGCATAAATCAGCCGGCGGCATCGCAGCGGAGAGCATGTCAAATGACTGCAGAATACAGACTTATTCCCACCGCTATCAGCCGTGGCATGAATCACACAACCGCTGCTGCCCGGGCCTAATTCTTAAACGGCAACTCAGATGTCATCCATGTGATGGTGGACAAAAAACCATAACATGAATATTGTGCGTTATGTGTTGCGGTATTGTAGTGTAATGGAAAACCCACTAAAGGGTTAATAATGTATTTTATGTTGTTTGCTGATCCTGCCTGTGGGATGTGTCTCTGGCCTGGGGAAGTGATATAAATTGTAGCATTCTTAGCCGCTCCCTCTCTCTCCTGGCTATGGAAGCTGAACTGACAGGACCTTGCAGTGTCCTCCATCCTTTCAGAGGCCCTCATGGGGCAATGGGAGCTCCTCACTAGAGATGGTCGAATTTTTCGACTTGCTAACTTTGTGAGCTGATTACAAAGCCCCTGAAAATGGTATTGTCACCAAATTTGCTGAAGATGTAGAAAAGGGTTGTGAGAACATTTGAAAAAAAAAGTTTTGATCTAGCACATGCAGTTTTTGCATAAATTAAGTTCAAAATTAAAGTCGAAATGACGCTTTTCGAAATTTTGACTTGACTTTAAACTTAATTTGTGCAAAAACTATTTGTGTTAGAGACATACTTTCTTTTTTGGAGTATTCCCCTAACCCTTCTCTACATCGCCAGCAAGTTTGGTGATGATACCATGTTAAGGGGCTTTGCAATTAACTCATAATCGTCGAAATCGTCGAACTTTTTAAAAAAAATTTGACCATCTCTACTCCTCACCTGGATGAAGTAGGTGTATGACTTTTCCCCTCAGGGTAGGGTAGTGCCTTACTGGGCCCCTATGCAGCTTTAGCCCTGATTCCATCCTCATAGACTTCTCAGGCACAGAGACACCTCTCCAGGGACAGGCAGCACATGTAACCCCAGTTGGAACTGTACTTTCCTAAGCTGCAACCCCACCTCTGGGACCAGTCTGTATAATTACTTTTGCCCTCAGTAAACTAGACCCCAGTTGAATTGCAACCAGTGTGTGGACATTCCTTTATTACTTGTATCAAGGGACTGCGTGATGCAAACGGAACTGTGTGAGGTAAACCCCACTGACCACCTATCTGGGCCAGGGTGCCTGTCTCCCCACAGTAAGCCGCTCCAACATTCCTTCTATAGCCCCTGCCAGGGACAGGAGTTTAGGAGTTAATGTTTTAGAAGGGAGAGTTGGTGTAGCAGACAGGTGCAGCTGCAGTTATCTTGTCAGCATAGGTCTTGGCTCTCTGCCACGGTCTGTGTATGTATCTATTTTTGTGCTCTTTGCCTGTCTCTGAGTGGCTAAAGAGAAATTGCGCCTTTTCCAGAGAATGGGAGGGGAGAAGTTTATATAAGTGCTGGGGACAGGATGTAGAGTCAGTCTTTTGCCCGGGGTGCTCCCCTGAGGGGCCCTGGGTGTGATCTGATGGCGAAGCGGTGATGATGTGATGTGCCTAGCTGGGGACCAGAGGAGACAGGGGATCTGAGTCTGGGGCGTCCAGTTAGAAGGGAGAGCCGGTTACCTTGTCTGCAGAAGGGTGGGGGTCTCCAGAGCAGCAGCAGTCGAGAACAATCTCCAGGAGCTAAAGGGGAACTCTATCCAGATTCTGCAAGCAGACGGATCAGTGGCAGTGAGGTCTGTTCCAAAGATTCCCAGGGAGGATTTGTCAAAAAAGTGCTGTGCTCGTTCATTGAGAAGAGGAAGCTGCCTAGGGGAAGCTAGGCCAGAGTCCATTGTGAGTGTTTTGGTACTGAGAGGAAGAAGCTGTTCAGAACAGCCTTGTCCCCAAACCCTCCTTCCGCTTGACTACATGAGCCAATAAACTTTTCTTCAACTTTCAAGTAAGTCGTCCTCCTAGTCATTTCTGCTACCCGGTATCCCACTACACACAGCAGCACCTACGGGTGTCAGTGCTACACTTCCCATAGCCCGCCAAGATGGCCGCCCACTAGGAAGAAGGGGGGAATTGTGCGCCAAAGGGTAAGAGAACCAGCTGCACCTGGTGACCTAGGTCACGTATTCCCTAGGGTCCCCGCCCAGGCAGGCGCCAAGCAGTCAGCCCCTTCACCACAACTCTACAGTATAATTCATTCTTAATTACAATGCTGAGTGCGTTATAAAATATAATATCTTGATTAACCAGAATCGATGGTGCTCATGGACAATCACTTGTCCCTTATCATCAAAGAGATATAATTGGGGTTACAAGGCGGTATGTGGCCTGTGTAGAAGCAAGCGCTATGGAGGAATTGATGAAGTGACAGTCGCTGGATGTTGTGTTGAACTCACCCGGCATATCTCACCGGCACAATACGTCCTTCTTCCACATCGCTCACACAGTAATTCTGCCTTGTTAGACGCTCCCAGATACGCCATGATCAAACGGCTTGCACAGAAGTGTCTGAGGCGGCCGCCATAATTACATCACACAACGCGTTCCGCATTTTCTCATTACTGATAAACCGTCCTCCAAGGTCTGAGGAATTTATTTGATTTGAAGATGGTCGGCGATTGGTCAAAGCCGCCTTTGGATATCTCTCTAGAAATGCTAATGATTGAAGCTCTGGGACTGTGTTTTCCATTTTCAGTCTGAAATGTCTTATTTACTGCAGAGGGAGACTTGGTGAGACTCAGATTTAAAGGAAACCTGTCACAAAGCAAAATACCAACGGCTGGAGGGAAGCTGGAACTCATGTTTAGGAAATGGCAGCTTATGCCTCACAAGGGTATTTTGGGAGGAACAAAAATGCTGGACTTTCCAATAAGAGAGCCCAGCACTGGACATGTGTGTGGCAATCAATCAAATTCTCAGACTTAAATACCCCAAGAGCAAACATGCAAATCAAGCTGGTAACAGGCAACTGGCAGTCTAGTCTAGTCTTAAGGCCCCCACACACGTAGCGAGCCATTGCCGCGGGTGCCCACATGGGGCAAAAAGCTCGGTCGGTCAGAGAACGGACATGTCCGTAAATCTCTGGCCGATGCCATTAGTTTGAATGAGGACCGTCGTCCCCATCCAAACTAACGGCCGGCACACAAAGGGTGCCCACTGATACATTGAGTAACGGAGTGGAGCTTATCTGTCGGCCCCCACTCGCTACATGTGTTTGCTCCTTTTTTCTAAAACTGCTATGTCCAGTGGACTACCATCACAGACGCCTACCTTTCTCTGGCCCTGTTCCCAGACACTGGTTATTCCCTCACAGATTTTTCACAGCACCCTCTCCAATAACAGGAATGTCCACAGTAGTGGTGCCTTTTCAAATAAAATGGGGGACTTTGTTTGTTATCCAAGTAAAGGGGACAAGCATATTTTCACTTTAGCTCAAGGGGGTCTACATTGTAATGTCTTGGGGAAAAACAGTTCCAAACTTCAAGGTTACTTAAAGCGGTTTAACACTCAAAATAAAAAACAGACATACATTACACAGACACAATACTCACCTGTCAGCATTTCAGATGCTGTGAAACTGCTACACAAAAAAACCCACACTATACTGACATCATCTGCTTGCAGAAGGCATGCTAGCATCTTGGCTCCTGGCATCTGCACACTTCCACCCACACTCTCCACTCGGAGATCGGAGCTGCAGACACTCGTAGGGGAGGGGGTGTTGTGAAGAGGGGGATCTGCTGCTGATGATTTCCTGCCTGGGAGAGATCTCCCAGACACCACTTCGGCTGCCTAGGCGAGATGTAAGGCAGTAAGAGGGGAGAACTCGTAACAAGCTCCCCTCCAGCTGTTAGAAGAAGATTCGTTTTCTACAATCAAGGATCTCAGCATTATCGGCTTAGCTGCAGCTGATAATGCTGAGTGACCTCCCAGATGGTAGGTCCGGTATAAGCTAGGCATACACGGTTAGATTTTAGTGTTCAATCGACCATAAACAATCAAAGTTTACATTGATCGAACATAAATCGTATAGTGCACACATGGTTTGATCGCCAAAAAGTGATCGGACATGTTGAGAGAAAAACATTTTTGTTGATTGTACATCGATTGAATTAAAATCATAGCATTGTGTGTGTTGGTCGGGGCGATTGTATTCGATGACACATTTATATATGACTCTTTTCTGGGTTTTTTAATCAAAACTAAAATCGTACGATTTTAGTGGTATTATGAACCTCCATGTGGTACTACTTTGGTGGGAATCCAGACAGAGCCAGTCCACATTACCTGTCTGCAGCTACGGCTGTTCCAACGGCACTCCAGTCCACCGGCCAGAGGTTGATGTACCACACTAAGTTGACCTTCAGGCCAGCGGATCGTCAAAACGCCGTCAGCCGGTGCGGCAGGAAGGTAACGTGGATCGGCTCGGTCGGAATCCCCGCCAAGGAACGTGCTTTGCATAGGGGAACCAATAGCCGGTCAGAGAGGATTCCAGACCCTTCTGGAAATTTCTTCCGATAACGCAGTCGAAACTTATCCTTAACCCCCCTAGCGCACTGCTGAGGTCCAGATTTCTGTACCAAAAGCGCACCATAGACTTTAATGGTAAATTTTTCTTCATGTTGTAGGCATGTAACTTCCCAAAATATGTCCGTACACGAGTCTAATAGACATCCTGACTATAATCATGTTTGAAACACACAATTATGTAAAATAATTTTTTTTTTTACTAAAATTAATGAGAAAACACAAAAATCAGGGCACAAAGCTTTGCTGCTATGTACTAAATCTCGCCCAAATAAAGTCTCTGGTGCCCCAGATGTGCCCATTTGCAGTAACCCTCTCTAACCTGGTGTGATGGATGTGATAAAATCACACCAGGGAGGAGAGGGTTACTGCAAATGGGCACATCTGGGGCACCAGAGACTTTTTATGCTGGCAATATTTTGTACATAGAAGCATATTGAAATCCGTTTTATACAAAGAAAACTGATTTCATGCAATGTACTTTCAAATTTCCCACCACCTCCCTGATGTGACGTCATCACTCGGAGGGGGGGGGGGGAGAAGAGACGGAGGATCAAGCTGGCAGCACGTCACATCGGGGACACCGCAAAACTGTAAGTATGCGCTGCCGGAGCCCCGAAGTTCACTGGACGGCACCATCTCGTCCAGTGCTATAGTAGGAGTAGCAGCGCTGGACAAGATGGTGCCGTCCCGTCCGCTAGGGCGGTTAAACAGATACAAAACATTGAAATGCCCAAACAACCATAGTACATAGCACATTAGCCAAAGCATGCTCAACCCTTTCCCGGTAACTTATTTACAGCTAGTTCCCAGTGGAGGACAGGGTATACCTTAACCACAATTTCAGCCATACCTAATGGCACCTTGCTACAGGCATTGGAGATAAGGACAGAGACATATGCAAATTTGAAATTTAGTTTCAGGGCCTGGGGTACCAATATCACAACATGCCCCCCAGGCTATCAATGTATATATCCAGATAAAAATGAATGCTTCAAGATAAAATAGTATTTTTAATGTGTAGTCTGAGGGTCCTAAACCTTCTATATTTGCCAGTGATAACCAGGCCTCACATCTGCTCAGTAACATTTTCTTTGAAACATTCATCTTCTAGTCTGTTGACGCGTTCAGGACTCCGCTGCTGGATGTTGAACCCTCCAGGAATCAATACATTGCACTGGATAAAGCTGTGCCCCCCTCCTCCCCCCATCATCAAGCCAGAAGCTTGAAACTAACGGCTTGATTTGACAGAGATATTTACAATGCCGCCAATAAATGAATGTTGATTTAATTACTTCAGCCTTACTACAGAGTCCATATAATTAAAATGGTGGTGGTGGGGGGGTTGTGGTGCGTCACTTGTGGCTGAATCATAGCAAACATTGTTAAACAAATGAAGGTTTTATGGTTGTAGAGGATATAAACAGAGTGAGAGGGTTACCCTCGCTCTGCCTTGGGGTCTATGCTGGTATGTGCTTATACACGGTCCTCTACTAGTCCCTCCCGGGAAACGGACGCTGCCTCCATAACATGGAGGTCTATGGCGCTGCTCCCCATTGCCTCTTTGGCATCACTGATGAGGTGATGCCAGAAGCAATCGGTGGGTCCATGGTGACTGTGAATCGTGTCATGTACTAGAGTGAAACTGACCTCAAACTTTATTTAAAATACATATCATACAACTTTATTTCATTTTCATACCAATCATACAGAAACATCATCATGATCAGTCATGTAGACACACACACACAGACACATTACATGCACCAATACTTATTGTCTGCAGCTAGTTCCTTCATGATTGGCTTCCTGCCTGTCTCTTCCTTAGCCCCATATCTGCTCCCCCTTGTAATACTTCAGCCCCCCTTGGGGCCCACCCCCCAGTTTGGCAACCACTGTCATTAAGGGACATGGGCCTGGTTGGGTACATTCTCATCATGTCCATTAGTGATTAGAGATGGTCAAATTTTTTGACTTGATAACTTTGTGAGCTGATTGCAAAGCCCCTGAACATGGTATCATCACTAAAATAGCTGGAGATGTAGAGAAGGGTTGTGGAAACATTTGAAAAAAAGTTGTTATGCAAAAACACTTGTAGTTTTTGCATAAATTAAGTTCAAAATCAAGTCGAAATTCCAATTTTCAAAATGTTGACTTGACTTTAACTAAATTTGTGAAAAAAAACTATTTGCGTTAGAGACATACTTTCTTTCTTTGTAGTATACCCCCAACCCTTCTCTACATCTCCAGCAAGTTTGGTGATGATACCATGTTCAGGGGCTTTGCAATTAACTTGACATTGGCAAAATGGTGATGGCCGAACTGTCCTTCGCTGCCACCAATTGTACAAGGGAGAAAGTATGTACATATGCGAGTTACATACCCACCCCCACTGCATGGCAAGACTTGTGCAGAGCCCGGAGTTATCCTTTAAGAAAGATGATTTGCTCCCTTTAAAACAAATATCTTCCCGGCTTTCTCCGGGGGAAGGAATGCGATGAACTTTAAGTGTATCGTACATTTCGTTTATCCTCTGACAATTTCCTTTTAACTTCACAGCCCACAATATCCTCGGGAAGCCATCTGGGATTGCAGGTTCCAGGCAAGGACGTGGCTTTGATTCTCAGTTCAGGGTGTGCGAGACTAAAACTAGCAGATGCTTTGATCATTTCAGTGTTGGATAACTTCCCCTCGCATTCCCTTTGCCAAGTTTTTCTTCTTACAATTAATATACCCACTGTGTCGTGACATTAAAGGGGCACGCAGGGCAAGGGGAATCGATTGGCCGATGGCTGAAGCTATCTTTGGAGAACTACGAGTGGAAAGGCTGCTTATTACTGATGATCCACCTCTGTTCTCCTCTGTAGAGGGATAGAGCCGCTGTGGTTCGGCTGTCCTCCATTTTGTCTTTTTTTGCTGCCTGTGCGCAGTTCTCCACTATTATCAAAATATACATGTGGACACAAAATTCATTTTTAGAAGAGTTAAGTTAATTTTTTAACACCAGATTAACCACAGGCCAGCTTTGGTAGGAATATTGGGACCCCAATACAACTTTTATGCTCCTACTCCTTTTAATTGTCAATCAACAATCAAGATGGTGGTCTCGACCGGTGGTCCACAACCTTTTTTTCCTTAAAGCCCCCATTGCCTTTATCCAAGATAAGCTAGGCCCCCTAACCAAGGCTGGCATCAGAAATTTTGGGGACCCATATTAGGTAGTTTTTCGGGGTCCCCTATCCTAACAACCCCCCTCCCCATCTGAGGGCTGTACAGGATGCTTACCTGCTCTTTAGCCATGGGGACTAAGTTGTTGGCAGCACGTTTTGATAACAGAATCAATGCTGCTGTCAGAAGGCAGTGCGCCCAACAGGGAACCCAGTTTTATTCCGGGTATGGCACCGACTGGGCAGAGGACGGTCAGGCCGCACCTGGCATTGGTCTGGCCTGGGAAGCAGACGGTTGGGCCTGGGAGGACCCCTCGTACTGGCCTAATTGTGGCCCTGCCCCCAACTCCTACCCACATACACACATTAAAAAATGTTGCCCTGGAATTGAGGTTACAACACTCTCGCCCTGTGGTAACAGTCTTCTGCTTCTTTCCCATCTTGCATGCACACAACCCTTGTTTATACCTATAAACTTGCAAAATCCACCTTTGAGATTCTAAGCAACATTTATGATAATTGTTCTTGTAGGTATCCATATTAGCTTATTTTAGTGCAAGGCCCGGGGGCCTGATCCGGCCCATTAAGTTTTTTTTTCTGGCCCTTTGGGCTTGTTTTCACATACATCGGGCCCTCTCCGCTAAGCGTATACGGAGGAGACTCTGTCTTCACGGCGCCTAGCCGGTCCGCTGCTGCAAGGATCAACGTAGTCGAATACTTTGATTCTTTGCACCGGCGGATGTGTAGACAGACCATCCGCCGTGCAGGCAATGTCTATCTGCTACGTCGGGAGCCCGGGAGAGAGGGTCCCGCGTATGTGGAAACTAACCCTTAGTCACCTTGTTGAAAAGATGCTCCCCTCCGCTTGTTCTCTTCAATGCACATTATGCTTAGAGGTGTCCAAACGTTGCTTTGGGGGTGATGCAGTGGCATGATCATGACGCTGTGGGCCCATCTACATGGTGACAACAAGTAGTCTCTAGGAATGGTCATTGCAATGAATGAGCATTTCTTTGTAAGTTCAGGAAATTTAAAAAGATAACAAGGTCCCTGTCGCACGTCACCTATTACACCATCACCGCCATCATCAAGTGATGCCGGCGATGCATGGAAGTGGCGCACCTATGGGGGATCGGCCATTACAGGCTCTTGGCCTGGCCCCTTTATCTAATTTAAGAAGCCAATGTGGCCCATGAGTCAAAAAGTTATCCCTCCCCTGGTCTAGTGCATGATGTACTACCTACACAAGAGCCTATTACAATCCCATTGGCACATCACTTCCTACTCACATTGTTGTTTGTGTAGAGTTTCCCTTTATGTACAGTCTTTAATCTATAGATTGATAAAAGGAGCCATGAATTCAGCTCTTTGATAAAACGCAACACCAAGGCCGTTCTCCGAGCCGTAACCAGCCATCCCCGGCATCCGTCATCCGGCAACATTTGCATGGTCAGAAAATTGTCTCCGAGCGAAGTTTGTTGCAGAGAAATGACACTTTCTTGAACGCATTAATCTCGGCTCCGCAGCGCAACGAAACAATTTGGACTTAGGTGTCGGAGCCGTAATGCACGAGGCACGGTGATGAGAAGCCAATTACAGAAGTAATCAAGCCGTGGAGTATTTGCTTTATGACACGGTATAATTTATATATATATAAAAAAAGGAGAAATTATTGCAGCGACAGCGGAGGCCGGGCGCTCCCTATTGTAGATGGGGTCACGGAGAATTAATTGAGGTTGTCTTCCTCTATGTAATAATAAAGAATTAGGAGACTCAGGAATGACATGCCGGAGCTGTAGATCTTGTCTCTGATACTCTCCGTTGTGTATTTGTGGTCAGTTATTTACAAATGAGATAAACCTGGTGCTAAGATAGGATGCTATCTATATATCTGGAATTTGGATGGACGGTTGTGAGGTGGCCTATTGGCTTTGACCTCCTGAGCGGTCATCCTGGCTCCCAAGTCAGTTCTGGGTAAGTTTGTTTACTAACAACACTTACTCCGAACTATACTTACCTGTTCAAAGGCTAAGGGGGGCGGGCTTCCACATCCGTCGGGACCCCCTCCGCTAAGCTTATTGCTTGGCAGGAGGTCCTGAGAGCACATTGATTTACCTGCTCGGCAGATGCTTTGTTTTCCCTGCGCCGAGCCGTTACACCGATGCAAGACTGAACGTATTGGAGTATACGAGTTCGCTTAGCCGAGGGGGCCCCGATGGATGTGAAACCCCCCCTAACCCACCTGTTTAAAGGGAGCCTGTGGTGTCCCTCTGTGCCGGCGTCCCTGCCAATGTTTCCAGGTCCGCCTCTATGGTGTCAAAAATGATGTTGAAGAGGAGGGGAGCAGCTCCATTGACCTCCATATTATAGAACCAATGATGATATTTGTGAAACGGTAAGGAGGGTAATCTCTTGTGATTCGCCGCTATGGATCAAACGGCCAAGGGGTTAAAGGAAGAAGAGGATTGAATGGCTTACTGGCTATTGGTCCGGTTGCTTCAATTTATTCTAGAAGACCAACAGAAGACCAACAGAGCTAGGCAGATAGTTGGCAACCATTGGTATAGCTAATAGATGGGACAACCCAGATAGTTTTCTTATGTACAGGTTTCAACCATAGGATATACCGTCACCTGTTTTAGCTGGGAAACTACAATTTTTATCCCTCTTTTTCACCCCCATCCCAGATTAGAATTTACCCCAGTGAATCTGAAGAGTACCCTGCAACTAGGCTCACAGAAATACTAATCTGGAAGGATGATGAGAAAGCTTGTCAGGAGGATGTACGGAGCATCACTTTCTGTACATATGTTAATGATCATGCAGAGATAATGATTTCTAGTTCCCAGACCACAAGCTATTGACAATGTAAAATGTCTATAATGCCATGCCACTTTACTAGTCCTTAGAAAGGGCGGTCCTAGCAATCCCCCTCACCTTTCCTGGTGTCGGACTGCAAAGGTACAGTAGGTGGTGTCGGACCAGGTGGGGATGTGGCAATGGTGTCAGATGGGGGTTCAACCGAGAGACAGTAATTCTGCCGGGGCAGTGCCCTGAAAATGTAGGCCACTGCCCTTCTCCAGTCACCACCTGAATGGAGCTCCTCCTCCCCACTGGATGATAATATATTAGGCAAAATGGCAAAAAAACTAATCTGTAATGAGTAAAAGTCAAATGTCCCTTGCAGCCTCTACTCTCCTTCTCTGTGATGATGTAGCACTGCTGCAGGAGCCTTAAGCCTGCCATACACACACCGATCGGCGGCCAATTTTGCCGCTGATTGACGGGCGTGCATGCTGGCGGCCGTCGGCAAAATCGTCCGCTGATCGGGGGTGCCCACATGGGGCGACAGATCCCTGTCGCCCCACAGCTCGGGCCGACCAGAGAACGGACATGTCTGATGTTCTCTGGCCGATGCCGGCCGATGTTGTTAACTTCAATGAAGACCAGCAGTAATGGCCGGTACACAAAGGGTGCCAGCCGATGTTGTCAGCTCGGAATAGCAGCGTGATGACGTCATCACGCTGCTATTCTGAACTGATCTGAACAGCTCGGTGGGTGTATGGCAGGCTTAACATCTCTAACATTAAAGCGGAAGTAAACTCAAAAAAAAAATCCCCCACATACATTACACAGACATATT
>CM070032.1:225743561-225753599 GCA_036250615.1 Ptychadena robeensis
TTCGCAAACTTTTGCGTTAGTTCGCGTTCGCCGTTCGCGAACGGCAAAATCCAGGTTCGCACCATCACTACCCACCAGCAAACTACGCTGGATACCCACTCTGTACAGATTCAGACTTTATTTTCTTTATATGATGATAGTGAAAATCATAACTGGCGGAACAATATCCATATTAGTGGTTTACCTGAGAGTGTTGGCACTGATGACCTCCCAAGCGCTATGCAGGATATCTTTATTTCTATTTTGGGGGCCCCAGCAGATCTGAAAATAGAATTGGATAGAGTACATAGGGCTCTGGGTCCTAGAAGATCTGATCCCGCTAAGCCAAGGGATGTGATTCTCCAGGGCCACCCCCTACAGATTTTTTTCAGAGCTTTCAAAATATACTCTTGATCAACGGAAGGCTCTTCGTCCTTTACTGGATACTCTACGGGAGCGTAACATCCCATATCGTTGGGGCTTCCCCTTCCAGCTTATGACGCATAGCGGCGGCAAAACCTATATTTTTCGAAACCCTGCGGATCTTCCTCATTTTATATCATCTCTACAATTACCGTCAGTGTCCCTCCTGGAATGGCCCTCTTATCCAACGAGAATACTTATCCCCATGTCTTTATCTTCAATTGTGACTCCTCAGTAGAGATGGTCAAATTTTTCGACTTGCAAACTTTGTGAGCTTATTGCAAAGCCCCTGAAAATGGTATCATCACCAAACTTGCTGGTGATGTAGAGAAGGGTTGGAGGAACATTTGAAAAAAAAGAAGTTTTGCTCTAGCACATGTAGTTTTTGCATAAATTAAGTTCAAAGTTAAAGTCGAAATTCTGATTTTCGAATTTTTTACTTGACTTTGAACTTAATTCGTGAAAAAACTATTTATGTTAGAGACTTACTTTCTTTTTTGTAGTATACCCCCAACCCTTCTCTACATCTCCAGCAAGTTTGGTAATGATACCATGCTCAGGGGCTTTGCAATTAAGTCGAAACCGGCGAAATGGTCGAATTTTTTATCTCTACTCCTCTGGCACCTCACGTTAGAAAGTGCAATGCATGCGGCCTATTCTCTATTAGTTGCCCTTGAGACCCCTGGCCTATCCTTTTAACATATGCAGCTGATGTCTACCCTATAGCACCACTGGTCTTGGGTATCACATATCTCCATGAAGATCTGCCCTGCTCAAGCTGGTGACACGCTCTGGAATAGGCGACCCACGCGTCAGCAATGACGGAGAGACTATATGGGACCTCGGGGACTGCTGTATAGTCGCTGACTGGGTGGGCTGGGGTAGGGGCTGGTCGCAGTGGGTGGGCACGGATCGGTGATCTCACCATGGATCCTTTTTTTATTTTTTAGAAATGTTTATAACAATTATAAGCCCTCTATTACTATACTGTATGCATTTCTATCTGGGCCAAATGTATGATAGTGGTCATCTAGCTCAATACGTCCCATCATTTGCTGAGATCGTGCTGGCCTGGAGCTCTCGAGGTTGACACCTCCCCACATAGGGTACCGTCTTTTGGAGACGGTCGAGTTCCCTAGGTTTTTTTTCTTTTTGTTTTCCCCATTTCCTTTACTTGTTGGGGTACCAGTGAGGGTAGGACCCTTGTTGTGTTTGGCTCTCCCCCTGGTGCCAGGAAGACCAGCTTAGCGTCTGGTCTTTGTTGTTGGTGTGTTTTGTGTTCCGTGTTCTCTGGTGGTTTCTTATTTGTTTTTTGTTTTTTCCTGTAAATGTATTTACTTTTATTAATCTTTATCTCCCCCCCCCCCCCCCCCCCCCCATCATGGCCCTTCCACGCCCTCCCACACAGAGATTGGAGATACTTACCTTAAACTGTAAAGGCTTGAACATTCCCTCTAAACGCTCACAACTTTTATACCATTTACATAAAACTAAGGCTTCTATCCTGCTACTGGAGGAAACTCATTTTAAAACAGGTCATGTACCCCTGGGTCGCAATAGGTATTACTCTTCATGGACGCATAGTACTAATCCGGTTGCCAAATCCAAAGGCGTTTCTATTGCATTTCATCGTTCCCTACAACACAAGGTACTTGACTCCCTGGTCGACCCCCTGGGCAGATTTCTTTTTGTCAAGGCAACTATCTGGAATAAGACCTATACCTTTGGGTCAATATATCTCCCAAATGATAACCCTACTACTGAGGCTACGCATATCTTTACACAGCTTTCCATGTTTGCGGAGGGGTTGATATTGCTTGGGGGGGATTTCAATCTTACACTTGATCCCAAGATACAGGGAGTGCAGAATTATTAGGCAAGTGGTATTTTTGAGGAATAATTTTATTACAACAACACATGTTCTCAATAACCCAAAAAACTCATTAATATCAAGCGAATATTTTTTGAGTAGTTTTTAGTTTGTTTTAGTTTTAGCTATTTTAGGGGGAGTATCTGTGTGTGCAGGCGACTATTACTACGTGCATAATTATTAGGCAACTTAACAAAAAACAATTTTATACCCATTTCATATTATTTATTTTTACCAGTGAAACCAATATAACATCTCAACTTCACAAATACTACTTTCTGAGCATTCAAAACAAAACAAATCAGTGACCAATATACCACCTTTTCGCAAACACTCAAAAGCCTGCCATCCATGGATTCTTTCAGTGTTTGGATCTGGTTCACCATCAACATTCGTGCAGCCAACCACACACCTCCCAACACTGTTTAGAGAGGTGTACTGTTTTCCCCTCCTGTGAATCACACATTTGATGATGGACCACATGGTTCTCAATGGGGTTCAGATCAGTGAACAAGGCGGCCATGTGATTAGTTTTTTCTTCTTTTATACCCTTTTCTTGCCAGCCACGCTGTGGAAGACTTGGACCGAGTGTGATGGAGCAGTGTTCCTGCATGAAAATCATTTTTTCTTGAAGATGCAGACTCTTCCTGTACCACTGCTTGAAGAAGGTGTCTTTGCAGAAACTGGCAGTAGGACTGGGAGTTGCCTTGACTCGCATCCTCAACCCGAAAAATAGTGATGGACCGAACTGTTCGCCGGCGAACTTTTCGCGTTCGCCAACGTGTTCGCGAACATACGGCGAGTTCGACGCCGCCCCATATCTTTGTCATTGAACAACTTGGACCCTGTGTTCACAGTGCCAGCGCACAATATAGCCAATCACACCCCCACCTCACGGACTCCCACCTCCTATAGCACAGCACAGAGAACGCCATTTCACTCTTGCTGGAGAAGGAGAGATTGTAGAGATAGCTGCTGCTGCTGCTGCTGCAATAGGAACGATTAGCTAGTCAGTGTTCAGTGTCCATCTGCAGTCTACTCCTCTACGATTCTCAATCTGCTGTCAGTGACAGAGTCCTGAAAAGACCCCAAAAGCCCTTTTTAGGCTATTTTTTTTCTCTACCCTTTTGCCTGCTGTGGGCTGCTGTCAGTGATTGTTCAAGCCTCATATCACACAGTGCCTACTGCCATGTCCAATTTGGTGGCACTTTGTTTACCCCAGGGATTTTTTTTCACCCTATTTAAGGGCTATTGCACTGGCTGCTTTTCACCACTTACAGCCTTATGCCAACTGGTGTGTGCGCCCACACTGCCCAGTGCCCACCCATATTATCTGGTGGCAACTTTGTAAACCCCAGGGATTTTTTCACCATATTTAAAGCTTTGATCACTGCTTTCACCACTTACAGCCTTGTGCCAACTGTGTGTGCGCCCACACTGCCCAGTGCCCACCCATATTGTTATCTGGTGGCACTTTGTAACCCCAGGGGATTTTTTTTCACCCATTTTAAGGGCTATTGCACTGCTTTTCACACTTACAGCCTTGTCCAACTGTGTTGTGCGCCACACTGGCCCAGTGCCCACCCAGAGTTATCTGGTGGCACTTTGTAACCCCAGGGATTTTTCACACTATTTTAGGGCTATTGCACTCCTTTTCACCACACTTACCAGCCTTGTGCCAACTGTGTGTGCGCCCACACTGCCCAGTGCCCACCCATGTTATCTGGTGGCACTTTGTTACCCCAGGGGATTTTTTTCACCCTATTGTAGGGTTCTTTCTAAATATTGCAGGCTTTCCGTCCATTACAGCCTTGTGCCAACTGTGTGTGCGCCCACAGTGCCCAGGCCCACCCATAGTATCTGGTGGCACTTTGTAACCCCAGGGATTTTTTTTCACCCTATTGTAGGGTATTTAATAAATATTGCACGGCTTTCCGTCCTTACGCCTTGTGCCAACTGTGTGTGCCCGTGCCCAGCCACAGTTATCTGGTGGAAGGGTAATACCAGCAATTTTTTTTCACCCTATTCATAAAGGGTAAATACTAAAAGCACGGTCTCCCGTCCCATTTACAGCCTTGTGCCAACTGTGTGTGCCCAGTGCCCAGCCAATTTATCTGGTGGAAGGTTAATACCACAGCATTTTTTTCACCCTATCCATAAGGGATACTACTAAAAGTGCAACGGCTTTCCGTCCATTACAGCCTTGTGCCAACGGTGTGTGCCCAGTCACAGTTTACTGTGGAAGGGTAATACCAGCAAGTTTTTTTTCACCCTATCCATAAAGGGTATTTATTAAAGTGCACGGCTTTCCGTCCTATACAGCCTTGTGCCAACTGTGTGTGCCCAGTGCCCAGCCACATGTTACTGGTGGGAAGGGTAATCCCAAGCAATTTTTGTTTCACCATATCCATAAAAGGGTAATTACTAAAAAGTGCACGGCCTTTTCGTGTCCATTACTAAATCCTGTGCCAACTGTGGTGTCCCAGTCCCAGCCACGTTTATCTGGTGGAAGGGTAATACCAGCAATTTTTTTTCATCACCTATCCATAAAAGGGAATTACCAAAATGCACGCGCTTTCTGTCCATATACAGCCTTGTGCCACTGTTTGCCCAGTGGCACACCACATTATTTGGTGGAAGGGTAGTTAGTGTTGAGCTCGAATATTCGAATGGTCCGAATATTTTTTCGAGATATCGGCATTCGAGAATTCGCCAATATCTCGAAATATCTCGGCGAATATTCGCAATTCTGAATATTCGCAATATGGCCATTTATTGCGAAAATAATATTCGCATTGCGAAAAAACATAGCATGTGAACCATTCATTTATTAAAGATTTTCGCATGCGATTATGATTTTCGCAATCCATGGTATTACCGCGATATTCGCATTTCCCGAATATAGAATCGAATATTAGTAGAATTATTCGTGAAATTCACGAATTCGAATATTGCCTATGCTGCTTCTCAACTAAGGGTAATACCAAGCATTTTTTTTCACCCTGTCATAAAGGGTATTACTAAAAATAAAAAACGGCTTTCCATCCATTACTACAGCCTGTGCCAACTGTGTGGGTGCCCAGCTACAGTTATCTGGTGGAAGGAATGCAAGCAATTTTTTCACCCATTTCATAAAGGGTATTACTAAAATGTGCACGCTTCCGTCCATTACAGCCTGTTGCCAACTGTCCCAGTGCCCACCCAGAGTTATCTGCTGCCACAGGCCTGTACGCAAAAAACATAAAAATGACAGGCAGAGGCAACCATCCCAGCAGGGTCCGTGGTGGTCGTGGTGGTGAATTTCCTTTGCCCTGGAATACATGGCCAGTGTTCAGAGGCCACTTACCGTCAACACATGAATGGCTGGGGACTTTAGTTTGACTGGTTTACACAATGATGCCACCCAATCTTCCACATCCACCACTTCTGACTTGGGACACACCATTTGCCTCCGCATGCTCTGCTGCTGACAACCGAAGGTCTGCAAGTTGCCACTTCACCTGCCTTCCTATATACTGAGCCACAAATCCGCTACTTTGAACTCCTCAAGGAGTTGTTCTCACTCCTTTTGAAGAGGAAATGAGTGAATATGCTGCACCATTATGCCAAGCATGTAGGTTTTGCATGGAACATTGCTTCTGACAGGTAGGCATTACACACATGGAGGTTGCGGTGGTGATACGGTCATTTTGTGTAATCCCGCTGCTGTTTTCCTTGTGCTGATGTGTCAGATACAGTTAAGCGGTTGATGATTATTGACGATTTGTCCGTGGATGTCACGTGGTTGCCCACACCAAGAGAGTAAGAACAGGGGAAAGTTTCGATGAAGAGACAGAGAGGAGGAGGAGACGGTGATTGTGAAGCAGGGGTCAGGTCCATCGCAGGAGCTGAGTGGCTACAGTCAGTCAAGCATGTATCGGCACTGGGGTCAGCCAGACAGCACGGCCAATCACCCATAGTACTGTTGTCAACCCAGTATGTCCGTCAGTGCAAATGCTAGCGTGTGTGCAATTTTTTTTGTGTGTGGCTGCCTGCTGATATCAGCGATTCCATTTGCAAACGTGGTGCAATAAGATACTGAGTCGTGGGAAGTCCAAAACCCACCTCGGTACAACTTCTTTTGAAAGGCACATGATCTCGCATGCACAAACTCCTATGGATCAACACATTGCTACAAGCAGGACACCACTCAAGCCACCCGTCCTCCTGTCCCAGCATCTTCATTGCACTGCAAACCACTGCTGTCCTCTTGCCCCTCTTCACCAACAGCCACTTCGCCTCTTCTGCTTTGAGCGTCCCAGCTTCATCTGGCCACGGTCATGTTGTGGCAGTGAAAGGAATGTTTGAGCAGAAAAAAACAATGGGGTCACAGATTGTCACCCCCATTGACAGTTGGCGTTGAAGCGGAGCTCTTAGCCCTTCAGCTTGTGGAGTCCTGAGTGCCTTCAAAAAATTAGTTGGCTTATTGTGACAAAATCATCCTGCATGTGGTGAAGTACCCGGTTCGAATTTTTTTTTTTCAAACGCAATTCCCCAATCTTTATTCCTTGTGGAAAAGAAGTCATGGCATTTCTGGCATACGTGTTTGGGGCAGGTTCCATCTGAACCACTGATACTGGTCTGGCTAGCACGGTCAGGGCAGGTACAGATCACGTACACTGCGCATTGGGTAAACCTGCTGACAGCTGCTCCAGCATGGAATGGCTGTGGCTCTGCAGCCGATTTGTGACACCGCCAGACTTGCAGGCATGGCTGCCTGCCACCTCTTCTTACTCCTCTTACTCATCCTACTGGGCTGATGTCCTCTTCTGCTTGATGCTCTGGCTCCACTATCATCTGAATCCCTGCAGCTTCCCCATGGCTATTCCACTCCCGGATACGTACAGTGTCACGCTGTCTTGGGCTGACTTGCCTGAAAGGCAGAGATCACACCGGACCACACTCTCTGTCCGCCCTTAACGCACATGTGGCTCAGTGGCTGACCCGCACCAACTTGGGGATTGCAAGTGGTGTGTTACAACAAGCATCTGTTGCTGGCATTGAATTTGTGGGCAAGTTTGTACATGTGCCGTTGCTGGCACATGTCTTAAATTGAATTGTGCAAACGTTTTGGTTGGCACAAGTACCCATGGCTTTAACAGACGTCCCTAAGCAAAGGGCTAGTAAGGTGTGTGCCCATTTCAGGCGTTTCCTACAACGGCTATGGCGAAGTTTTCGGAATTCACGCGAAAGAACATGCCAGTGATGGCAATTGATTTGCGACAGTCCTGACGCGTTTGAATTCACACTCCCACATGTTTGACCTCCTGCTTCCACAAAAAAAGCTGTCAATGATTATTTGTATCACATGGTGCTAGTACATGCCTCTGCTGACTGGGTAATTTTTTGCCATCTTACTGGACGCTCATTCGCAATGCCTTGTGCTCATGTGTCCCTTTTGAAGAGGTGACAAACCTTTTCAGTCGCAGCGAAGGCACATCACGACCTCATCCATTTGCTTCTTCCTGGAGCATGCCCTGCGAAAGTTCTGGATCAGGCTGTGGCTGATGTGAAGAGGAGAGTTATGGGTCCCCATCAACCACCAAACCATCCTTGCCAGCCTCGCTTGCCGGACCTGCGCAACGCTGGAAGAGGAGTCTGAGGATTCAGAGGAGGAGGTTGGCTTTGATGAGGAGTGAAGACAACCTCAGCAGGGTCTCCATTGGTGCTCTTTTTTTGTTGGTCACCAATCTGGGACCCTTGTGTGTTGTACGTGGCTGGGGGGAGTGTAACAGACCCTCATGACATCTTTGAGGAGGATAGGAACTTGATTTGATTTAGCTGGCATCCATTCCTTGTTGTAATTGGGATTCTTTCATGCTTTGTGCCTGTTGAGGACCCCTCGGTATCAAAAGGATGAAGGAGAACGATCTGTGATGGGTTTGGCCCACTACTAGACCCCCGCTACAAATCAGAAAGTATTGGAAATGTTTACCTCTTCCGTAGTCTGAGAGGATGCATGCAGTTTAGAGCTATGGCTAACAACATCTGCTCTACACCGCTTTTTATGTAAGTGAATGTCACAGCACAACGTGACTCTACTAGGGGAAAGGTGACACTAATCCTCCGGCTACACCTCACGACTGCGTCCGGCAGGACAGGGCGCTTCACAGACGTGCTGTTGAGGGAGGACGCAGCATCCCACAGCCCTTCGGATCCACCCTGAGAGAACGACTCGACCGACGATCGCAGACTACTCGCGCCTTAAAACTGCAGATATTGACAACGCTGAGAAGTGATGAACCCCTGAACTACTGGGGTGCAGACTTTGACCTGTGCCAGAGCTTCCCAGTTTGCTCTGGAACTTCTGTCCTGTTCCTCTGGCTAGGTCCTGTCGAAAGACCTTCTTCAGTGCTGCAGGCGGCAAAGTACAGAAGGAAACCTAAGTCGCCTCGGTCAAAAAGTGTGGATCCAATCTCACCTTCCTGAAGATGACAGTCATGGGATTCCCAGGGACGACAGTGGGGGATATGTTTGCCTGCAAAGGGCCGTATTACATGCCTTGGTCTTAAAAATGGTCCCACCGCTGCTACTGGATGACTTTCATGAATTCTCCGCCACCAACTATGTTTAGCCGAAATGTTTTCTTTCCATTCTGCCTGGAAAACATAAATTTTTTTCTGGCCGCTGCTACAACATTGGCTGCTACCATACAGAATTCTTATGTCAATGTAGATGAAAATTTTTATGGCAAGTGTACGCTGGCTGTGGCGTGCATTAAAAAAGGCACATACATGTGGGCCACTTCCCTTTCGTGATCGCTACCTACCCTTGTCGTGGTTGAACGGGGCTTGCGTATCACAATGAAGCGATCTACCTCAATGAGTGTGTTGGCCATGTTGGACACCCCAATGAGAAGGTGAGTGCTTCATAGTATCAGACAAAAGCGATCGGTTTTAATAATTTGTCGGATGAAAAACTTTATTTTTTTTTTTTGGAACCCCCAACGCGCTGTTTGCCCCCAGGAGGACTTAACGCACAAGTTACCTCACCTGAGAATGAGACCGTGAAATCCTCCAAGACCCCCCCTCTAGGAGTTAGTCGAAACAGTGACAGAATGCAAAGTCCAGTTTGTGGCAGTGGTCATACAAATGAGATAGGTCCAATCAAACACGGTCAAGGTAATCAACGCATGGCACTTTATTTTCCTTTCCCATTGACTATCATTGCCGAAATCCTTGGTGCGGATTATAGTGTGAAAAAAAAAAATCTTGGGGAGTTTTTGTCTATGGATTCCCATTTGTCATGTCCATTGTCCAGGTGGTTTGGAACCCCTTGAACAACTTTTCCCCAACACTATTGTGGCCAGAAGGGTCCCTTTGTTTTTTTAAATTCGCCTCCCATTGAAGTCAATGGCGGGTTTTCGCGTTTCCCGGGTTCGCGAACTTTTCGTTAGTTCGCGTTCGCCATTCGGAACAGAAAAAAATCGGGTTCGCGCCATCACTACCGAAAATGCCGCCCCCAAGCTCATTTTGATGATACCACAGCCCAAACCAGTACATTCCACCGTCCACCTTGCTGGCGTCCTTGAGTTGGCCTGGAGCTCTCGGCCTCGCCCTTTACCTACCATACAGCCCACGTGCCCATCATCTGGCCCTCAAACCCCTCTCATTTCATCATCCATAAAATCTTGAGATATTTCTTCTTTGCCCAGTCTTGACGTTTCAGTTTTTGTGGTCCTTGTTCAGTGGGGTCGTCTTTCAGCCTTGTCTTTCTCTTAGTATTGC
>CM070032.1:225761111-225771405 GCA_036250615.1 Ptychadena robeensis
ACCTCCCTAACAGTCAGCCACTACCAAAACTTTTTTAACGACGCTGTGTGGGCGATTGGAGAAGAGTACACAGTACACAGCCGGCGTCATCAATGACATGGGCTGGAAAACCAACATCCCTCTATTAAGTTTGAGGTCTATGGCGTGCCCCCTCCCCGCCCTATCGCCATCATCGGTGACCCAGGATGCTGCAATAGATGCAGAAAGCATGCAGAGATAATCGCTGCAGCTTTTCAGGGGTATGGCCGAGTTTGATTTGTTTTTCAAACTCTGAACGAACTGGGTTCGTCTCAACCGCTAGGGAGGTTTGTACAGGTTAAGGATCAACCACTACACGAGACGGACCTGCTGTTAACGATAACTGTGTTGAACAAAAATCGGAAACTCACGGTCAAGTAACAACTGGCTTAAGGAAAGACGTCAACGCTCAAAGTCCAACACAGAGCAGGCAGCTCCTGTGTCTTTGACTCCAGGGCAGGCCCTCTTCAATTACCGAGAATCTGGGTGCCTCCTTGCCACGGCTGGACACGGTAACCACAATGCCCGGCCGGCGCGGGAAAGAAACACTGAGCGTGCCACCAGTCGGGTTCTGGAAACCAGGGAACTCCCCATCCCACTTGGCGTAGGTACTCCGGGAGGCCCCAGACGGGGACACTCAGGATGCAACTGAGGGGTCTTACAGAGTAAGTGCAGGTTATTGGGTCCCCTGGCTACCTGCACCCCTGGATGAACAGTGAAGGGCAGTTCTCCTGGAGTCAGCTTGTGTGCCTGGTTGCTGCCGTCTCATCAGGAATAGAGATGGTCGAATATTTTAAAATCGAGGATTTAGACTTAATTGCAAAGCCCCTGAGCATGGTATCATCACCAAACTTGCTGGAGATGTAGAGAAGAGTTGGGGGTATGCTACAAAGAAAGTATGTCTCTAACACAAATAGTTTTTGCACAAATTAAGTTCAAAGTCATGTCAAAATTTCGAAAATCGGAATTTCGACTTAGATTTTGAACTTAATTTATGCAAAAACTCCATGTGCTAGAGCAAAACTCTTTTTTTTCAAATGTTTCCACAACCCTTCTCTACATATCCAGCAATTTTAGTGATGATACCATGCTCAGGGGTTTTTCAATAAGCTCACACATTAGCAAGTCAAAGAATTCGACCATCTCTAATCAGGAGTTGCACCTCTGGACTGCCCCACCCCTGCCTCGGCTATATCACTGTCAACTCCCGGGGCCTGATGGGAAACCCAGATAAAGGGGGCTACACCAAAGCGGACAGCGACTAAATCGAGTAGGGTGACTACAAATATATCATTAACATCCGTTACACTAATAAAGAGGAGGGGTCCAAAAACCAGTCTACCTCATTCTACCCCACAAGGTAAGAAAGTCCATTCCATGCGTGTTGAACATATTTTGGATCGTCTACGCGTTTCACCACTTGGCTTTGTCAAGAAGATTGGATTGCAGGAGAGCGGGCCCCATGGATAGCGGCTAGACTGTGTAAAGTGGGGTGCATGACAGTTGATTCGGATGACAGACGTGGTGTCAGGTCCCTGCACCTTCCCATCTGGCGGGGTCGCCCCCACCGGCACCGCCGGTCACCTCCTCACCTCTGCAGCAAGCCTCTTCTGGGGACTCTCCTGTTGGGGCTGTTCCTGGGGGCTCTCAGGGCTCACCGGGGGTCTCTCCAGGTTCATCAGATCTGCAGCCGCGGGACGATGTCGTGCGCACGTCCCCGTGCGCATGCGCGAGCCTTCGTCCGAGTTTTAGAGGACTGGCAGGGGGAGTGTTCCAGGGGCGACCCTTGCCTGTACTACGCTTACGCTCTGAACTCTGCCTGCCTCGACCTACGCTCCGGACCTTGACTACGCTACAACTTTCCCCCTTAAAGGGACACTCTCAGGAACACCTGTCCGCACCTACCTGGGGGGGTTTGCTGAAGACCCTTGGGTGGCTTAGACTCCCTGCTCCTGGTACCCCCGCGTCAACCCAGGTTCTGCGGGGAAAACCATAACACGTGGTCACTGATAAATATCTATGTATGATGGTCATTCCCTAAATATCTTCTAACAATTTACATTGGTTGGCCTCTTCAGTTCCATTGGCATCAGAAACAGTGACAGTCTTTGCTCCTTTGTTGTGATTTCCCCTTTCCTCTTTCCCCCTGATTGCTGTTCCCCTTTTGATGCAATGAATGTGTCCTATACAGGGTGCCAAAGCATTTGGTCCTTTTGAGAATCTGGAATCAGATGTGGCTGAGAGATTAACAATCTTCTTATCAAAGTTGGGTGGTGAAACGCGTAGAAGATTGAGTATTACGCGCCACATGCATGGAATGGACTTTCCTACCTTGGAGAGTAGAATGAGGTGGACTGGTTTGTGGACCCTCCTCCTGCACCCAGAGGGAAATTTTACTGGAACAGACGTTGTGTTTTTAATCTTATTTAATACATTGGTTGAATTTTATTAGTTTGTGAACTTGGTATCTCTGCACTAGAGATGCTCGAAATATTTGACTTGCTAACTTTCAGAGCTGATTGCAAAGCCCCTGAACATGGTATCATCACCAAACTTGCTGGAGATGTAGAGAAGGGTTGGGGGAACATTTGAGAGAAAGAGTATGTCTCTAACACAAATAGTTTTTGAATAAATGAAGTTCAAAATTAAAGTCGAATTTCCGATTTTTCGACATTTTGACTTGACTTTGAACTTAATTTGTGAAAAAAGTATTTGTGTTAGAGACATACTTTTTTCTTTCAAATGTTCCCCCAACTCCATCTCCAGCAAGTTTGGTGATGATACAATGTTCAGGGGCTTTGCAATTAACTCGAAATTGTCGAATACCTGAAAAATAATTTGATCATCTCTACTCTGCACCATACCACTAAATCCTATAGGATGAGGTAGGGAGATGGTATGCGTGCAACACTAGATTTAAAACCAATAAAACATCATCTTTAGGATACTTTGTTTGGATATGAGTAGTGTTGAGCTCGAATATTCGAATGTCCAACATTTTTCTTGAATATCGGCAATTCAAGAATTTGCGAATATCTCTAATATCTCGCTGGAAAGTCGCGATTTCAAATATTTGTGGTATGCCATGTTTTGCAAAAATAATATTCGCATTGCAAAACAAAACATAGCATGTTACCATTCATTTCAAAGATTTTCACAATGCAAATATTATTTACACAATTAGGGTAACATTTTCCCACTGCATGGTCATACCGCAAATCTTCATATATTAGTAGAATTATTCACAAAATATAATTTTAATAAAATAATAAATGTGAATATTGCCTATGCCGCTCATCACTATATATGAGAATAGTTCAACTGTGGACATAATAAGTATACAATGAGTTGTACACCATAAATGGGGAAGTTCCTAAGAGGCTGAGCCTAAAATATTCTGGTTGATCATTCCAGGTGAGTGCCTTCCAGATGGATCGCCAAGTGAGCACCATGATCGTCCACAGACTCACCCATGGATGGATGGGGGGCCTTAAGCTGGCATACACGCAGTGATCCCTGAGTGATCCTCGAACGCCATCACACTGTGCTAGTCGTTCAGGGAATCGGAGCGCACCCTTTATGTGCCAGACCATACCGTGGATGGGCACCCAACGGACATGTTCTCTTGTCGATCGCGATTTTGGGCCACAATAGATCGGTCACTCCATGTGGGCAGCTGCAATCCATGGGAGGCGATTGACGAACGCCCGTGTATCTATGCGTGTATGGCCAGCTTTAGAGTTAGCTGGTTAACCAGTTAATGATTAGTGTTGAGCGCCATATGGTATATTCGAGTTTTTGGCGAATTCGACTGTGTTCTATGGCCTTACATCACGCATAGATCTTCACAATTCGAAGATTTGCAAACCAGCTTTACATCTTTTCAGATCCCTTGTTTGAACTTATCTGACCTTGACGTTGTGTGTAATGCGCACAAACAAGTGGATTGTATGCCGGTAAACCAAGTTGAAGCAGAATATTCAACACTGCGAATATACGGCACAACATTAGCAAAATATTGCGAAATGTTGAATAGCTAATATTCAACAAATATTTTCGAATTTTGAATATTCGAATCAACACTAATGATAACAGTGATTGTCCCCTACTTTGTGTCCTGACCCAACAGTGTCATTATGTGAATCTCTGAGGGAATTGTGAATCACCTATAGGTCTGACAGCTTATTTTGCTAATCTGCCATTCTGAATAGTATTGGCTGTTCCCGCTGACACTGATGGGTTAAATAAATCATCTGTTTGCGAAGAACTCCCATCCAGAGCTCTTACCAAATACTTTATGTGAGCAGCTTGTCAGATGGCTGTTTATTTAATGAGCTGCCTCCACTGAAGATTGGGACGGCTGATTTATTCCCGAGTTCTCTCCAATGCAGCTTACGTTGGCAAAGTTAATATGAATCTACGCTGCCCTGTGACTGACCTGAGTATTGACCCGGCTGAAGCGCGCAGCATTGAGTCATCACTGATATATGGCCGGACCTCTGCAGGACTCATCTGCCTGCCTGCAAATTTGTGGCCACTTCTGCAATGTCAACCATGGTTCAGCCTTCACCTATTATTGGCAAGAAAAAGTTTATCTGGACAAATTGTTTTGGAAACTTTTATAGGAGCAGGTTATTTCTGTTCCTCTAGGCACGAGGAGCACATAGGTGATGCTTCCTTTTACAGTTATCTTGCTAAATATAAAATTGTATTTTATCATCAGTATAGAGAAGTACCCGTGAAGGTTATGGTGAGAAGGGATGAAAGGAATTAAAAAAAAACTCAAATTGAGCAGTGCATAGCACAATCAAGCCTTCTTAGAACAGAAGGTATTTACACAGCCCAATCCAGCACAAATCCCAAAAGTTTAGGTAGAAACCCTTGTTTTAGAACAGTGGGTGGAGCCATGCTAATTATTCCTTTTCGCCCCATCAGCCAAATGCACATCCAGAAACTGCTGATGTACAGTGCAAATATAGCCTAGATAACCTAGAGGCACCCTTTGTGTGCTGGCCATTACTTTGGATAGGGACTGCTGTCCCCAAGCCAAGCAATGGACATTGACCGTGATTTACGGTCATGTCCGATAACCCTGTTTTTGAGTGGGATTGATCCCACTTGAAAACAGGGATGGCCGCATTAGATATGTGCCAGATGCCCGAGATCGCATGGCGCTCGAAACAGCTATCGATCTAGCCCATATCTATGCATGTACGGGCACCTTAAGTATAACACGCTCAAGAGCCTGGGAGCGAATACATAGAAGAACTTCTTGCTCTGGCAACTTCCTGTTGCCTGAGGTTTCCTTAAATAGGGCTGGAAGGAGGGGCACCAGACTGTGTAGTTGAGTTTCACACCCATGATCTCTCTGTTTAGATAAACCTCACATTTTTGCAACAAGTTATTTTAACCACCTTACCAGTTGAGACAAACCTAGCTTGTCCAGGGTAGAGAAGGGTTGGGGGTATACTACAAAAAAGGATAGCTTTAACACAAATAGTTTATGCATAAATTAAGATCAAAGTCAAGTCAAAATGTTTTAATTTGATTTAATTTATGCATAAACTATATGTGCTAGAGCAAAACTTTTTTTTTTTTCAAATCCTTCTCTACATCTCAGCTCACAAAGTTAGCTAGTTAAATAATTCGACCATCTCTAGTCCAGATGACAAACACTGAGCTGGGATCGTGCATACTTACCTATGCTCGGCGATTGCGCTGCCAAAGTCAAAAATACTGGGGGGACGGCGCCATAGACATTCATGTTAATGGAGGGCCATCGCCTGCATCATGCCAATCTAGGATGAGTGGTGCAATATGAGCTAACCTCTAGGAGGGGGAGGGGGTTATTAAGTCTTCATTCCAAAACCATGTGAAAGACAGAGTTTTCACTTTCTAGATGTGTCCAGACCTAGCAAGAAACTTTGGTTGGGATATTGTCGGTACACTGTAGAATTCAGTTCATTCTGTTCAGGATTTTAAACATGGCACTTGTGTAGGTAGTACGTTTATGTTCTGCAAGGGTTAAATCATTTCTTTTTGCATCTTCCCCACATTAGAGACACAATCTGCCTTGGTGGTTCTGCACATTTTCTCTTCTCTTCCCATAAAATGACTAATTTCTAACTGGAAAATGCTCAAGTCAAAGGCAGGAAGTGAGAATCAATGCTCAGAGATGCTTTTTACAGCTCCAAGCCGTCATCCTCAGTACACACTGACAGGAATAACTGGGCAACATGTCAGTATGTACAGGATGAAGCAGATACAATAAAAAAGCTCTTACATGCAAAAAAAAGCAAACAACAGAATCCTACAAAAGGCCATCTTTTCTTTAGAAGGTAGTAAATGGGAAATATGTAATTTTCTTATCTGTTGTGGAAGAAATCTATGTCCGGGCACTCTATTCAAAGTGCATCTAATGGGGTTTTTTGTCAGGCTTTTACTATTACAGTTTCCCCCATTAGGGACATTGTCCAACATTTCCTATTCCCAGAGATGCAACAGGACGTAGAAAACTCAGGAATAGGTGCCACCTGCAATCAGGGTCATAGCTAGAAATGACTGGGCCCCATAGCAATTTTTTTTATGGGGTCCCCCTCCCGGACCTGCCACTGCAATCCCCCCTTCCTACTGGTCCATCCTCCCCCGAACCCCTTTTGGACCTTACACCCCAACCCTGCTCTGGTCCCGACCAGCCAGAACTAAGAATTAACACCTGGCGGCCTCATTCATTTGGGTTTTCTATGGACCTCTGAGATGCAGATTTCTGTATCAAAAGAGGTACATAGTACGTACATTTGTTTATTAACCCACAAAGTCAGGTAGCAGAGTATTCAAAATGAATTTCCACCATCTTTACAAAAAAATAACTAAAAGGTCCACAAGATGGCGCTGCTTTAAATTTACATGTTAACATTTCACCAACCGAGCCCAGCTCAAGAGTAGTGATACTGATTTTTTCATCCTGAGCTGGACTATACTGAAAGAACAGGCAGTCAGGAACCACCTTATAGCCAGGGGCCCTATATTGGCCACTATGGCTGATATGGTGGTTCCTACGCCTCTGCCTGCAATAAAATTAGGGAAAAACTTACATTCCATCCACTAATTTTCACCCTTAACCTACAATTTTGCCCAAAAATATTAGCCTGTCCTAATAATCTGCTCATAATATATGCTTAGGTCAGTGGCTCCCAAACTTTCCTTGCAGGACCCCGTTTTCTATTTAGATTCCCCCCCCCCATTCAAAGATTGAGGGCCAGCTCAAGATAATGACCCAAAGCAAACATCTAAAACAGTTCCTCAAGAATACCAAAACCAAGACCCTAGAGTGACCTGCACAGACCTCAATACTATTGAGAATCTGTGGTGGGTGCTCAAAGTGAATGTGGAAACCATGCAATTTGGAGCAGCTAGAAAAGTATGCAATGGAAGAATGGGCCAAAATCCCTCAGGAGACCTATGCCAACCTAGTAAAGAACTACTTTACTAGGTAGTCGGTTGTGGCTCAGTACGAGTACACTATTGACAATTAATGGCCAGGGGGCTCATCAGTGTTGCCCTTGTGTATCAACAAATATCCCAATAATATTTTTTATAGTGTATTTGTTTCCAAAATAACAAATACTTGTTGTAAATTGTCATTTTCATGGAGAAATCAAGTGTTGTCTCATGTCATAAGGGGGGCAAAAGAAAGTTTGGACTTCAAGTGGTCCCCTTTATTGGCCAACTGAAGTCATTAGAGAAACAAGCTTTCGGGATGTCTCAGATCCCTTCCTCAGACGTAATACCGGTACACAATAAGTAGTGATTGCCTTCCTCAGGCATAAACATAACATGTTTTCTTTCCCCGGCGAACAGTACGGGTGTTTGCCCCGCCATGTTCACCGGCAGGAAGAAGGTGACTATTCTTCCACTGGCCGGATCAGGAGCATAAAGATCTGGCCAGTGAAATAAGTGTTTCACCAGAGACTGGGTAGAGAACCCGATCTTCTAGTGAAAGAAAAACAGCTATCAGTGGCCATCAGTGATGCCACATCCAGATATCAAAACCGCAAACTGTATGTTCCAGGTACCGGAAGGGGAGTTAGTTCAATTAAAATTCCCTGCGAACAGGATTTTATAAAAGTCTGATCCGCCTCTTAAGGACGGACCTGGCCGAAGTTCGGCCATCACTAGTATTCAGTTATTATGCCTAAGGAAGAGATCTGAGACATCCCAAAAGCTTCTCTAATGTTTTCAGCTGGCCAATAAAGGGGATAGAGATGGTCGAATTTTTCGACTTGCACACTTTGTGAGCTTATTGCAAAGCCCCTGAAAATGGTATCATTACCAAACTTACTGGTGATGTAGAGAAGGGCTGGGGGAACATTTAAAAAAAAAGAGTTTTGCTCTAGCACATGTCGTTTTTGCATAAATTAGGTTCAAAGTTAAAGTCGAAATTCCGATTTTCGAATTTTTTACTTGACTTTGAACTTAATTTGTGAACAAACTATTTGTGTTAGAGACTTACTTTCTCTTTTTGTATTATACCCTCAACCCTTCTCTACACCTCCAAGTTTGGTGATGATACCATGCTCAGGGGCTTTGCAATTAAGTCGAAACCGGCGAAATGGTCGAATTTTTGAAAAAAATTTCGACCATTTCTAGGGATCACTTAAAACTTTCTGTATTCATCGATGGCCAACACGGTACAACACTCTACTATTGATAAGGGGGGGCTAATCATTTTGTCCTCAACTGTATGTAACCATCTCTATAAGTCCTTCCTAGCAATCTACCCTATCTCCTACTGGCTCCCTTCTGTGTACAGGACAGACAGGCACATGATGCTAAACCTTCACTGATAAAATACCTGATAAATGAAATGGAACAAAGACAGTTTAGTTGCATAAAAAAGGTCATAAAGATGGCGGTGGCTGTCCTCCAGCCAAACAATGAGTAGGGAACATGACATGTTACGGGTGTTCGACCCGCCCTGTTTGCCAGCGGAAAGAAGTTTGTTATTCTTCCACTGTCCGGATCAGGTGCAGAAAGATCCCGCCAGAGGAAGCATTTTTTCACTAGAGTAGAGACTCCAGTCTTCTAGTGAAAAATCGCTGTAAAAACTGATCTAAACCAGGAACTGTGTGTTTCAGGTACCGGAAGTGATGTCAGTCAGTGATTCAAATTCCCGGCGAATAGGTGGACCTCGTACATTTTCTCGAACGGACATGGCCAATGTTCGTTCATCGCGTACAATCAGGAGAGCTTTCTTTGACTTGCTGAAGCCTCTAACACACACTTCCTTATGATCAATGGGTGCAGTGAAAATAGAGTAAGCACTTTATTACAGGAGTCTGAAGAAAAGTTAAAGACTGAAGTAAAAGAAAAACTTTTTTTTAGGACTTGGAGGATTCTAAAAGACCAGAGAAATATGTAAATGTGCCTTCAAACAAGTTCTCACCCAGCATATTGAACTAAGCCGGAACAACGAATAAAACAATATAATGGAAGAAAAAAGGAAAATGCATCTTTTGCTGAGCTGAAGAAGGCATGAGTCACATTTAATTGGCTTTAAAAGTACTTGATATAACGGGTATATGCTTTGCAGGTCTATTTCCTTCTATCCTGATACATCTTAGACAAATGTCCCAGGTTTTATGATGTCACTGGACATCTCAGCATCTTCAACAATTACAATGCAGATATACAAAGTAATTCTCCAATAGTCTCTTGTCAAAAAAAACGTAATACCTTAGCATCCTCAAAGTCTTTCTGTAAATATCTGAAATATTCTATTTGGCACTTTGATGAAGTCCCATTGTCTTCAAATTACTCCTGATGATTCATGTTCGCCTAAATGACCGGTCATATATTAAAGCCATAGGGGCCAAAACCTAATTTTTGGTCCATCCAAAGTCTAACAAGCCTCATAGGATATATAGAGCTATGAAGAAGAGGTATTGATATTATCATATGAGTTGGTTAAATTAATTAACCCCCCCAACAATATTCCTGTGGCTTGGGTAGATTTCCATTGCCAATATTGGTAACCCCGATCCACATTTAGGATAACTTACGTTCTCCAGCCTTGCCCACAATATCCTGTATCCCGTATCCCCTGGGATCGTCTCTGGACCCACCTCCCAGAGTCAATGATGACGCCAGGCAGTTGGGAGCTGTCCTTGCATTATGACTGTATTGTATTACAGGCGTAGGGATCCTGGGTCCTCACATCTAGTGATGAGCAACTAGGCAATATTCGAATTCGCGTAATTTCGCGAATATCCGCCAT